>JAKZJZ010001060.1:0-32221 GCA_022702705.1 Papilionanthe hookeriana x Papilionanthe teres | reverse complement strand
TGACAATTTCTGTTGAAAACCTCCACCACCATTTCCTCAACGACTAATTCAACATAAAAAAGATAAACAGTTACTAAATTCCTTGAAATTCGAAGAAATTAACAATAAATATTCCTTTTTGTAGAAGCTTTAGAACAGATGCCAAATTATGTAAAATTCATGAAAAATATTCTAAATAAAAAAAGAAAATTTACCGATAGTGAAATGGTTGCAATTAGTGAAGAGTGTAGTGCTATTATTCAAAAAAAACTTCCTGAAAAATTAAAAGATCCTGGCAGTTTCACTATACCCTACGCTATTGGAGAAAAATACTATGGAAAAGCTTGGTGTGACTTAGGAGCAAGCATCAATCTAATGCCTCTATCAATTTTTAAGAGATTAGGATTGGGAGAAATTTCACCTACCTCAGTAACTCTTCAGTTAGCTGATCGTTCTGTTACATATCATAAGGGAGTTATTGAAGATGTATTAGTAAAAGTGGATAAATTTATCTTCCATGTAGATTTTATTGTCTTAGATATGGAAGAAGATAAATAAATTCCTATAATATTAGGAAGAGCATTTTTAGCCACTCGGAAAGCTATGATTGATGTTCAGAAAGGAGAATTAACTATGAGAGTAAATGACCAAAAAGTAACTTTTAATATTGCTAAATCAATGAAATATCCTGCATTAGAAAAAGATGATGAGTGTTTTCGAATGGAAGTACTCGATCATTTACAAAAAGAACATTTTAAGGCCAGTGAAAAAAATATTGAATTAATTGAAAAAGCCGATATAAATGAAGAACTAGATTATATTCAAGAGAAATTTGAATTTTTGGATAACATAGAAAACACTGAAAGAAATATAGTTCCATCGATTATTAAACCTCTTGAACTTGAGTTAATAATATTACCTAATCATTTGAAATATGCTTAGGTAATTCTTCAACTCTACCAGTTATTATTTCATCTAAATTAAATGAATCTCAAGAACAAAAACTTTTAGATGCTTTAAAAAAATATAAAAAAAATTTTGGTTGGACTTTAGCAGATATTAAAGGAATTAGTCCTTCAATCTATATGCACAGAATTATTTTAGATAATGAACATAAGCCTAAAGCAGATCCTCAAAGGAGACTAAATCCGATAATGAAAGAAGTAGTCAAGAAAGAAATTTTAAAATGGTTAGATAATGGTGTTATATATTCTATTTTTGACAGTGCTTGGGTAAGCTCATTTCACTGTGTACCTATGAAAGGAGGAGTGACCGTAAAAGCTAATGAAAATAATGATCTTTTCCCTATAAGACAAGTTACTGGATGGTGAATATGTATTGATTATAGAAAATTAAATACAGCCACCAGGAAAAATCACTTCCCTTTACCATTTCTAGACCAGATGTTAGATAAATTAGTCGGACATAAATATTTTTGTTTCTTAGATGGATATATCGGTTATCATCAAATACAAATTGCTCCTGATGATCAAGAAAAAACTACATTTACTAGTCATTATGGAACTTTTGCTTTTCGAAGGATGCCTTTTGGATTATGTAATGCACCTGCAACATTCCAGAGATGTATGATGTCTATATTTAGTAAATTAATTGATAATGGAATATAAGTATTTATGGATGATTTCTCTGTATTTGGAACAACATTTGACACATGCTTAAATAATCTCGAAAAAGTATTTGAAGTATGTGAGAAAACTAATTTAGTTCTTAATTGGGAGAAATGTCAATTTATGGTTACAGGCAGCATTGTATTAGGGCATAAAATTTCGGAAAAGGGCATGAAAGTAGACCCTACAAAAATTCAAGTTATAGCTAAATTACCACCTCCAACTACGGT
This sequence comes from Papilionanthe hookeriana x Papilionanthe teres, assembly GCA_022702705.1. Taxonomy (NCBI): domain Eukaryota; kingdom Viridiplantae; phylum Streptophyta; class Magnoliopsida; order Asparagales; family Orchidaceae; genus Papilionanthe; species Papilionanthe hookeriana x Papilionanthe teres. The sequence goes on along the minus strand of JAKZJZ010001060.1, from coordinate 30,384 downwards.
GAAAGGGGTAAGAAGTTTTCTTGGACATGCTGGATTCTACAGACGTTATATAAAAGATTTTTCAAAAATTACTAAACCTCTATGCCAACTTCTTGAAAAGGACAAGAAATTTAAATTTACAACTGAATGTCTGAATGCTTTTGAATTATTAAAAGATAAATTAATTACATCACCTATAATAGTTTCATCTAATTGGGAGAAACCATTTGAGCTTATGTGTGATGCTAGTGATTATGCTATAGGAGCAGTTCTTGGGCAAAGATATGATAATATTTTCAAAGTTATATAATATGCTAGTAAAACTCTAAATGATGCTGAAATAAATAATACAGTTACTGAAAGATAATTATTAGCAGTTATATATGCTTTTAATAAATTTCGGCATTATCTAATAGGAATTAAATGTATTGTACATATTAATCACTCTGCTATAAAGTATTTAATGCAAAAGAAAGATTCTAAATCAAAAATAATTAGATGGATATTATTAATGCAAGAATTTGATTTTAAGATCATTAACAAAAAGGGAACTGATAATCAAATTGCGGATCATTTATCAAGATTAGAAAATCATGAATTATCTGATACTGATAATGAAATTTTAGCATGCTTTTCCCGATGATCAACTTTATAATATAAATGAGTGGAAATTACCTTGGTATGCTAATATAGTAAATTATATTGTAAGTGATATTTTACCACCTATGTTAACTTTACAACAACAGAAAAAATTCATTCAAGATACTAAAATATACTTTTGGGATGAACCATACTTATATAAGCAATGTAAGGATCTAATTATTAGAAGATGTGTGCCCTATGAAGAAACTGAACCAATCATTCAAAAATGTCATGACTCGATTTTGGAGGACATTTTGGGACGTATAAAACTCGCGTATAAAATTCTACAATCAGGATTCTACCGGCCTACTCTATTTAGAGATGTATATAGATATATAAAAACCTGCGATAAATGCCAAAGAGTAGGAAACATATCAAGAAGAAATGAAATGCCTCTGAATTTTATATTAGAAGTTGAAATTTTTGATGTTTGGGGATTAGATTTCATGGGACCTTTTATTCCTTCATTTGGAAATTCATATATATTAGTAGCTGTTGATTATGTTTCCAAATGGATCAAAGCACAAGCTTTACCTAGGTGTGATGCTAAAAGTGTTTCAAAATTTTTAATGAAAAATATTTTTACTAGATTTGAAATGCCGAGAGTGATTATCACTGACGGAGGAACTCATTTTAGAAACAAATATATTCAGAAAATAGTAGAAAAATATAATATTATGCATAAGATATCAACTGCTTATCATCCACAAACTAGTGGATTAGCTGAAGTTTCTAATCGAGAGATAAAGCGTATATTAGAAAAATATGTAAACCCTAATAGATGGGATTGGTCTATAAGACTAGATACTGCATTATGGGCATACATGACTGCTTATAAAACTCTGATTGGAATGACACCTTATAGGCTTATATATGGAAAAACTTGCCACTTACCAGTTGAATTAGAACATAAAGCATATTGGGCGATTAAAGAACTTAATTATAATATGAAAGAAGCTGGTGAAAAGAGATTATTGAAATTAAATGAATTGGAAGAATTAAGGAATGAATCATATGATAACGATAGGATTTATAAAGAAAGGATGAAATTATGGCATGATCGGAAGATTAATCGAAGAAATTTTGAACCGAGACAAGAAGTTCTACTATATAATACTAGATTGAAATTATTTCCTGGGAAATTGAAATCTCGATGGTTAGGACCTTTCACCATAACTCAAATATTTTCATGTGGAACTATAGAAATTGAAGATCCAAAAATAGGACATAGATTTAAGGTAAATGGACATAGATTAAAACAATATTTCGAAGGAAGAAGACCAAATTTTAAAGAGGTTTTAATGCTTAGTCAACCTGATTACTAACTGAATTTAGGTCGGGCTGACGACGTTAAACCAAGCGCTTTATGGGAGGTAACCCATAGTATTCTTTTATTTTTTATTATCTACAAATTAGTGAAGTCTATATTATTAAAACAAATCTTACTACTCAAATTTTTAATTAGAATCATCACAAATTCGAACCTATATGATGAGATCAGAAAATATTTAGACTAGAGCGAAAATGGGCAATTTTTAAGAATCTCACCGACAGCGAGCCCGAGCCCACTGACAGCGAGATCGTGTGACATGATTTAATTCGGTTTTATAACTAGCTCGCCGACGGCGAGAAACTTCTCGCTGACGGCGAGGAAGTTGAAATTTTGGTTTCTTAAGAACTTTCGAGCGGTATTGGACGATTCTAAGCCATTTCTTAGTAGGAAATTATCCCAATTCCAATTTTACACTGTTTTCTTCCTTAGAAACGACGAGATATCAATCCTTTCAATCTGAAATGGCCACCAAACTCTTAGAAACCACTAAAACTGAAATTTTTAACCGAAGAAAATTCGTTAGTTCGGAGGCGCAGCGTATCTTCAACAAAGGCTTGATGAAGAAAAGGCTTATTAAAGAAAGGGGATTTGTCAACAGAGGAGTAGAGAATTCCACCACAAAAATCGAAGAAATGATCGCACAGCGGCATTGGGAGTTATTTTGTTATACGACATCAGCCGTAGTTATTCTAGTAGTTAAAGAGTTTTACTCTAATCTACATGCGATCAACAATGGAAATGTCTACGTCGTAGGAAGATGGGTAACATTTACTCCTTCAAGGGTAAATGAATTATTTTCTATAGAGAATACCTCTGTCTGTCATTATTCCAACTTTGTGCCTTCAAGATACAATATGAACGAGATCTATATAAACCTAACCGACGAACCTGATGATTGGGAGTTACGTGAAGACGGGTATGTCATTTTTTCTGCATCACTTCTTAACCCTGTCTCGAAGCATTGGTATCTCTTTATCTCATCAAAATTATTACCTACTATGAGGGTCAATAAAGTTACAAAGGAATGTGTTATATTAAACTATTGTATTCAAATTGGACTACCTATCAATGTTGGATCAATAATAGTAAAGTCTGCATTGGGATTGATTGTGCATGGGTCAGTGCATGGACTTGGACACCCATCGACTATAATTGCTTTTTGCAGTCGTACCAAGTTTCTTATGAGGCTTGGGAAAAGGTACTTTTGCCATGGAAACCACTTGATCCTACGGATATGTTTCCAACTTTGAATAACAATGATGAGATTACCTTTATTTCTGACAGAGCATCACAGAACAATCCTTTAGCAAGGCCCCTTACTGATAAAACTAATTTCATTCTGAATAAGATTAAAGGATTGGAGAAAGAGTTGAAAAATGTGATGAATTCCATCGACAATATCTCTAATATGTTTGATCACATTGACTGGAGGATGAAGGAGCACTTTGATCATACTAGACATCTGGAGGACAGTTTTATTCATTTAATGAGAAAGAAAGGATGGATTGATGAATAATCTACTGTAGAATTCCCTTTCAGGCCTTTCTACAATTTATTTGTGCACCTGCGTCGCATCGGGAATATCAGAGAAGATGATAGTTCAGACACTGAGGATTAGGAAATATTTCTATTTTATGTCATATATTTGTGTATATATGTGTTGATTTGGATTTAGGTTTTATTATGAGTCAAACTTTGATTTGATCATCTCAGATTTGAAGAGATTATTTGTAATTGTTATGTCTCAGCATTTAGAGTGTTGTGGTTTGGATTGCGATGCTGAGTATTATGGATTTGAACATTTAAGTTAAGTATGTTGTTAAGTTGTTAGTATGAAGTTTGTAAGTCTCATGGATTTCATATATAAAGTTATATTGTTTGTGTTGTGTAAACTTTTTGTGAGTAGAAGTATCTAATCTTCATACTATTATTAAATTAAGTGATCGGAAGATTGATTAAGGGCAAATCGAGGTTGAAAATGATTAATGAATTTCAAAAATTTAAAAATTTTGGGATCTCGTCGACAGCGAGAAAACCCGCTGACAGTGAGAACGAGCTCGCCGATGGTGGATTTTTCCCGAAACTTTTGACTTATCAAATTAATTAGCTAGCTGACGGCGAGAAAAATCTCGCCGACAGCGAGATCGCGAAAAGACCTATATTTGACTAGTCAACCGACACTATTCATCATCCCCTTCCTCAAAACTTCGAAAAAACCGACCTAGTGGCTTGAGAGATCTTGGATTCGAGGCGATTTCAACACTTTTCGACACTCGCATTTCATCTTCCCTTGGTAAGAGCTTCACTCCTATGCAAAAATTTTTTATTTTCACCATGGATTTCTTCTACATTGAGAAATTTTGAAAAAAATTCAGAATGTGGAGAAAATACTTGGAAGAATTTCATGAAAATTGATTTAAATAGATTTTCGATGTTGTAGGAAGCCTTCTTAGAAATATTTTGGAGTTTAGTTAAAATTTTTGCAAATTTCACAGATCGAAAAATGGCTCCACGATAAAAGAGACGATTGGATTACGATGAAACTCGTTTTGTGAATGCAAGGGCACAATCAAGATATTTCCACAATATCCAATCAATAAAATGCATTCAAGATCGAGTTTTCAAGAATCCAGGAGGAGAAGTTGAGCGAATCATTAGGGAGCGAGGATGGGAAAATTTCTGTTTCGTGACCAACAGAACTGCTGTAGAAGTGGTAAAGGAATTTTATGAAAATTTAACACATGCTGAAGATGCACCGGTTAAGGTTAGAGGATTTTTTGTGGAATTCAACGCTGCTAGAATAAACACTTATTATGAAGTACGAGACACCTACACCAACGAGTATGAAACTTTTGGAACTATGGAAGGACCACTGGATGAGGTGATCGACTTTCTCACTGATGGGAAAGGAGTCTGGAAGATAAAGCAGCGGGAACGGGTAAACTTCCCTCTTTCTATGTTAAATGCAACATCTAAAGCTTGGCATTATTTTATTTGTTCTACATTGTTACCTACCTACCACCATAGTGAGGTAACAAGAGATAGAGCAGTTATGAATTTCTGTATTCAGAACCAAAAGAGTGTTAATGTGGGAAGTTTCATTTATAAGAATATATTAGCCACCTCTAGAAATGAAAGTGGAGGAGGACTAGGACATCCTGGTCTTATCTATGCACTCTGCCAATTATCTGGGGTAGAGGTAAGAGATAATGAGGAATGGGTTGAACCTATGAAACCCCTTACTCAGGCTAATGTAAAGAAATATGAATCCCACGAAGGATGGAGATCTGGGATAAGGGATTATGTACCTTCTTCAAGTAGAGATATACCCTCTACTAGTTATGATCCACCTCAGTACACCTCTCCTACCCTTCAAGATCTAATGAATGAGCTAACTTTGAGTAGAAAGAGTTTTGAGCAATTTGGAGAAAATATGGAAAGAAGATTTGAGCATATAGACCAAAGGATTGGAGGTTTGGAAAGAAGACACGATTATGATAGCGAATATCTCCAGCGACATTCAGAATACGAAATTGCATACTATGAAGCTAAACATTGATACAGGAGTGGTGATTTAGATGTTGCCTTTCCTGAGTGCCCCCGCTATACACAATACCAGCCTGCTCAGCCTTCTTAGCCTGGAGATCAGGGAGATGATATAGTTTGAGATTTTGATGCAGAAGATTAGAGCCTTTGTTTAGTTTGTTTAGATTTGTTGTTATTTTGGAAACTTTATTATTCTGTGTGTAATTATTTTGTACTTTCGTGGATCTATGGATGTTGGTATGTTTGCTTATGCTTCGTGATATTAGACTTCTTATGTGTGTTAAATTAGTTTGTAATTTTCTTTTAGATAGGATGTTAGTCTTTCTTTAATGTGTTATTTAAGTTTTGTATAAGTTATGAACTTTTAATATTGTTTAGATTGTTTTAATATGTTTTAAAGTAGGTTAATTGATTGTATGTGTAGTAATAGATTAAGTTTTCATTTGTTATGTTTTATACTTATTTCAAAATTTCATCCCTGCACTTTCTTTTAAATACTATATGTGGAAGAATACTAACAGTACAGGTTCTGTAAGTAATGAAAAAGCCTGCAAAAATTTCAAAGAAAATAAATACCTAAAGCTCAAAAGGTATGAAGAACTTTACTATATACTTTCCCTTTTCACTATTTAGTATAGATAGAAAAATTTAAGTTCGGGGGAAGATAAAAATATGAATTTAATTATTAAATTGTTCTCAATTTCTATTTTCAAAAATTATTATCAAATGATTTTCTGTAGTAGTTTTTCAATTCAATAAACATGAATTACTTTATTTAATTATTATAGAAAGTTAAATAAAATGGTTTTAGTAATTCAATTAATTAATAGAATAAGATATTTGGTTAAAAGGAATAAGAATATAGTAAACTTTTTAAAGTAAGGGAAAACTATATTCTAAAATTGAAATTCTTAAGTATTTAGATGAAAAAGAAGAGATTGAAACTTAATGAAGTAAAGGCTATGAAATACATATAAGCAAAGAAATATTTTAAGTTTCAAATTTAGGAAGAAAAAGTTGAAGTTCAAAATTATTAACAGAGTTATCCGGATACAAGTAATCCTCACTTGAAAAAGAAAAAGAAAAAAAGAAGAAGAAAGAAAAAAAGAGAAAAATATAAGTGAGGAGAAGCTTCGAGGAGATGCCTTATCAAAATTGGCTTCAATGGATTCAACCTAAAAGGTAGAACTTAATTATATTTCTAAACTTATATATATAGATTAAGTATTTTACTAAATAAGTGTTTTCGAACTTCCTATCATCTAAATATCTTAAGTAATATACTCTTTTAAATATAGTCATTCCCGAAATAAATAAAAAACTAGAAATCTTAGACTCGATAACAAGATAATCTTATATCTATAAAATTAAATTAATTACTTAGAAATATTTCTATTCAACTTTACTATAATATTATTTAAATTTAATTCATAGTATATCTAAATTAAAAAATTCTATTACAGAAATCATTATTTTTATTTAGTATTAAAATTACATGAGGACAAGTAATAATAAAGTTTGGGGGATTTTGTTAGAAAAATATATTAAGAAATTCATATCTATTTTTGACGAAATTGCACTTTAAAGAAAGGTATTTTCTTTATTTTATTGCGTAGAACAAAGATTTATAAGTGATGGAAGCAAAAGCATGAAATGGAGCGAATTTGAATCAAAAAGGAAGAAATTCACGCAAAATGAACTAATTCACCGACGGCGAGATCGAGGACGCCGACGGCGAGGTCGAGGACGCCGACGGCGAGATCATGAGTAGAACTTCTGAAGGAATTACAACTACCTCACCGACAGCGAGCCCGAGCCCGCCAACAGCGAGATCGCGCGGTTTGAAGACCTTCTAGAAGCCCGCCGACGGCGAGGTCGTTTCTCGTCGACGGCGAGACAGTTCAAAATGCAAAATACATTGAACCTGGACGCTTTTTAAAGAGGTTCTTAAGTACCCCTTGAACCTTTGTCTACCTCTATAAATAGAGGCTGAATTCTAGTGTCTGTGTGTGTCTAGTGTGTGTCATTGGTGTGTTTCTTGAGTCTTCAGTTTGTTTATTTAGAGAGTTTATTTGTGTTTGAGTGCTAATTTAAGAGTTTTAGAGTATAATTATTGAGTTAGAAGTGTGATGTACTAGAAGGAAAATTCAAAGGAACTTCAAGGAGTCTGCTTGGGGAGGAAATTAATATAAGTACTTTTGTTTATTGTTGTTAACCTTAAATTAAATCCATGCATTGTTTTATTCCCATGCATTCTGAGTAGTTTTCTTAGTCTTTCTCCTTGTTTATGAAAATTATGCGAAATGATGAAATTAAATAGAAGTACCTAATATATTAAAATAAGTTGTGATAATTTTTGCTTAAAACTTAATTTACTTTCAATCCGACTGATTAATTTGTTAAAATATGTTGAATTATCAACTACAATAAAAATTACATCCAATATTCAGTGGAAGTCAAAAGCCTTGGAAGGAGGGTGCAAATAAATAGGAAATATTATTTATCCGACGTAGAATCGAACATTTTAGTGCGACGACTAAAATATTCAATTTGGTCCTATTATTTGAGAGCTGAAGTGTAGATGTTAGCCCTCGATGCGAGGGGAACGTGGAGCTTCAAGTGGCAACAAGTATCCTACCAAACTTCAGCCACGATTCAGTAATCAAACATAGGATTAGTCAATGTTCTTTGCACCTAGACCAAAGGGTAAAGAATAGGAATGCTCCTATTTGTCACAATACAATTCAACAAATTCTAATTAGATTCATCATTCACTTAATTTTCTAAAACAAGGAGAAGGATACTTTTTCTGAATTATTTAAATCAATTTTATTTCAAGCATTAGTTTACTTTAGTTGCTTTAGTTACTTTAAATTTCCGTTTACTATATTAGTAAGTAATTCCTTTAAATTTTAGACGATACAATTCTTTTAAAAACTTCCCTGTGGGATCGATAACCAGGACTCCACTAGAGCCTTGTATTACTTGATACGATACGTATACTTGCGTAGAATCCACATTAAACATTCCATCATAAAATCAAATATATATTAAAGCGGGATTATGTTTTTGGTGCTGTTGCTATTAACATAATTTGCAAACATATAAAAAGTGGGTCTCCTATAATCCAGGAATAATTGCCAATCTTCTAGATGGTCCAATAAACACTAACACTGTCAAAAAGTCGTAAAAAATCTTACAGAATTCTGTATCGATCTGGCGCTTAGGCGCCAGACCAATTATTTTGACAATTTTGCATTTTAGCTCCATTTTTGCTCCTTTTTCATCCTTTTTTCCTTCTTGAACATTTTTGCATCACCTACGTCCAAAACACAAAAATACCTTTCATTAAAGCATAATATCCTTAAAAATTTGATAAAAATCAAGGCTTAAAAATAAAGTATTTTTTTCATGGATCAAAATCTCCCAAACTTAAACGTTACTTGTCCTCAAGTAACCCTTTTTACTATATAAAATGTATAACAATTGGAATAAAAGGTAAATATTTAAGATTTCTTTTATTTTTTTATTTTATAAAGGCTTTAGTAAATCATTAACCAAATTTATCTAACTAAGTTTAATTTTAAGAATTTAAAGAATATTTAACTACCAAATCATAAGATTTCAAAAAATTTTCATTCACTTCGAAAATAATTGTAGATTATTATATTAAGATCATATAAATTATTTACAAGAAAAATATCTTCAAGAAAATCTTTTCTAATAAAGATACATGCATAAAAATTAAGTAAAATATGTAATCAGGTTTTTTCTTATAAGCTAATTCAAGTGAAGCCAATTTTTTATTAGGCATCTCCTCAAGCTTCTCCTCTTTTTTTTTTTATAGAGAGGATTACTATATTTGGATAGTCTGTTAATGGTTTTGAACTTTGCTATCCTTAACTTATATTTTCAAACTTATACATTTTCACTTAATTACTATAACATGAGTAGATTTCAAAAAGAATTTCAATCTTTTCTTTTTCAAGTTATACTTTTTTATTTCTTAATACTTCTAAAATTCAATTATTTCTAATATGAATAGAAAAATTTCTTAATCTTATTCTTCTTTAAGTTGAATAATTCTATTCTTAAAGTCAATCAAAGTTATTAAAATTTTGGTTGAGTCTACTAAATTATTTATAATTTCAAAATTTTAAATGATCTTAAAAGATTATTCATTCCCTATGTTATGTTAATATTTTTTTTAGAAAATATTGGTTCATTAAGGACAAATAAAATTTAAATTTGCATGTATTTTCCCTTCCCCCAAATTTAAGTTTTGGTATATCATGAAAAAATTTAAAGTATGAGAGAAAGAAAGGTATAATTTAAAAAGGAATTTTTATAAGTATGTAAAAAGAGTCTAAAAAGAAAAATTTACTTCTACACATGCTTTTATGAATATTACTAAAATAACGAAGCATATATAAAAGTAAGTGGGCTCATCATTTTTTTATATCAGTAGCTGAATTAAATGAATATACTACTAATAGTAACAGAAATAGAACTACATTACTAACTATTTAAGAATACTAAACAAGTAGGTTCGAAATGTAAATAAACATTAATTCATCCAAATTTCGATCTTCAACACAATACACTAAATATTTAAAACAGTCTCAACATCAAACAATCCACACAAAGTTTCATAAACAAATCTACACTAACAAACAACAAACAACACTAGCTAACTGTCGGCATATTTTTAGGTTGTGTTGTATTTTAAAAGGGGTCGCCTAACAGAAGTTGTCGGCGAATTTAAATTTTAAATTTAATTTAAATATATATATATATAATTTAGAAAGTAGTATTTCGATTTTGAAAATAATTTTAAATATGAGATTAAACCGATCTCACATCCCAAATAGTTTATATAAACGAGCACCGCACCACAAACCGTGTATCTATCCCTAAGGATAGACACACCGCTCGATGGTGGGGCTCGATCAAATAAACTAGAAGTTTTGTGACATCCGTTTGGTCCGCGAAGCAATTTTATAAGCCGACAAATTCCCTCGCTTAATATGAAAGTATCAAACAGGTTTATATTACCTCGGGTTCTTTAAAATTCCCTATAAGGGCAAGCCCCTATAGTTAATTACATCTTAAGTGACGGGAATCACCTAAGAAAACTCTCGATAATAATCAATAATCTCGCTCTCAAGAATTTCAAAGTTTAAGGTTTTCAAAGATTGAATTTTGGAATTTCAATAGTGGAATGGATCAAATTTGGAACATTTTTGTTTTGTGAATCCGAAGGAAGAAAGGTAGGAGAAATCACCGATTCGAAGTGAACTTCGGTAATTTCCCGACTATCCTATTGTTCGGCTTCGAATTTAGGAAAGTCCTAATGTTTATTTAGTATTTCAATCTTGCCAATTTTAATTAATTAGGGCTTATATTTGTATGATAAAATCAAACAAATAAATTTAGAAGATGTGAGGGTTTATTGTCGTATCTGACGACTACCTCGGAATCCTAAGACCTAGCTAGGGCTTAATTTGCAATGCAAATGCCTAACAAAGAGGTCGAGGATTTATGTTGCATTAGTGCAAGCTACCTCGAAGTCCTATGGCTTCGTTATTTAATTCTAAGAAAGTTTTGTCGAAGTAGGTTCAAGTTTTGCCGACGACGATGGCCGTGTCGCCCACCATGCTCCAAGCTCCTCGTTGTTGCAGAGGTTTAGTTTTAGAAATCATAAATCGTGAGATGAGAAAAGTGTTTTGGTTTAGAGAAGTCTTAATTTCCGAGTGTTTTGTATTTTGATTAAAACAAATCTTAAAGTTGATTATAACGACACCGTTAAGATCCCACGGTTCCATCCTTCCGGCATCATTATTTTTATCGGATTCACTTAGTCCGTATGAATTTGCTAAACTCAACTCGAATGAGTTCCACACTTTCATTTAGACCGTGGGAAATCCCGTTAGCAACACGTAGGTTACATCATCCGAGGTATTCCCGATCATCCAACAGGACGTTTTAATTTAGTTGTAATCGTAGTTTTGTGTTCCGTTTGTGATTAAATTTTGAGTTGTTTTATATTTTGAAATGTTGTGGCGGTGAATTTTATCTTGCAATGACTTTTAACTTAATTTGGTTTCAGCTTTTAGGGACTATCCTAAAGGTGTGGGTTTTCATGCAACTGTTGTTTTATCATGCAAGAAAAATAAAGTACATCCGCAATAAAGTAAATCGTAGGAAGTAAATTGCAAGAAAGTAAATCGCAATAAAATAAAAGCGTACCCGGAGGGTCTTCCCGTCATCCCAAGCCACACTTAAAACACAATTAGAATATTTAAGCAAGTTCCTAGTAAAGCTAAGGGAAAGGTTATGGTTTTCTACCAAATTCCTAATCCTATACCTAGTCATTCCCTAGGACGTCTAGGTTCTCTCGTGTTTTGGATCGAGGACGATTTTCTTCATCAAAGAACGATTAAGCCCAATTGTTCTTATAAATGTCCTATCATATCGAGGAAGTGCTTAAGAGGAATCTTAAACATCTTTTCAATATTTCTAGGATTGTTTTAAGTCCAAATGAATTTAATTATACAAATGAATTAATCGTCCAAGAATTTCAAGTTTTATTGTTATCTCGCTCAGCTGAACTAGGACATTCGAATATCCTATAAGTGAAGTAACATTTCATTTAATGTTCTCATTTAGGAGTTATGATAACTAAAACTTTCAAGGGTAAATCAGTATTCCAAATGATTTCGATTTAAGTTAAAGGGTTTAAATTTGAATAAGTTGTTCAAGTTGTTTTATATTTAATTTAATTTAATTTAATCGAGTTCGATTTGATGTCAATTAATTTAATTTTATTTGATTTGATTTTAATTCAATTTGATTTAATTAAATTAAATTAAATTTAATTTAATTTAATTTAATTTTAATTTAATTTAATTTAATTTAATTTAATTTAATTTAATTATTTAATTTAATTTAATTTATTTAATTTAATTTAATTTAATTTAATTTAATTTATTTAATTTAATTTAATTAATTTAATTTAATTTAATTAATTTAATTTAATTTATTTAATTTAATTTAATTTAATTCAATTATTTAATTTAATTTAATTTACTTAATTTAATTTAATTTTAATTTAATTTAATTTACTTAATTTAATTTAATTTAATTTAATTGTTTAATTTAATTTAATTTAATTATTTAATTTAATCTAATTTAATTTAATTTATAATTTTAATTGAGATTTTAAAAGAGTTTAATGATTTAATTAAGTCTTTTAATATTTTAAATTTGAGTTATCATTTTAATTAAGAGTTAAATGTTAATGATATAATTAGTTTAGGGATTTTTTAAATTAAAGAATAAATCTCTTCCTAATAAATATCCCTTATTTTAATAATTCCAATTTTATTATTCTTCCAAATTTAATCTATTATTTAATTAAAGTTTAATTATTTTAAAATTTGTTTAATGAGTTTCTACCCTTTAATTATTTAAATTTCAATCATCCAAATCAGATTAAGATCAAATGTTTTACTTGTTGATTTTTTTATTAAACCTAAAGTTTTAATTAAGGGTTGAAAGTTTAATTACCATTTTACTCCTTAAGCTTAATAATTTCATAACTCACTAAATTGAACTTAAATGAACTTGAAATTTTTATGTGACTTCACTCATATATCAATAAAGACATGAGAGGAGAAAATGTGATTTTTCTGTATTTAATTTATTTATATAATTATTTTTGGTGGAAAATAGAGATTTTCAAGGAAAATTTGATAACATGACCAAAGGAAAGTTTCTGTCCTTAAGAAAATTAGGGGACATTTCTAATGACCAGAGAAGCACTTGGACCAATTTTGGTGATTTTTTGAATTATATTATTTTTATTATAATTATTTTGAGTTTTGGAGTGTTAATTAATTTAAAAATAAAATAAATGTTGAAAAATGGATTTTATATTTTTCAAAAATCTCTCTAATATCAAGGAAACCAGAGAAACAAATTTTGCAATTTTCTGATTTTTCTATGATTTATTATAATTATTTTAGTGAAAATGCTAGAAAATACATTTTTTTAATTTTAAAAATTACCCTAGGGCTTTAAAATTCAATATCTCACTAAATAGACCTAGGAAAAATGTGGGATTTGTTCCTAAGTGATTAAAATTCAAAATGTGACATTTTGGTGAATTTTATTATTTTTGTGATTTTTATTATTTTTTTTGTTTTTTAATTATTAAAAGTATTAAAATATTATTAAAAATCAACTTTTTTAGAAAATTGAAATTTTAATTTTCTTAGGTTCCCCTGATATCAGAGAGGCTCCAAAACCAATTTGGTGAATTTTTTAAAAGTATTTTAAAAGTTATGAATTTTTAAAGCTTAAAATGGCTAAGCGACTTAATCAACCCAATTAGTGGGGCTAACCAAGTCCAATCGACCTCAAATTTTTATGGTGGGTTCCTCTGATCCTAAAGGTCAGTGGGGAATTGATTTCAAGTCAATTTGATGCCTGGTTAATTCCAATTAATTAAAGACTTATTTTGGGTGTTTAAGCCAATTAGGTTGTTTTAAATGAACTAAGTCAAAACCTATTTTTCCTAGTGGTTCTCTCGGTCATAAGGAACATCACCAAATTTTCCTAGAATTTATTTCACAACATGCTATTTACTCGGAATTAAAATACTCAAAACAGATGACCTGAACTTGAAAAATCAAGAACTCTTCATAGGGATGGCCTCTCGACTTTGGAAAATTCAGTGAATGTTCCCAAATTCGCAGGCTTCAAAAGCCCTATGGTCTCATGCCATGGTGAATTGTATGCATGCATGGAGAATTAAAACAATGCAGAGAGTAAATAAATTATAAAAAATAAAATATTCGATGAAATTAAGTGATTTCTTTTCCACATTATTCTCCTCTCGTTCACCGAGCAAGAGGGTATTTTTATTTTATTTTTCTGATTTTTCTACACAGTAGATATGAATTTTCAAGTTTAGTGAATTAAATAAATTAGAAAATACCCTAATTTTCTACTTATCCGAGCCGCCGCCGCCGCATCCTCGCAGCCTCCGAGCGGCCACGCGGCGCGCTCCCATTCGACGCCGCCACCCGAGTCGCCAGCCCGGCCCCGCGGTTCTCGTACCGTCTCCTCGGTCCGACGCGATCCTCGGCCGTCCGTGCGCGCGTGTATCGAATGGACGCGCATCCGTTCATCGTCCCCAAGTGTTCTCACCCGAGAGCCGTCCACACTAAATCCCTAAGATCTCACTCGATTCTCAATGGATTTTTACGTTCTTATGCTCTATGCGATTCGTCTCAAGAGACGAACACATCTATACGGCTAACATGCATCGAAACTAAAGCATTTGAAATGGAGAATCTCCAGAAGCTCGGGATGAAGAGTTAGCTCATACCTTGGCTCGTAGAAGTGTGGCTTCAATCCGAGAGTTGTCGCACCTTCGATCGGGTCCCAGCAAGCTCCGCATGAAGTCTCCCGGTCCGGTGAATCGTCCGGATATGATTTCGACCAAGCCCGATCACAAAGCTTCGAGGTCGGAGCAACCGGGTGGCCCGGAGATGGGGCTTTTGCTGGTGGACACCTTCTCTTGGTCCGGTGAAGGTGTAGAGCCAATCAATTTGGGAATTGGCTCACCGTGGAGAAGTGTCCTCGGTTTTCAGTGGAATTTCAACTCCGAAATCGAGCTACAGAGGAGAAATGGCAGGGGGATTTCACTCGGGGATCAAGTGCTCTAAGGATGGAGAAGGGTCTCGGAACAATTTTGGCGTAGTTTTGGCAAGGTTTGTGCTTCTTTTTTTCATGGCCGAGAGGGGTGGAGTTTAAATAGAGTTGGCTGGGGGCCTCCCGTGGGAGTTAGGGTCTGGGATCACCGCTTCTGTGAGGAGAAGATCAGCCATGGTAGCCACCGGGGATGGGGCAGCTCAGCAAGTGAGAATTTCAATGTTGGCTCACATGTGAGCTCTCGGCCATGGTGTTTTCCGGCGGCCCGGTGGCCGACCGCCGTGCAATGGTCACCATCTTGGTCAAGTGGTCGTGGCTGGGTTTAGTGTAGCAATCGGCAAATGCCATGTGTAAAGTGGTTCGAATCAAAGTAGAAAGGGGAAGGGGCCATTTTAGCTTATTTTGGTCAACCCATGCAAATGGGTTGGGTGCACCTCCCCAAGACCTCGGTTTTGGGCCGAGGAGGTCGTGTGGATCAACCTCCCATGTGTGGTGGAGTCTCCATCAAGGATTAGGTGGCAAAGCATGGTTTAGAGTGTAACATGCTTAAGGTAAAAAGGCTTAAGGGAGGCTTAAGAAAGATCCCCTCTTCTTGCCATAAATGGACTAATGACAAGTCAAAGCCCTCATGGCTTCATGTGGCTTCGAGAATGGCTTCGTTCATGGCTCCATTTGGTCTGGGAAAAGGTCGGCTTATTTCATGAAAAAGGGTTTTAGAAATATTTGGCATTTAGGGGTAATTTGACATGTGGCTTGATTTGGAATGGTTTAATTGATGATTTTGCAACTTAGGGGTGATTTTGATCAAATGGATGATGAGGGGAAGTGTCATGTGGGCTTTAGGATGATTTGGGCTTTTGAATTTCAAGGAAATGGGCTTTTAGAAGGGTTTAAGGGATGGGCCCTTAAGTTTAAAAATGAATTTATGGATGGGAATTTTGTAAAGAGGTTGGGCCAAATAATTGTTGGGTTTAGCTCATGGATGTGTCATGAGTGATTTGAAACAAATCTGGGGTGATTTGGATTCGAATCGGGTCGAATTTGGGTTAGGTTGGGTTTAGGTCAAAAATGGGCCTTTTGACCTGGATTGAGTTCGAGTGGGACTTGGGTTCAAATTTTGGGCAAATCATGTTAGTGGTTTTGTTTGTGGGAATGTTAAGGAAGATTTAGAAAAGATTCGAGGTTAATTGGAGTCGAATCGGGTGAGCTCTGGGTTAAGTTCGGGTCATGGGTCCAAATCGGGCTTTAAGGCCAAAAGTGAGATCGATCCAAATGTCAATCAAATTGACTTGGATTTGGTCTAAATTGGTATCGGGAATGTTGAATTGAAGTTTAGAATTGAATTGGACCAGAATTTGGGTCAATCGATAGGTTTGGTTTAACATCGGGTTCACTTTGGGTTAAAATGGGTCAATTTGGGGGTTTTGACAAAAGTAGGGTAAATTGACAAAATTGGCCCATGGTGTAGTTGGACAAAATGAAATTGGGAATATTTGGGATTTTCTGGAATTTTCTGGGAATTTTCTGAATTTTTTGGATTTTTAGGCCAAGAAGGGTATTTTGGGTATTTGGAGGGTATTGGGGGTATTTTTGGAATCTTTGGTATTTTTGGGTATGGATGATCAATTTGAGTGATGTGGAGATGTTTGGGATTGATTTTGGAAAATTTTGGGTAATTTGGAAATTTTGCAAAATTTGGGTAATTTCAAGTGGTTTCTGCAGTAGGTAGTGTAGGGTCTCGGGGTCAAAAATTGAAAATTTGGGAAATTGAAGATCGGGTGAATTTAGGTGGAAAGAAATCATTTTGGTTGAGCCATGAAACCATTTCAAGCCCATATGAGCCATGAAAGGACTCATTCGAGGCATTCACTATGTTGTTCCTAACCCTCTTAGCCATGGGCTTAGGGGTTAAGGACCATCCATGTGAATCACCCACATGAGTCAGAGGTTAAGTTGGGTATGGGTGTGGTTTTAGGAAGTGTGTGGAAATGTAGTGTGTAAGTGTAGTGTAAGTCAGCCCCTCACTGCACTGTGCCACCTGTGGCAGTCCTAAGGCCAAAGAGTCCTATAAGAACTCATCCTTTAAACTTCCACATTCGATTTCAACCCTCTAGGTGATTAGGGGTCTATAGTCAAGTTTGTGGAGTTTGCATGGGAGTTTAGAAGTGGTTTGAATTTCTAAAAGGCGGGTCCCAATTCTAGTCCTCTAAGATAGTCAAAAGAAAAAGCCTAAGGCTAGATCCTAAGCACTAAAAAGAAGAAGGGAAGACCTCATCAAAAATGAGGTCAACAAATGGACCCCCAATAAGTGTGGTGAGCCGACGGAGCACACCGCGCGTATCGGTGTTGACCGAAGCGATCAACAAAACCAACACGTATGTCCAAGTGACGAACTTAGGACGAAGTAGAAGAGTTTCGCCGGGGAGTGTCAAGTATATCTCCGGAACCGGAGATTCTCGAACTCTCGCCTGGGAAAGGAAAAGGAGGTAAATCCCAAATCACATGACCTCGGGGAATTTCGATTTAGATTTTATTTTGTTTTAGATTTTTATGTGTGAGTTTAGATTTCAACTTCGGAGTTTTTTTTTAGATCGAAGTTTTGTCAAAATTAATTTGAGGGATTCGATTTGAAATGAAAATTGGAGTTCCGAGGTTTTAGATGTAACATCTCCAACCTCGAAAGAAAATTGAATCGATTAGATTGAATCGTTGCAATGAGAAGAGATCTCGCAGCAAAGTGGTGTTGGATGTAAAATCCTTAACCTCAAGAGTTTGATTTTTTTGATGTATTTCATCGCAATAGGGAAAGAATCCTAAAGCAATGCAGTCTCGGATGTAAATCCTCAACCCAAAAGTTTGAATTTTGATGTATTTCAGTGCAATAGGGAAAGAATCCTAAAGCAGTGCAGTCTTGGATGTAAAATCCTCGACCCAAAAGTTTGAATTTTGATGTACTTCATATGCAATAGGAAAGAATCCTAAAGCAAGGCAGCCTTCGATGTAAAATCCTCGACCCAAAAGTTTGAATTTTGATGTATTTCAAAGGCAATAGAAAAGAATCCTAAAGCAAAGGCAGTCTTGGATGTAAAATCCTCAACCCAAAAGAGTTTGATTTTGATGTATTTCAGTTCAATAGGAAAGGATCCTAAAGCAAAGGTACTTCGATGTAAAATCCTCGACCCAAAAGAGTTCGATTCGATGTATTTCAAAGGCACAGGAAAGAATCCTAAGCAAAGGTACTTGAATGTAAAATCCTCGACCCAAAAGAGTTTGAATTTGATGTATTTCAAAGGCAATAGGAAAAGAATCCTAAAGCAATAGGTAGTCTTGGATGTAAAATCCTCGATCCAAAGAGTTTGATTTCGATGTTTTTCAAAGGCAATAGGGAAAGAATCCTAGCAAAGACAGTATCTGATGTAAAATCCTCGACCCAAAAGAGTTTGATTTGATGTATTTCAAAGGCAATAGGAAAAGGATCCTAGCAAAGGTAGTCTTGATGTAAAATCCTCGACCCAAAAGAGTTTGATTTGATGTATTTCAAAGGCAATAGGAAAGAATCCTAAAGCAAGCAAGGGCCTTGATGTAAAATCCTCGACCCAAAAGAGTTTGATTTGATGTATTTCAAAGGCAATAGAAAAGAATCCTAGAGAAGGTACTGATGTAAAATCCTCGACCCAAAAGATTTGAATTCGATGTGTTTCAGCAACAGGAAAGAATCCTAGCAAGGCAGCTTGATGTAAAATCCTCGACCCAAAAGAGTTTGATTTGATGTATTTCAAAGGCAACAGAAAAGAATCCTAAAGCAAAGGCAAGCCTCGGATGTAAAATCCTCGACCCAAAAGATTTGAATTTGATGTATTTCACAGGCAACAGAAAAGGATCCTAAAGCAGGCAGTACTGGATGTAAAATCCTCGACCCAAAAGAGTTTGATTTGATGTATTTCAAAGGTAATAGAAAAGAATCCTAAATCAAAGGTAGCTTGGATGTAAAATCCTCGACCCAAAAGAGTTTCGATTTGATGTATTTCAAAGGCAATAGGAAAAGAATCCTAAAGCAAGCATAGCCTTGGATGTAAAATCCTCGACCCAAAAGAGTTTGATTTGATGTATTTCAAAGGCAATAGAAAAGAATCCTAAAGCAAGCAATCTGATGTAAAATCCTCGACCCAAAAGAGTTTAATTTGATTTGATCGATATTCGATTCGAGATCCGGAAGAAATTGAATTTGAATTTGATTGAGACTTAAGCCCGGAAAGATTGAATTCGAATTTTGGAAATTTGGAAGGATGAGTTTGAACTCGATTGAAATTTGATTTAAGATTTGATTTGAATTTGGAAGATCAAGTTTGAAACTCGATCGAGATTGGATTTGGAATTTGATCGAGGATTTGATTTGAAATTTGTAAAGATGAAATTTGATTTCGAAGTTTGGAAGGATGGAATTTGAGATTTGTGTTGATTTCGTTTATCTTTTAATGGTTCAAATTTTATTTTATTGTTTATTTAATGTTCATGTGAACTTGGTGTTTGTCATTTTTCGCATTTTTTTTTTTAGAAAGTTTTCTTTTATTCTCTTTTTTTATTTCTTTTCTCGTTCTTTGTTCGAAGTTCATTTAACTTTAATGGCGTTTCCCAATCAATTTGCACAAAAGAGGTGAAGGCCAAAAACGTGACATGGTCACTTTCATTCCAATCATGTTGAAAATACATCATACAACTCGATCCGGAATATATTTCATACAATCCATGTAGACTCAAAACGGATCGTGTATGATCTTTGTTGATCCATCAAAAGAATCATCCGTCAAAAATCCATGTTCGAATAGTGAGGTACATGGTCAATAACATCACCTTCCAAGCCATCCTCGGCAAGGATGCCTACTGGATGTACGTCGGAGGTGTGATATTTCCCATGTAACTCACAGCTCGTAAGGCCGGAGGTTCTCTAGCTCGGGTCCGGTCGGAAATGGTAAGGTATTTTGTCGTCGTCCATCCTCCCGAAAGTAACCGAGATTCGCTCCACCGGCACCCCCGGTATGCAATGCTTTGCGATATCCGCTCCGTTACCTCGCAGCATCATGACGGAACCCACCGTAAAGGTATCTTTACCGGCCCTCGGAACTCACCCGGCCTCGCTATCCGGAGGTCGATCCGAACATGATGTTACACTCATTCAAGAAAGAGACCGTGCGTAAAGGTCCGACGAAGTCGTGGTGATCAATATGTGGGGGTATGCAGCCACCCCGTTTGTAGATGTTGATAATGCAACTATCGGGTATGCAACCGTCGGCAAGCACTCTCCATGTTATCAATCTTTTTACCATTCTCTCGATAACCGATGGCATCGGATCTACTCGCCCATGACGGAGTATTCCCGTGGGTTTCCCTTCCGTCTTCAAAGAAAGTTGTAGCAAGCATCCGCATCAGTATCGTGATTCTTCCTTTCCCCGGCATCCATCTCCGGGTTCCGAGTATGTGTTTTCCCTCGTGCGGCTCGCTCGGCCCATTCTCTTCGTATCCCGGATACAATCCACGATTTGCCGTTGTTCATACTCCGAGAATACGTCTGCTGTGTAGCTCGAGGCCTTCTAGTATGTTGATTCTTCTTCCTTTAATTCTCTCGAAGTATTCGAAAGTTTTCTTTTCAACATTCTCGCATTCTCTCCAACTCGTATTCCGAATGATCTCGCGTATGGCGAGGCCTCGTGACATATTGTGGGATATATGGTTCGATCCCTTCACGTTCCCCCGCATACCTCGGCTCCTCGTGGATGATGCCTCGTCGGGACATCCCCCGGGTTGCTTCGCAACAAGGTCATGCATTACCTGGTGGTTCTATCCGGTGGCGTGGTAGCCTTCTTCCTTCCGATCTTCTCGGAGATTTCCCCGGTTCTTTCGTTATTCTAGGAGCCGGCCTCCTTTCTTCGTGTTCCCGGTGAACCGGTGTCCTCGAAGTGTATGTGCCGGCATCAGCAATTGTCTCGTCGCGCCGGTCCGCAGCCTAGTTTTGTTAACATCTTACGGATACGGCGATTCTTATTCCTTCGTTGCGTGGTCGTGAGAGTAGCCCTCCGAACTTCTGAATCTCTCGCGGCGCGGCGCCGACAAGCCCGCCCTCCGCCGTAGCGACTACGGACTTCATTTTCTTGTCTTCTTCGGTGTTTGCTTTTCTTTTCTTGTTGTTGGATCGGTGGCTTGGGCCACCCACTTTCATCACCGTCTCGTCCGGCAGCTCTTCTCGCTAATCGGGACCCGACTCACTTTCCTCGTATCGTAGGCCCGCCGGTGCGAAATCCGAGTCAATCTCGATTATCGCTCCATCTTTCACCCTCTTTTCATCGAGTGCAAGGCTTACGCCATTCTTAAAGTTCAGGACCAACCGCCCGTTCGACATTTCCCCGCGAAAAGACAAGGAAAAGGATCGTGGGTCGTACTAAGAACAAGAACATTAAGAAAATGTTTATTAAAGAGATTCTTTTTTTATATAAAATTTTTATATTTTCAAATTTAACAGAATGAAGTAGAATAAGATCGAGGAAAGGGATTTTGATTTGGAAAAGAAAACGAGGAAAACTTTATTATCATGATTTTATTTATTTTAGCACATTTTATTATTTTTAGGTTCGACCCAATCATAAGTAATTACTTCACCCGTGTTTCTTAGGGATGAAGAATTCATTCCTTCGAAACATCAGTAGCGTAATATTTTTTCAAGTATCGTCCGTCGATCGAAGCATATGTCGTTCTCCCCGGCAATTCACTAGCCGGTAGGAACCTCCCGAGTATACCGCTTCAACCACAAACGGTCCTTCCCAAGTGGGTTCAAATTTTCCTCCTATCTTGCGGTGTGCAAGAATAGGTCTTCGAGAACGAGAACTAAGTCACCAACTTTCAAGGTTCTCGGCGGACCCGCTTGTCATGGGCTTCGAACCATTTTAGCTCGGTATAGTTCTAAATTCGTTGCGCCGCAAGTCTTTTCCTTCCAAGCTTTCTAATTCTTCGAGTCGTAGTCCGGCGTTTTCTTCTGTCGTGATCTTGTTTGCAACCGCAATTCCGAGTGAAGGAAGCCGAACCTCTAAAGGTAACACTCGCTCGGACCCATACACCGCAGCGTAAGGTGTAGCTTCGAGTAGGAGTTCGAAGGTTGTCCGCAGGCCCATAAGGCTTCTAACAATTTCTCGTGCCAATTTCTCTTATTATCGTCCAAGGTTTTCTTTAAGATTTGAACGAGAGTTTTATTAAAAGCCTCGCCGAGGCCGTTTGCTCTCGGGTAGTAAATTGTCGAGTATCGCCGGCCGATTCCGTGTCTCCCGACAAAATTGTTGATTTGTGTGCTTCGAATGCCGACCCATTATCCGAGATGATCCCGCGCGGCACTCCGAAACGGTAGACAACTTGGTTCTTGAAAACCGTAAGCACGTGGTGTGCTTTCACTTCTCTAAGTGGAACCGCTTCCGCCCACTTGGAAAAGTAATCCGTAGCCGCAAGAATGAAGCGATGTCCTTTCGAAGATGGTGGTTCTATCGGACCCACTATATCCGTGCCCCAACATTCAAATGGCCACGACGCAATTGTCGGGTGTAGCACATTTGGAGGTCGGTGCAGAACCACTCCGTGCACTCGGCATCGATGACGCCTTCGGCGATTTTCATGCAGCCGGTCATCATCGAGGGCCAAGTAGTACCCTAGTCTTTTAATTTTCATCTTCATCTTTGGACCCGACCGGTGAGCGCCTACGCAGTCCCGAATGTACCTCTTTAACAATTTCACGGCCTCGTACCCGCTTAGGCACCTTAGCCACATTCGATCAAAAGACCTTCTCGTATAATGTGTTGTTTATTAATGCGTAAGACGGAGTTCTTTTCGATCCGATGGGCCAGCCGACCTATCGTCCGGTAGCTTTCCCGTTTGCGTGTAGTTCATCAATGGCCGTCGCCAATCTTCCGTGTTTTCTCGTCACCGCCGCAACTCGATTCTTTTTCTTTTGCCGATTTGTGTATCGTGTCTATGTCGAGCCGTGATAGGACTCCGACGTCCGTGAACCGACACTTCCACCGATTCATCTCGCAAATGTGCAAATTCTTTTGCGAGACGGGCTAAAGCATCCGCTAAAGCATTCTCTTTTCTAGGAATTTTGTAGATCGTCACATTTGGAATCCGTTCCAACAACTCGTATGAGCATACCGGAAGTATTGTTCGAGTCTTCGCTTTAGAATTTCGTATCGTCCGGCGATCCGTCGAATGATTAACCGTGAATCCCCGTAGATGTTGATGTCCGTTATCCCCATTCGAATGGTTAATTCCAATCCCGTTATGAGGGCTTCGTATTCTCGCTTCGTTGTTCGTACACGGTTCCGTCAAGTGGTAGGAGTATCTTAACATCCCCCGCTCCGTGTTATAAAGATTAGCCCGATTCCCGCCTTACCGGCACTATCACTTGCGATTCTTCGTCTTTGTGTGCCGAAGATGCTCCGTCGAAATATAATTCCCAACGTCGATCGTCAAGGTCTTCTAGGTTCATTATTTGTTCATCCGCGCATCGTCATCGAGAGGAGATTCGGCCGGCAAAGGGTGTGCCGCGAGGAAGTCCGCTAAGACTTGTCCCTTTACGAGCACGCGAGGCACGAAAGTTATATCGAATTGCAATAATATCATCGACCATCCGGCAAGTCTCGCCTGAAAGTGTTGGACGAGTCATCAAGTATTGCAATGGATTAAACTTCGAAATCAAGTTGACCTTATGAGAAAGCATGTAGTGCCCGAGCTTTCGAGCGGCGAAGATCAGTGGCCAAACAATGCTTTTCAATTGCGGGATACCTTACTTCCGTCGGAAGTAAACGACGTGCTTAAGTAGTAAAGAGCATTTTCTTTACCCTCATCATCGACCCTGCCAACAGTGGCTCCGAGAGAGTCATCTAAAGCCGCGGTGTAAAGTATCGCCGTCTACCCGAGACCTGGGCCGCTAAGACAGGAGGTGTCATTAAATATTGTTTAATGTCTTCGAAGGCCTTCTCGGCATTTCTCTTCCCAAATAAATTTGGCGTCCTTTTAACTAGTGCCGAGAAAGGCCGACACCTACCCGACAGTGCTCGAGATAAAGCGTCGAAGATATGCCGCCTTCCCTTGAAAAGATCGTAGTTGTTTTAAGGTTTTGGGAGGCGGCATTTCTAAGATGGCTTTAATCTTCTCCGGTCGATTTCAATTCCACGATGTCGGACAACGAATCCTAAGAATTTCCCGGAGGTGACGCCGAAGGCGCATTTTAAGGGATTCATCTTAAGGTTAAATTGTCTTAATCGTTCGAAAACAATTCTCAAATCATACAAGTGGTTTTCCTTTACTTTGCTTTTGATGACGACATCGTCCACGTAGCACTCGACTCGATTGTGGATGAGATCATCAAAAATTCTTGTCATTGCTCTTTGGTAAGTCGCTCCTCGCGTTCTTCAGTCCGAATGGCATCACCGTGTAGCAAAATACTCCGATCGGCGTTCGAATGCCGTAAGCTTTTCATCTTCTCGGAGCCATTTTTATCCGGTTGTATCCCGAAGATCCATCCATGAATGAGAATATTTCATGTGTCGAAGCAATATCGATCATCGCTCCGGAATCGGCAGAGGGAATTCATCTTTTGGACATGCCTCTGTTTAAATCTCTCGAAGTCCACACAAATTCCCGATCCGACCATTCTTCTTCCGACCGGCACCACATTGGCTAACCATGTCGGGTATTGTTCTTCACGGACAAATTTAGCGTCTATTAGCTTTTTAACTTCGGCTATGACTTGTTGTTCGATTTCTAGACGCATTCTTCTCCGGGACCTCGTCCGACCGGAACGTAGTAGGATCCACTCCTAGCTTATGGACCGCAACCTCTCGGGGCTAATCCCGGCATTTCATCGTAGCTCCAAGCAAAACAAGTTTTTAAATTCCATTAATAACTCGATTATTTCTTCGGAGTCTTCTTTATCGAGTAAGGAGCTAACAAAGGTAGGTCTAGGCTCTTTGCTAGTACCTAAGTTAACTTCCGTTAACTCATCTATCATGGATTTAATTTCTTCTTCGAATTCTGTGGAGCGTCTCCAATTTGTAAATCTTCGAGTTCGTCCGTAGTTTCCATGCGCTTTCATTGGACTTGCAAGTGACAACTAAGCAAAATTCAGCATCGTCAACCGACCCTACCGTGCCGAATCCGAGTCCATACTTCGAATCGTGGACGACCGAGTTATTCCATAACTTTTCAAAATGTTGAGATCGGCCTTCTGTCCATCGTCGAGGTAAGAAACCACGTTGAATTAAATTTTGAACACAGGGAGAGTACCACTCAAAAGGTAATTCCATTAATTCCGATGAAGTGACATCTTCGAATTGTACATTATTTTCAGCTTTGGAGGAAGAAGCACCGCGGTAGAATTTGATCGGCTTTGCACCGTCACTACGTACCTCTTTGACCTCCATACCCTCGATCTTATTAGAATGGATCGGAGTTAGGGTCATAGTATGTACGTAGTGGTTAATCTTCTCGTACATTGATTTGTATTCTTCGTTCTTTTCATCTTCGAGGGAGATCTTGTATTGCGGCTTCTTTCGACTTATTGTCGCCGCTTCTTGCTTCGATTTCTTTTTCTTCTTCGTAACTATCTTCCCAATCAACATTGATGGCTGGTTTCCTCTCGTCCAACTGTCCTAACGTCTCTACCACGCGCCTCGTCCCCGGCCTCGACCTCGGATGCGAGTCGTGGAGAAACCTTCACCATCTCGCCGAAGGGAGTGGTGAGTGACTCGTTGGACTAGAACTTCAGTGTTCTTCGTTGTCCCGAACTTTCTTGCTTCATTTGTTACGGTATCTCCGGAGAAGATTGTTTTCTTGGCGGTGCATAATAAGCCGCATCTTCATGGATCCCAATCTCATGTACGGAGAATGGTCAGTAAGTCGCCTTTGATGCACTCGTTCCCCTCCATCGTAATATTTGATGCACCGATGCAGAGATGATGGTACCATCCTCGTTTTCATGTATCCATGGTCGGCCCAACAGAGCGTTGAACGACGTTTCGAATCGATTATATGAAATTTTGCGGTTGTCTTTGCTAAGTCACCGGTTTTCATCAGCAGCGTTATCGACCCGAGGGCTCTTTCTCCTTTCTCGGTCGAATCCTCTTAATAACATTTTGTCGGCCTCGAGCTCACGAGCATCAATTTCCAAGTATGCTAGTGTTCGAAGACTCATTATATCGATCGATGCTCCCGGATCCACCAATACTCCGGAGAGCGTAAACTTCCCAATTGTAATCGAAATGTACAACGGCTCGGTTGTGATCTCGCCGTCCCAAGTAGTAGTGTCATTGTCCGCGAAGGTAACACCTCG
The DNA here is from genome assembly GCA_022702705.1 of Papilionanthe hookeriana x Papilionanthe teres. Lineage (NCBI taxonomy): Eukaryota > Viridiplantae > Streptophyta > Magnoliopsida > Asparagales > Orchidaceae > Papilionanthe > Papilionanthe hookeriana x Papilionanthe teres. Next base: position 3,799 of record JAKZJZ010001060.1, on the reverse strand, counting down.
TCGTTCCTTTAACGAGCAAACCTCATCTAAGGAATCTCCGGCCATTCGAGCTAAGCAAATTTCCGGATCAAGTAAGGCCTCGATCGAGCTTCCCTCATCTCCTTCGATAAGATGAGAGCATCGTAAATGCTCGCCGTCGGTAGTTTCCTAAGATGGGCTAGCACGTTGTAGTCCACTTTGTTTCCATGCGTCTCGGCTTCTTCTCGAACGGGTATGTCTTCCGCCGGGGTTGGTTCTTCTCGAACAACCACCGCTTTCCTTTGTCTTTTGGACCCATTCTCGGAGGTAGAACTTTTCCACTTCTTAGGTCGACTTCGTAATTTCTTCCGAATCTAGTGTCGAGTTTGTCGGTGTCTCCTCCCGAATCGGAATGACCGGCTCTTCCGGATTATCTTCCAAATCCGAAGGCTCTAACTCTATCGTAACCGGAGCTCCTCGAAACTCACAGATAGATCCGTTGCTTGTTGAACTCTCGTAGCCTCCTCGATGGATGCCTTCTTCGTCATTTTGATCGTCGAGATCTTGTATGATTCGAGAATTGTTGTTGGTATCGAAATCGACGCCCTGATTGTCGCTAGTTACGTAATCGTTAGAAACAACCAAAACGTAGCCAACGCCATCACCCTTATCATTATATGATCCCACCGAAGTGAGCGGATAATCATACAAAATCGAGGTTCGAGGGATTTCTCCCCCGAATCGAAAACAACTATCCTGAGATAAGCAGCCCCTAGTCTAGCCTTAGGAATCTCGGTCCCCTCTTCTTCGTCAATTTTCTTCTTCTCTTCGATTGTCTCCTCGTCGAGGTGGTTCTTCTATCGCAAGTGATAAGTACCGGCTTAACGGGTCTCGAACTCTGAATCGAAGCTCGCACCGAAGCGGCTCGGATGTTATCTAAAATCTTCTTCGAAGACCTCGTCCGAGCGGTAGTCCATCCATCGTCGGTCGCATGTGGATCTATCGAATGACGGGATCGGTTGAGATAACATCGACGGAACCTCCTTTCCGGGGTTCCTTCATGTACTCCTTCGGGATTGTTATATTTCCTTTCCGAAGGTTGTCATCGAGCCAACTTTTGAAGGTAATGCAGCCTTCTATCTTGTGCCCAAGCATCCGATGGTAGGGGCAAAAGTCGGGATCACCTTTCTTGTTGACTTCCTCCGGTCTTTCGGGCTCTGGCACTGGAAATCCGGAGTTTTCATTAAGCTACGGAACATCTTCGGTATCGCTTCATTCTCGAACGGATATTCTCTCGCTCGAAGCTCCCTCAATGTACGTTGCGGACGAGACGGTTGTTCATACCGCGGAGACGACCGATAGCCGGACCGGGTTGCCGGTAATTTTGTTGTGGTTGCCGCGGCCGTTCGGTGGTATTTGCATACGGCTGTTTGCCTTTGTCAACCGCCGCAACGATCCCGCATTTCTTCTCGAAGGTCTTCACCGGCTTCGCTTGTCCGTCTTGTCGGCGAAACTTAATTGCTTCGCCTCTTCTTGCAAGCTTCCGGCCTCGCTTAACAACTTCTCAAAAGTCTTAATAGCGAATCCTCGAGGAGAAGTGCTATCGGCCGTGAATGCTTTTAAGCAAGATGCCGACCGCATGTTGTTCTTGCATTGTGGTTCACACTTCATGCTTAAATTTCTCCATCGAAGTATGTAATCCACTAGAGTTTCATTCGGCCTTTGTTTCTCTACCACTAAATCACCTATAGCTGATGTGGTGCCGAGCTCCGCAAATCGCTTAATGAAGAGGCTCTCTAGCTTCCGAGAATGTCTTCACCGAACCGTCGGGTAATCCCGCATACCGCCGAAGGCGATTCCCGACGGATCGCTAACGAACCGTCGGAAGAGTAGCGCATCGCTCCCGCCGGCATTGCAACAACTCGGCACGAAAGTGTGCAACATGCCGTCGGGGTTCCCTGCTCCGTCGAAGGTCTTAAACAGAGGTGGTACGAAGCCTTTCGGTATCGGACAGCGTCGAATCTCTTCCGGGTAAGGTCTACCCGTCCGAATGGATGTCCCGCTCTTCGATCGTGCTAAGGCTTCTCGCACCCGTCGCTCTACCAAGTTCTCGATATCCTTTTCGTGGATCATACTTTCAGTGCCGTATCCTTTTTCACTCGGTCATCCCCATCGACGGATGTAATCTCCTTTCCTCCGTCTACGATGTGAATGACTTCCGGGGGTGTCTCTCTATGTGGTTGTACTTCGACTCCGGAGAGTGGCCGCAGCTATGGCCATCTCTTCCATCCTCTTCGCCATTCGAGCGATCGTGTCATCCTTTTCCCGAAGCCGTCTCTTCATCGCTCCGGCTCCTCTCTTCTCGCAGCCTGCAGGAGCACCTCGAGAAGCCGATGAAGCTCGTGTCTCAACCATGTTGATTTCTCGCATATTCATTGTCCATGAATTCCGATGAGTCGATCTCATCTCCGAACTTTTCTTCTCTTTCTTTTGCCAACCGTCTGATGTCGGTTCTCAACTTTTCCATGGCATCTTCTAGCGGAGCTTTCGTGTATCTTTGTGGTTGTCATGCGATGGTCGTCGGTCCTTTTTTCACGAGTCCCCTTCATCGCAAAGAGCACTTTCTTCGCATTCCAGCCTCCCCGGCGAGACTTTCTTCTCGGCCGTCGTTTCAATCTCAACCGCCCCGTAGTGGGACGCCATACCATCCTTCTAGCAGCCAGGAGGTCTAGTGACCGCATGGTCTATCGGCCAAATGCCGGAAGGTGGTATCCTCCCTAATCCGTAATCCCGATACTACGACAGCGGGCTAGCCTTCATTCTCTTGCTTGGCTTTTCTATCATGACGGCGGGTTCTACTCGAGGCCCAAGACGGGATTCGACCCGGCACCCGCCCTATCCTTCGTAGAATTTCCGACACGGCGCTTTTCCTTCCTTGCTAGCTTTTCTACCAAAGTTTGCAGCCGAGCAAACGGCGTAGTTCTGGTTCTTTTCTTGCGGCTATCGTTGTAGTATGCGGGCCGTGGTAATGTGGCAAGCAATCTTGCGAACATTCTCTTCATCCTCTCGCGGCGGAGAGGGGATGGAACCCGCTTCCTCCCAAAAGTGGTATGTAGTCGCAAGTGGTGTATATTCTGGTAGCGGTGTATATTCTGGCAACTCTGGAATTTCCTCCAGGAAGGCAATCTCAGCAGCTCTGGCTTCCCTGGCGATCCTTCTATTTCTATTTCTTCTTCGGGTCTTTGTCAGCGACGGAATCTTCGAACTGGACCCGATTTCGAAGACGAAGGTCTTACAGAAGATCCGTACCCTCCACGCGTAACAGGTTTATCATAGTTCCGGATTTCTTTCCCTTCGATTTGCGTAAGTCGGGGTAGGTGCGAAACAACTAGACCAGATGGGGGTAGTAAGAACAGATCCTCCTCGCGGTGTCGACCTCATTTTTGATGAGGTCTTCCTTTTCTTCTTTTGGTGCTTAGGATCTAGCCTTAGGCCTTTCCTTTCGACTCATCTTAGAGAACTAGAATCGGGACCCGCCTTTAGAAATTCAAACCACTTCTAAACTCCCCGCAAACTCCACAAACTTGACTATAGACCCCTAATCACCCTGGAGGGTTGAAATCAAATATGGAAGTTTAAAGGATGAGTTCCTATGTGACTCTTCGCCTTAGGACCGCTCGCGGTGGCCTCGGTCCGATGAAGGGGCCGACATACACTACACCTACACACTACATTTCCACACACTTCCTAAAACCACACCCATACCCGACTTCGACCTCCCCGACTCATGTAGGTGATTCACATGGATGGTCCTTAACCCCTAAGCCCTCGGCTAAGAGGT
>JAKZJZ010000106.1:0-88494 GCA_022702705.1 Papilionanthe hookeriana x Papilionanthe teres | reverse complement strand
ATAACATCCACAAGATTCCGTACCTCTTTCTCCAGTTTCTTGATTTTCCTCATAATTAATTGTGCACTTTCAGGAAAACCAGGTTGAACAGGTACTAAACTCTGAGATGGTTAGTCTACCATTATGTTCAGTTCATTTTCATCCGCAGTTGTCAGACAGTCATAAACATTAGTTGGGTCCATGGGCTTCCAGGGAAGAAGCACTTTTTCCCAACTCTCATATGGTACTTTTGACTGACTACAGAGTAGAAATATTGTAGAAGAATATCCCAAACTGTAGTTTAATCCATGCACAATCAATCCCAAAACATATTTCACAATTATAGTGTCAATATCAATAGGTCTATCAGTCTGAATGCGATAATTTAATATCACACTTTCCTTCAACACTTTAATAATTTTCATAGTTGGGAGAAATTTAGAAGGTTTAAAGAAATTCCATTGGTTTGCATTGAATTCAATAAGGTCGTAGAGAAATTGACATATCATTCATCTCTTATCTCCCAATCTTCACTTTCGTCCATCAAATATCGATAGATTTCATTCAAGTTATCTCTTGTAGTGACGAAATTTGTGTAATGGCAAATTGGCATATTCTCTATCATATAAAGTTCATTAATCTTGGAAGGAGTGAATGATATCCACCTACCTCGCACATAGACGACTCTTTTGTTGATTCCATGAAGATTTGCATAAAATTCCTTCACCACACGAGTGACTACTGTAGCAGTAGTGTAACAAAACACATCCCAACGCCTCTGCATAATAATTTCTTCAATACAAGTACTAGGAACATTCATACCTCGATGAACAAAGCCTTGTTCTTTGATAAGGCTCCTCTTTATAAGGACTTTATGACGAAGTCATTGCGCCTTGTCGGCATATTTTTAGGTTGAGTGTTGTATTTTTGAAAAGAGGCCGCCTACAGAAATTGTCGGCTAATTTTTAATTTAATTTAAATAAATAATTTGAAAAATAGTATTTTATTTTGAAAATAATTTTAAATTTGAAAATTTTAAGATATGAAATCAAACTGATCTCACATCCCGAATAGTTTATATAAACGAGCGCCGCACCACAAACCGTGTATCTATCCCGAAGAATAGACACACTGCTTGATAATGGGGCTCGATTAAATAAACTAGAAAGGTTTGTGACATCCGTTTGGTCCGCGAACCAATTTTATAAGCCGACAAATTCCCCCGCTTAATATGAAACTATTAAACAGGGTTTATATTACTCGGGTTCTTAAAGTTCCCTATAAGGGCAAGCCCCTATAGTTAATTACATCTTAAGTGATGGGAATCACCTAAGAAAACTCTCGATAATAATCAATAATTCCGCTCTCAAGAATTTCAAAGTTTAAGTTTTCAAGGGGTTGAATTTTGGAATTTCAATAGGGAATGGATCAAATTTGGAACATTTTTATTTTGGGAATTCAAAGGAAGAAAAGTAGGAGAGATCACGGATTCGAAGCGGACTTCGGTAATCTCCCGATTATCCTATTGTTTGGCTTGGATTTAGGAAAGTCCTAATGTTTATTTAATGTTTTAATCTTGCCAATTTAGTTAATTAGGGCTTATATTTATATGATAGAATCATACAAATTGCCTAGAAGATATGAGGGTTTATGTCGTACCGGACGACTACCTCGGAATCCTAAGACCGGTTAGGGCTTAATTTGCAATGCAAATGCCTAACGAAGAGTTGAGGATTTATGTTGCACTAGTGCAAACTACCTCGAAGTCCTATGGCTTTGTTATTTAATTCTAAGAAAGTTTCTGTCGAAGTAGGTTCAAGTTTTGCCGACGACGATGGCCGTGCTGCCCACCATGCTCCGAGCTCCTTGTTGTTGCAGAGGTTTAGTTTTAGAAATCATAAATCAAGAGATGAGAGAAGTGTTCTGGTTTAGAGAAGTCTTAATTTCCAAGTGTTTTTTGTGTTTTAATTAAAACAAATCTTAAAGTTGATTATAACGACACCGGTTAAGATCCCACGGTTCCATCCTTCCGGCACCATTATTTTTATCGGATTCACTTAGTCCAGATGAATTTGCTAAACTCAACTGAATGAGTTCCACACTTTCATTTAGACCGTGGGAAATCCCGTTAGCAACACGTAGGTTACATCATCCGAGGTATTCCCGATCATCAAACAAGACGTTTTAATTTAGTTGTAATTGTAGTTTTGTGTTCTGTTTGTGATTAAATTTTGAGTTGTCTTATATTTTGAAATGTTGTGGAGGTGAATTTTATCTTGTAGTGTCTTTTATTTTAATTTTGGGTTTCAGTTTTGGTTTCGTCCTAAAGGTGTCGGTTTTCATGCAACTGTTGTTTATCATGCAAGAAAAATAAAGTGCATTTGCAATAAAATAAACCGCAATAAAATAAAAGCGTACCCGGAGGGTCTTCCCGTCATCCCAAGCTGCACTTAAAACACGGTTAGAATATTTAAGCAAGTTCCTAGGTAAAGCTAAGGGAAAGGTTTATGGTTTTCTACCAAATTCCTAATCCTATAGCTAGTCGTTTCCTATGACGTCTAGGTTCTTTGTGTTTTTGGTTTGAAGACGATTTTCTTCATCAAAGAACAATTAAGTTCAATTGTTCTTGTAAATATCCTATCATATTGAGGAAGTGCTTAAGAAGAATCTTAAACATCTTTTCAATATTTCTAGGATTGTTTTAAGTCCAAATGAATTTAATTGTGTAAATGAATCGATCGTCCGAGGTTTTCAAGTTTTGTTAACTTGCTCAGTGAACTAGGACATTTGAATGTCCTATAAGTGAAGTAACATTTCATTTTAATGTTCTATTTAGGAGTTATGATAACTAAAGCTCCTAAAGGCAAAATGATATTTAATGATTTGTGATTCAAATTTAAGTTCAAATTAATGATTTAAGTTTGGAATAGTGTTCAAGTTATTTTAGATTTATTTCTTCATGTCTTAAGTGAGGTTATTTAATTCAATTTAATTTAATTTAATTTATTTTAATTTAATTTAATTCAGTTTAATTTAGTTTGATTTGATTTAATTTAATTCAATTCAATTTATTTCGATTTAATTTCTTAATTTAATTTAATTTAATTTAATTTAATTTTAATTTAATTTAATTTAATTTAATTTAATTTATTTAATTTAATTTAATTTATTTAATTAATTTAATTTAATTTAATTCAATTTAATTTTAATTTAATTTAATTTAATTTAATTGAAATTTTTTGAAAGAGTTTAATGATTTACTTTAATTTAATGATTAAGTCTTTTAATATTTTAAATTTGAGTTATCATTTTAATTAAGAGTTGAGTATTAATGAGATGATTAATTTAGGGATTTTTAAATTAAAGAATAAATCTCTTCCTAATAATATCCCTATTTTAATAATTCCAAATTTATTATTCTTCCAAATTCAATTAATTATTTAATTAAAGTTTAATCATTTTAAATTGCTTAATGGGTTTCTACCCTTTAATTATTAAATTTCAATCATCCAAATCAGATTAGGATCAAATATTTTACTTGTTAATTTTTTTATTAAACCTAAAGTCTTAATTAAGGATTAAAATTTTAATTACCATTTTGCCCTTTAAGCCTAATAATTTCATAACTCACTAAATTGAACTCAAATGAACTTGAAATTTTTATGTGACTTCACTCATATGTCAATAAAGACATGAGAGGAGAAAATGTGATTTTTCTGTATTTAATTTATTTATATAATTATTTTTTGTAGAAAAGAGAAATTTCCAAGGAAAATTCAATAACATGACCAAGGGAAAGTTTCTGTCCTTAAGAAAATTAGGGGACATTCCTAATGACCAGAGGACCACTTGGACCAAATTTTGTAATTTTTTGAATTATATTTTATTTATTAGAATTATTTTAAATTCTGGAGTATTAATTAATTTAAAAATAAAATAAATGTTGAAAAATAAATTTTATAATTTTTAAAATTCTCTATGATATCAAGGATTCCAGAGAACCAAACTTTGCAATTTTCTGATTTTTCTTTGATTTATTATAATTATTTTGGTGAAAATGCTAGAAAATATATTTTTTTAATTTTAAAATTACCCTAGAGCTTTAAAAATTAATATCTCACTAAATAGACCTAGGAAAAATATGGGACTTGTTCCCAAGTGATTAAAATTCAAAATATAACATTTTAGTGAATTTTATTATTTTTGTGATTTTTATTATTTTTTAATTATTAAAAATATTAAAATAATATTAAAAATCAACTTTTTAGAAAATTGAAATTTTAATTTTCTTAAACTCCCCTGATATCAGAGAGACTCCAAAACCAATTTGGTGAATCTTTGAAAGATATTTTGAAAGTTATGAATTTTTAAAGTTTAAAATGACTAAGCGGCTTAATCAACCCAATTAGTGGGCTAACCAAGTCCAATTGACCTCAAATTTTTATGATGGGTTCCTCTGACCCTAAAGGTCAGTGGAGAATTGATTTCAATTCAATTTGATCTATGGTTAACTCTAATTAATTAGAGATCTATTTTGGGGATTTAAGCCAATTAGGGTTAATCTAAGTGAATTAACTCAAATCCTATTTTTTCTAGGGTTCTTCGGTCATAAGGAACATCACCAAATTTTCCTAGAATTTATTTCACAACATGCTAATTTTTGGAATTAAAATACTTAAAATAGCAACATGCATTTGAAAAATCAATAACTTTTCATAGGATGGCCTCCGACTTTCGGAAAATTCGTGAATGTTCCCAAATTCAGAGGCTTCAAAAGCCCTATGGTCTCATGCCATGGTGAATTGTATGAATGCATGGAGAATTAAATGTATGCAGAGAGTAAATAAATTATTAAAAATAAAATACTCGATGAAATTAAATGATTTCTTTTCCACATTATTCTCCTCTCGTTCATCGAGCAAGAGGATATTTTTCTTTTATTTTTCTCGATTTTTCTACACAAAGTTATGAATTTTCCAAGTTTAGGGAATTAAATAAATAGAAAATACCCCTAATTTTCTACTTATCCACGCGGCGCCGCCGCATCCTCAGCCTCTCCGAAGCGGTACGTGTCGCGCCGTGATCGGGCGCCGCCATCCGAGCCGCCCGTCCCGGACCCGCAGCTCACGTAACGTTCTCCGGTCCGGCGCAATTCGATCCGTCCGCTCGATACACGCGCGATCCAACGGCTCCCGGTCATCGTCTACGACCGGTGTGCACCCGTGACCGTCAACCCTCTAACCCTAATTTCTCACTCGATTCTCAATGGATTTTCGTGTTCTTATGCTTCTACGGATTCGTCTTCAAGAGACGAACACATCCATACGGTAGAACATGCATCGAAATTTACTCAAATGAAATGGAGAATCTCTCGTAAGCTCGGGAAGAAGAATGAGTTCATACCTTTGCTCGCAGAAGTGAAGCTTCGATCCGAGAGTTGTTGCACCTTCGATCGGATCCTGACGAAGCTCCGCATGAAGTCTCCCGGTCCAGTGAATTGTCCAGGTTGGACTTCGACCACAGCTCGATCACAAAGCTTGGAGTCCGGAGCAACCGGGTGGCCCGGAGATGGGGCTTTTATCGGTGGACACCTTCCTCGGTCCGGTGAAGGTGTAGAGACAATCAATTTGGGGATCGGCTCACCGTGGAGGAGTGTCCCGGTTTTGGGCTCGGATTTCAACTCGAAATCGAGCTCGCAGAGAAGAAATGGCAGGGGGATCTCACCGGGGATCAAGTGCTCTGTGTATGAGGAGGGGTCCGGAACAATTTTGGCGCAGTTTTGGCAAGGTTTTTGCAACTCTCCTCTCATGGCCGCGAGGGGGTGGTGTTTAAATAGCATGGTCGGAGGGCCTCCTGTGGGGAGTTAGGGCTTGGGATCAGCCTGCTTCGGTGAGGAGAAGAACGACCATGGTGACCACTAGGCATGGGGCAGCTCAGCAAGGGAGAATTTCAATGTTGGCTCACTCCCAAGGTCTCGGGCATGGCGTTTTCCGGCGACTGGGTGGCCGGCCGGCCAGGCATGGGTCACCCTCAAGGTCAGGTGGGTCAGGGCTGGAGGCTTGTGCAGTCAATTAGCATTGGCCATGTGTAAAGGGTTTGAATCAAAGTGGAATGGGAAAGGGCTAGCTTTGGGTCTAAATGGGTCAACCCTTGGTTTTGGGTTAGGTTCACCCTCCAAGGCCAATTTGGGCTGAAGGGAAAGTCACTTGGATCAGCTTGATTAGTGGGGTCAAGTCACAATCCAAGTACAATTAAGCTTAAGCAAGAGTTAGGGGAGACATGGGAGTGGTTAATTACTCTTAAGAGAATCATTAAAGGGTCCCCTCCTCTTGCCATTTTGGGTATGGTGAAGTGTCCAAGGCTTTCATGGCTCACATGTGGCTCATGCATGGCTTCATGGCTCACCTTGGCTTGGGGAAAGCTTGGTCAATTTCATGAAAATGGATTTTAGGAATATTTTGGTATTTTTGGGCAATTTGGCATGGTGCTTGATTTAGATTTATTTGATGATGGAATTGAAACTTAGGGAATGATTTTCATCAAATGGATGACAAATGAAAATGTCATATGGGCTTTAGAATCAATTTTGGGCTCATTGAAATGGTTTTAGATGCGCTTTTAAATGGTTTAGGAAAGTGGGCTTTTGAATTTTAAAATGGATTTTTGGGATGAAATTTTGGTAAAGGCTTGGGCCAAATAATTTTTGAGTTTGGTTTAGGGATGCTTCATGAGTGGTTTGAAACAAATTTGAGGTGATTTGGGTTTGAATCGGGTTGGATATGGCTTTTTGGTAAAGAGGCTAAAGTGGGCCAAAATGGGCTACCATGGGCCAAAGTTGGGCTAGAGTTGAAGTTGATGTGAAATTAATGTTGGGAAATGTTTTTGGGAGTGTTTCAAAGAGGTTTTGGCTTTGGTTGGGTTTTGATTTTGGGGTTTGGGCTCATTTCGGGCTAGGTTTAGGTTTAGGTCAAAATTGGGCTTTTTGATTTGGGGTTGAATTTGAGTGGGGTTTGGGTCTAAATTTTGAGCAAATCATGTTAGTGTTTTGTTCATGGGGATGTTAAGGAAGGTTTGGAAAAGATTTGGGGTTAATTGGAGTTGAATTGGGTGAGTTTGGGTTAGGTTTGGGTCATAGGTCCAAATCGGGCTTTAAGGCCAAAAGTGAAATTGGACCCAAATTTCAATCAAATTAAGCTTGGCTTTGGTCTAGATTGGTGTTTGGGATGTTTAATTGAAGTTTAGAATTGAATTGGACCAGAATTTGGGTCAATTGGGTAGGTTTGGTTTGACATCGGGTTCATTTCTGGGTTAAAATGGGTCAAATTGGGGGTTTTGACAAAAGTGGGGTAAATTGACAAAATTGGCCTATGGTGTAGTTGAACAAAATGAAATTGGGAATATTTGGGATTTTCTGGGATTTTCTGGGAATTTTCTGAATTTTTGGATTTTTGGGTCAAAAGGGGTATTTTGGGTATTTGGAAGGTATTGGGGGTATTTTTGGAATTTTTGATATTTTTGGATATGGATGATCAGTTTGAGTGATGTGGGAATGTTTGGGATTGATTTTGGAGAATTTTGGGTAATTTGGAAACTTTTTGAGAAATTTGGGCTATTCGTGGCTTTGGGTAGGCTCAGGTGTTGGGTCCCGGGGTCAAAAATCGAAAATTTGGAAAATTGAAGATTGGGTGGATGTAAGTGAAATGAAATCATTTTTGTTGAGCCATGAAGTCATATCAAGCCCACATGAGCCATGAAGGGACTCATTTGAGGCATTCACCATGTTGTTCCTAACCCTCTTAGCCGTGGCTTAGGGGTTAAGGACCATCCATGTGAATCACCTACATGAGTCGGAAGTTAAGTTGGGTAAGGGTGTGTTTTAGGAGGTGTGTGAAAGTGTAGTGCATAGGTGTAGTGTATGTGTAAGTCAGCCCTTTACCGTACCAGGCCACCTGTGAGCGGTCCTAAGGCCAAAGAGTCCTATAGGAACTCATCCTTTAAACTTCCACATTCGATTTCAACCCTCTAGGTGATTAGGGGTCTATAGTCAAGTTTGTGGAGTTTGCAGGGAGTTAAGAAGTGGTTTGAATTTCTAAAAGGTGGGTCCCAATTCTAGTCCTCTAAGATAGTCAAAGGAAAAGCCTAAGGCTAGATCCTAAGTACTAAAGAGAAGAAGAGAAGACCTCATCAAAAATGAGGTCAACAAATGGACTCCCAATAAAGTGTGGTGAGCCGACGGAGCACACCGCGCGTATTGGTGTTGACCGAAACGATCAACAAAACCAACACAGTATGTCCAAGTAACAAACTTAGGACAAAGTAGAAGAGCTTCCGCCGGGGAGTGTCAAGTATATCTCCGGACATGAGATTCTCGAACTCTCGCCGGGGAAAGGAAAAGGAGGTGAATCCCAAATCACATGTTTTGAGAGAATTTCGATTTAGATTTTATTTTATTTCATGTTCAAGTTACGATGCGTGAGTTTAGATTTCAATTTGGAGTTTTAATTTAGATTGAAGTTTGTCAAGATTAATTTGAAGGGATTTGATTTGAAATGAAAATTGGAATTTTGAAGTTTTAGATGTAACATCTTCAACCCCAAAAGAAGATCGAATCGATTAGATCGGGTCATTACAATGAGAAAAGATCTCGCAGTAATGTGGTATCGGATGTAAAATCCTTAACCTCAAGAGTTTGATTTGATGTATTTCAAGTGCAATAGGAAAAGAATCCTAAAGCAGAGGCAGTCTTGGATGTAAAATCCTCGACCCAAAAGTTTGAATTTGATGTATTTCAAGGCATAGGAAGAGAACCCTAAAGCAAGGCAGTCTTGGATGTAAAATCCTCGACCCAAAAGTTTGAATTTGATGTATTTCAAGTGCAGTAGGAAGAGAATCCTAAAGCAAGGCAGTCTTGATGTAAAATCCTCGACCCAAGAGTTCGAATTTGATGTATTTCGCGTGCAATAGAGAAGAGAATCCTAAAGCAATGCAAGTGCCTCTGGATGTAAAATCCTCGACCCAAGAGTTTGAATTGATGTATTTCAAAGGCAGAGTAGGAAGAGAATCCTAAAGCAAAGGCAGTCTTGGATGTAAAATCCTCGACCCAAAGGTTTGGATTTGATGTATTTCAATGCAACAGAAGAGAATCCTAAAGCAGCAGGTCTTGATGTAAAATCCTCGACCCAAAGGTTTGAATTGATGTATTTCAGTGCAATAGGAAGAGAATCCTAAAGCAGTGCAGTCTTGGATGTAAAATCCTCGACCCAAAGGTTTGGATTTGATGTATTTCAAGTGCAATAGAAGAGAATCCTAGAAGCAGGTGCGTCTGGATGTAAAATCCTCGACCCAAGAGTTTGAATTTGATGTATTTCAGATGCAATAGGAAAAGAATCCTAAAGCAAGTGCAGTCTTGGATGTAAAATCCTCGACCCAAAGGTTTGAATTTGATGTATTTCAAAGGCAGTAGGAAGAGAATCCTAGAGCAAGGTGCAGTCTTGGATGTAAAATCCTCGACCCAAGAGTTCGAATTGATGTATTTCAAAGGCAAGAGAGAAGAGAATCCTAAAGCAAGTGCAGTCTTGGATGTAAAATCCTCGACCCAAGGGTTTGAATTTGATGTATTTCAGTGCAGTAGGAAAAGAATCCTAAAGCAGTGCAGTCTTGGATGTAAAATCCTCGACCCAAGAGTTTGAATTTGATTTGAGGTTTGATGTGAGATCTGGAAAGATCGAATTTGAGATTTGAAATTTGACTGAGATTTGAAATTTGGAAAGATTGAATTTGAGATTTGAAATTTGAAATGATGAGTTTGAACTCGGTTGAAATTTGATTTAAGATTTGATTTGAAATTTGGAAGATGAAATTTGAAGTTTCGATCGAGATCGGATTCGAAATTTGATTGAGAATTTGATTTAACATTCTTGTTGATTTTGTTTATCCTTTAATGATTCAAATTTTATTTTGTTGTTTATTTAATGTTCATGTGAATTTGGTGTTTGTCATTTTTTAGATTTTTTTTTTTAGAAAGTTTTCTTTTATCTTTTTTTTTTTTATTTCTTTTCTGTTCTTTGTTCGAAGTTCATTTAACTTTAACGGCGTTTCCCAATCAATTTGCACAAAAGAGGTGAAGGCCAAAAATGTGACATGGTCACTTTTATTCCAATCATACCGAAGATACATCGTACAACTTGATCTGGAATATATTTCATACAATCCATGTAGACTCAAAACGGATCGTGTATGATCTTTGTCGATCCATCTAAAGAAGCATCCGTCAAAAGTCCATGTCCGAATAAGTGAGATACATGGTCAATAACATCACCTTCCAAGCCATCCTCGGCAAGGATGCCGTATGGATGTACATTGGAGGTGTGATATTTTCCATGTAACTCACAGCTCGTAAGGCCGGAGGCTCTCTAGCTCCGGGTCCGGTCGGAAATGGTAAGGTATCTTTCCGTCGTCCATCCTTCCGAACGTAATCGAAATCCTCTTCACCGGTACTCTCGGTATGCAATGCTTGGCGATATCCGCTCCGTTACCCTTCAGCATCATGACGGAACCTACCGGTAGTGGTATCTTTATCGGCCCTCGGAACTCACTCCGGGCCTCGCTATCCGGAGGTCGATCCGAACATGATGTTACACTCGCTCGAAAAGAGATCGTGCGTAAAGGTCCGACAAAGTCATGGTGATCAATGTGTGGGGTATACAATCACCCCGTTTCGTAGACATTGATGATGCAGCGTATTGGGTATGTAGTCCGCTGGCAGCACTCTCCATGTTATCAATCTCTTTACCATTCTCTTGATGACTAATGGCATCGGGTCCACTCGCCCATGACGGAGTATTCCCGCGGGTTTCCCTTCCCCGTCCTCGCAAAGTTGTAACAAGATCCACATTGTATTGTGATTCTTCCTTTCCCCGGCATCCATCTCCTGGGCTCCGAGTATGTGTTTTCCTCAGCGGCCTCGCTCGGCTCAGCCTTTTCAAATCCCGGATGCAATCCACGATTTGCCGTCGCTCATACTCCGAGAATACGTCCGTATGTAATTCGAGGCCCTCCAAGCATATTGATTCTTCTCGCTCTAATCCTTTCAAAGTATTCAAAGGTTTTCTTTTCAACATTTTGCATTCTCTCCAGCCTCGTATTCCGGAATGATCCGCAGATGGCGAGGCCCGGTGACGTATTGTGGGATATAAGGTTCGATCCCTTCACGTTCTCCCCGCATACCTCGGCTCCTCGTGGATGATGCTCCGTCGGGACATCCCCCGGGTTGCTTCCGCAACAAGGTCATGCATCACCTGGTGGTTCTATCCGGTGGCGTGGTAGCCTTCTTTCTTCCGGTCTTTGTGAGATTTCTCTCGGTTCTTTCGTCATCCTAGGAGCCGGCCTCCTTTCTTCCGGTTCTCGGTGAACCGGTGTCCTCGAAGTGTATGCACCGACATTAGCAATCGCCTCGTCGTGCCGATCCGCAGCTAGTTTTGTCAACATCTTACTGGATACGGCGATTCTTATTTCTTCGTTGCGTTCGTCGTGAGAGTAGCTCTCCGAACTTCGAATCTCTCGCGGGCGCGGCGCCGACAAGCTCGCCCTCCGCCGTAGCGACTACGTACTTCATTTTCTTATCTTCTTCAAGGTTTGTCTTTCTTCTCTTGTCGCTGGATCGGTGACTTGGGCCACCCACTTTCATTACCGTATGTCCGAGCAATTCTTCTCGGTTAACCGGGACCCGATCACTTTCCTCGTACCGTAGGCCCGCCGGTGCGAAATCCGAGTCAATCTCGATTATCGCTCCATCTTTCACCCTCTTTTCATCAAGTGCAAGGCTTACGCCATTCTTAAAGTTCAAGACCAACCGCCCGCTCGACATTTCCCTGCGAAGAGACAAGGAAAAGGATCAGGGGCTGTACTAAGAACAAGAACATCAAGAAAATGTTTATTAAAGACATCTTGTTTTATTATTATTTTTATATTTTCAAACTTAACAGGAATGAAGTGGGATAAGATCAGGTAAGAGATTTTGATTTGGAAAAGAAAACAAGGAAAATTTTATTATCATGATTTTATTTATTTTGGCACATTTTTGTTATTTTTGGGTTCGGACCCGATCATAAGTAATCACTTTGCCCGTGCTTCTAGGGATGGAAAGTTCATTCCTTCGAAACATCGTGTAGCGTAATACTTTTTCAAGTATCGTCCATTGATCGGAAGCATATGTCGTTCTCCCTGGCAATTCACTAGCTGGTAGGAGCCTCCTGAGTAGACTGCCTCAACTACAAATGGTCCTTCCCAAGTGGGTTCAAATTTTCCTCCTATCTTGCGGTGTGCAAGAATAGGTCTTTTGAGAACGAGAACTAAATCACCAACTTTGAAGGTTCTTGGGCGGACCAGCTTTATCATGAGCCCGAATCATCTTAGCTTCGGTATAATTCTAAATTCGTTGCGCTCGCAAGTCTTTTCCCTTCCGTGCTTTCTAATTCTTCGAGTCGTAATTTGGCGTTCTCTTCCGTTGTGATTTTATTTGCAACCGCAATTCCGAGTGAAGGGAGCCGAACCTCTAAAGGTAACACTCGCCTCGGACCCATACACCGGAGCGTAAGGTGTAGCTTGCGTAGGAGTTCGAAGGTTGTCCGGTAGGCCCATAAGGCTTCTAACAACTTCTCGTGCCAATTTCTCTTATTGTCGTCTAAAGTCTTCTTTAAAATTTGAACGAGAGTTTTATTAAAAGCCTCGGCTAGGCCGTTTGCTCTTGGGTAGTAAATTGTTGAATATCGCCAGCCGATTCCGTGTCTCCCGACAAAATTGTTGATTTGTGTGCTTCGAATGCTGACCCATTATCCGAGATGATCCTCGCGCGGCACCCCGAAACGGTAGACAACTTGGTTCTTGAAAAATTGTAGCACGTGATGTGCTTTCACTTCTCTTAGTGGAACCGCCTCTCGCCCACTTGGAAAAGTAATCCGTAGCCGCAAGAATGAAGCGATGTCCTTTCGACGACGGAGGTTCTATTGGACCCACTATATCCGTGCCCCAACATTCAAATGGCCACGATGCAATTGTCGGATGTAGCACATTTGGAGGTCGGTGTAGAACCACTCCGTGCACTTGGCACCGGTGACGGCTCTTCGGCGATTTTCATGCGATCGGTCATCATCGAGGGCCAGTAGTACCCTAGTCTTTTAATTTTCATTTTCATCTTTGGACCCGACTGGTGAGCGCCACAGAGTCCTGAATGCACCTCCTTAACAATTTCACGAGCTTCGGACCCACTTAGGCACCTTAGCCACATTTGATCAAAAGACCTTCTGTATAACGTATTGTTTACTAATGCGTAGGACAGAGTTCTTTTCTTGATCTGATGGGCTAGCGACCTATCGTCTGGTAGTTTCCCCGTTTGCAAGTAATCTATTAATGGTTGTCGCCAATCTTCCGTGTTTTCTCGTCATCGCCGCAATTGATTCTTCTTCTTTATCTGATTTGTGTATCGTGTCAATGTCAAGCTGTGATAGGACCTGGCGTCCGTGAACTGACACTTCCACTGATTCATCTTGCAAACAGGCAAATTCTTTTACGAGACGAGCTAGCGCATCCGCTAGAGCGTTTTCTTTTCTGGGAATTTTGTAGATTGTCACATTTGGAATCTGTTCCAACACTCGTATGGCATACTCGGAAGTATTGCTCGAGTCTTGGTTTTAAAATTCCGTATTGTCCGGCGATCCGTTGAATGATTAACCGTGAATCTCCGTAGATGTTGATGTCCGTTATCCCCATTCGAATGGTTAATTCCGGTCCCGTTATGAGGGCTTCGTATTCCGCTTCGTTGTTTGTACATGGTTCCGTCAAGTGGTAGGAGTATCTTAACATCCCCCGCTCCGGTGTTATAAAGATTAGTCCAATTCCCGCCTTACCGGGCACTATCACTTGCGATTCTTCGTCTTTGTGCGCTGAAGATGCTCCGTCGAAATATAATTCCCAACGTCGATCATCAAGGTCTTCTAGATTCATTATTTGTTCATCTGGCAGATCGTCATTGAGAGGAGATTCTGCCGGCAAAGGGTGTGCTGCAAGGAAGTCTGCTAAGGCTTGTCCCTTTACGGCACGAAGAGGCACGAAAGTTATATCGAATTGCAATAATATCATCGACCATCTGGCAAGTCTGCCGGAAGCGTTGGACGAGTCATCAAGTATTGCAATGGATTAAACTTCGAGATTAGGTTGACCTTATGAGAAAGCATGTAATGCCTGAGCTTTTGAGCGGCGAAGATCAGGGCCAAACAATGCTTTTCAATTGCGGGATACCTTATTTCCGTCGGCAGTAAACGACGACTTAAGTAATAAAGAGCATTTTCTTTACCCTCATCATCGACTCCTAGGCTAATAGGGCTCCGAGGAGTCGTCTAAAGCCGCGGTATAAAGTATTAGCGGTCTACCCGAGACCGGGGCTCGCTAAGACAGGAGGTGTCATTAAATATTGTTTAATGTCTTCGAAGGCCCTCCGGCATTTCTCTTCCCAAATAAATTTGGCGTCCTTTTTAACTAGTGCCGAGAAAGGCCGACACCTACCCGACGAGTTCGAGATAAAGCGTCGAAGATATGCCGCCTTCCCTTGAAAAGATCGTAGTTGTTTTAAGGTTTTGGGAGGCGGCATTTCTAAGATAGCTTTAATCTTTTCCGGATCGATTTCGATTCCACGATGTCGGACAACGAATCCTAAGAATTTCCGGAGGTGACGCCGAAGGCGCATTTTAAGGGATTCATCTTAAGGTTAAATTGTCTTAATCGTTCGAAAACAATTCTCAAATCATACAAGTGGTTGTCCTTTACTTTGCTTTTGATGACCACATCGTCCACGTAAGCATTCGACTTGATTGTGGATGAGATCATCAAAAATTCTTGTCATTGCTCTTTGGTAGGTTGCTCCTGCGTTCTTCAATCCGAATGGCATCACCGTGTAGCAAAATACTCCGATCGGCGTTCGAATGCCTGTAAGCTTTTCATCTTCTCGGAGCCATTTTTATTTGGTTGTATCCTCGAAGATCCATCCATGAACGAGAATATTTCATGTGTTGAAGCGATGTCGATCATTAATTCCGGGATCGGTAGAGAAATTCATCTTTTGGACATGCCTCGTTTAAATCTCTCGAAATCCACACAAATTCCGATCCGACCATTCTTCTTCCCGACCGGTACCACGTTGGCTAACCAAGTCGGGTATTGTTCTTCACGGACAAATTTAGCGTCTATTAGCTTTTTAACTTCGGCTATGACTTGTTGTTCGATTTCTAGTACGCATTCTTCCGGGACCTCGTCCGACCGGAACGTAGTAGGGTCCACTCCTAGTTTATGGACTCGCGACCTCTCGGAGCTAAACTCGGCATCTCATCGTAGCTCCAAGCAAAACAGTCTTTGAATTCCATTAATAACTCGATTATTTCTTCGGAGTCTTCTTTATCGAGTAAAGAGCTAACAAAGGTAGGTCTAGCTCTTCGCTAGTACCTAAGTTAACTTCTATTAACTCATCTATCGTAGATTTGATTTCTTCTTCGAATTCGGTGGAGCGTCTCCAATTTGTAAATCTTCGAGTTCGTCCATAGTTTCCATGCAGCTTTCATTAGATTCGCGAGTGATAACCAAGCAAAATTCGGCATCATCAATCGATCCTACCGTGCCGAATCCGAGACCATGCTTTGAGTCGGGTGGACGACCGGAGTTATTCCATAAATTTTCAAAACGTTGTGATTGACCTTTTGTCCACTCGTCGAGGTAAGAAACCACGCCGAATTAAATTTCGAACACAAAGGAGAGTACCACTCAAAAGGCAATTCCATTAATTCCGATGAAGTAGCATCTTCAAATTGTACATTATTTTCGCTTTGGAGGAAGAAGCACCACGGTAGAATTTGATTGGTTTTGCACCACCGCTACGTATCTCTTTGACCTCCATACCCTCGATCTTATTAGAATGGATCGGGGTCGTGGTCATAGTATGTACATAGTGGTTAATCTTCTCGTACATCGATTTATATTCTTCGTTTCTTTCATCTTCAATAGGGATTTTGAATTGCGGCTTCTTTCGACTTATTGTCGTCGCTTCTTGTTTGATTTCTCTTTCTTCTTCGGAACTATATTCCCAATCGACATTGATGGTTGGTTTCTCTCGTCCAATTGTCCTAATGTCTCTACCACGACCTCGTCCCCGCCTCGACCTCGGATGCGAGTTGTGGAGAAACCTTCACCATCTCGCCGTAAGGGAGTGGTGAGTGATCGTTGGACTAGAACTTCGATGTTCTTCGTTGTCCCGAACTTTCTTTGCTTCATTTGTTATAGTATCTCCGGAGAAGATCGTTTTCTTCGGCGGTGCATAATAAGCTCGCATCCTCGTGGATTCCAATTTCATGTACGGAGAATGGTTGTAAGTCACCTTTGATGCACTCGTTCCCCTCCATCGTAGTACTTGATGCACCGATGCAGAGATGATGGTACCATCCTGTTTTCATGTATCCATGGTCGGCCCAAGTAGAGCGTTGAACGACGTTTCGAATCAATTATGTGAAATTTCGCGGTTGTCTTTGCTAAGTCACCGGTCTTCATCGATAGCGTTATTGAGCCGAGGGCTCTTTCTCCTTTCTGATTGAATCCTCTTAATAACATTTTGTCCGCCTCGAGCTCGCGGGCATCAATTTCCAAGTATGCTAGCGTTCGAAGATTCATTATATTGATTGATGCTCCCGGATCCACCAATACTCCGGAGAGTGTAAATCTTCCGATTAGTAACCGAAATGTACAACGGTCGGTTGTGATCTCGCTGTTCCAAGTAGTAGGTCGTCGTCTCGCGAAGGTAACACCTCGTTGTTCCTTTAACGAGCAAACCTCATCTAAGGACTCTCCGGCCATTCGAGCTAAGCAAATTTCGGATCAAGTAAGGCCTCGATCGAGCTTCTCTCATCTCCTTTGATAAGATGAGAGCGTCGTAGATGCTCGGCTTGGTCGGCAGTTTCCTAAGATGGGCTAAGCACGTTGTAGTCCACTTTGTTTTCATGTGTCTCGCTTCTTCTCGAATGGGTATTTCTTCCGCCGGGTTGGTTCTTCCCGAACAACCACTCGCTTCCCTTTGTCTTTTGGACCCATTCTCGGAGGTAGAACTTTTCCACTCCTTAAGTTGACTTCGTAATTTCCTCCGAATCTATTGTCGAGCTTGTCGGTGTCTTTTCTTGAATCGGAATGACAGGCTCTTCCGGATTAGCTTCGCAGTCCGAAGGCTCTAACTTTATCGTGATCGGAGCTCCTCGAAACTCGCGGATAGATTCGTTGCTTGTTGAACTCTCGTAGCCTCCTCGATGGATGTCTTCTTCGTTATTTTGCTTGTCGAGATCGTGTATGATTTGAGAATTGTCGTTGGTATCGAAATCGATATCCGGATTATCGTTAGTTACGTAATCGTTAGAAACGATCAAAACGTAGCCAACGCCATCACCCTTATCATTATATGATCCCACCGAAGTGAGCAGATAATCATACGAGTCAAGGGTTCGAGGGATTTCTCCCCCGAATCGGAAACAACTATCCTAGGATAAGCAGCCCCTAGTCTAGCCTTAGGTGCCTCGCTCTTCTCTTCTTCGTCAATTTTCTTCTTTTCTTCAATCGTCTCCTCGTTGAGGTGGTTCTTCTATCGCAAGTGGTAGTACCGGCTCAACGTGTTTCAAACTCGAATTGAAGCTCGTACCGAAGCGGTCCGGATGTCGTCTAAAATCTTTTCGAAAACCTCGTCCAAGCGGTAGTCCATCCATCGTCGGCTGTATAGGGATCTATCGGAATGATGGGATCGCCGAGATAACATCGACGGAACCTCCTTTTCGGGGTTCCTTCATGTACTCCTTCGGGATCGTTATATTCCCTTTCCGCAGGTTGTCATTGAGCCAACTTTTGAAGGTAATGCAATCTTCTATTTTGTGTCCAAGCATTTGGTGGTAAGGGCAAAAGTTGGGATCACCCTTCTTGTTGACCTCTTCTCGGTCTTTTAGGCTCCGGCACTGGAAATCCGGAGTCTTCATCGGATCGCGGAACATTTTCGGCACTCGCTTCATTCTTGAACGGATATTCTCTCGCTCAAAAGCTCTCTTAATGTACGTTGCGGACGAGGTGGTTGTTCATATTGCGGAGATGACCGATAGCCGGGCCGGGGTTGTCGGTAATTCCGTTGTGGTTGTTGCGGCCGTTCGGTGGTATTTGCATCGGTTGCTTGCCTTTGTCAACCGCCGCAACGATCCCGGATTTCTTTTCAAAAGTCTTTACAGTGCTTTTGTTTGTCCGTCTTGTCGGTGAAACTTAATTGCTTCGCCTCTTCTTGCAAGCTTCCGGCCTTGCTTAACAACTTCTCGAAAGTCTTAATAGTAAATCCCTTGAGGAGAAGTGCTATCGGGCCATGGATGCTTTTTAGCAAAATGCCGACTGCATGCTGTTCTTGCAGTTGTGGTTCACACTTCATACTTAAGTTCCTCCATCGGAGTATGTAATCCACCAAAGTTTCATTCGGCTTCTGCTTCTCTACCACTAAATCACCTATAGTGATGTGGTGCCGAGCTCCGCGAATCGCTTGATGAAGAGGTTCTCTAGCTCGAGAATGTCTTTACCGAACCGTTTGGTAATTCCGCATACCCGCCGAAGGCGATTCCCGACGGACCGCCGACGAACTATCGGAAGAGTAATGCATCGCTCCCGCCGCATTGCAACAACCGGCACGAAAGTGTGCTACATGCCGTCGAGGGTTCCTGGCTCCATCGAAGGTCTTAAACGGAGGTGGTACGAAGCCTTTCGGGTATTGGACAGCGTCGAATTCTTCTGGGTAAGGTCTACCCGTCCGAATGGATGTCCCGCTCTTCGATTGTGCTAAGGCTTCTCGCACCTGTTGTTCCACCAAGTTCTTGATATCCTTTTCAGGAATCATACTTTGTGTTGTATCCTTTTTCAGCTGATCATCCCCATTAACGGACGTAATCTCCTTTCCTCCGTCTACAATGTGAATAACCTCCGGGGGTGTTTCTCTATGTGGTTGTACTTGACTCTGAGAGTGGCCGCAGCTACGGCCATCTCTTCCATCCTTTTTGCCATTCGAGCGATCGTATCATCTTTTTCTTGAAGTCGCCTTCTCATCGCCTCCGGCTCCTCTCTTCTGCGACCGCAGGAGCACCTTGCGAAGCCGATGAAGCTCGTGTCTCAACCATGTTGATTTCTCGCGTATTCGTCGTCCATAAATTCCGATGAATCAATCTCATCTCCGAACTTTTCTTCTGTTTCTTTTGCCAAGCGTCGGATATCGGTTCTCAACTTTTCCATGGCATCTTCTAGCGGGGCTTTCTGTGTGTCTTCGTGGTTGTCGTGCGATAGCTGCCGGGTCCCTTTCTCACGAGTCCCCTTCATCGCGGTAGCACTTTCTTCAGATTCAAGTCTCCAGGCGAGACTTTCTTTCTCGAGCCGCTCGTTTCAATCTCAACCGCCCGCAGTGGGACGCCATACCATCCTTCCGGCAGCAGAAGGTCTAGGACCGCATGGTCCGTTCGGCCAAATGCCGGAAGGTGGTATCCTCCCTAATCCGTAATCCCGAGACGACAACGAGCGGACTAGCCTTCATTCTTTTACTTGGCTTTTCCGTCATGATGGTGGGTTCTACTCGGGGCCCAAGACGAGATTCTGACCGGCACCCGCCCTATCCTCCGTAGAATTTCGATACGGGCGCTTTTCCTTCTTCGCTAACTTTTCTACCAAAGTTTGCGATCGAGCAAACGGCGTAGTTCTAGTTCTTTTCTTACGGCTATCGTTGTAATATGCGGGTCGTGGTAATTGGCAGACAATCTTGCGAATGTTTTCTTCATCTTCTCGCGGCGAGAGGGGATGAAATCCGCTTCCTCCCAACAAGTGGTATGTATTCGAGCAGCGGTGTATATTCGGCAGCTTCGGAATTTCCTCTAGAAAGCAATTTCGCAGCCACTCGGCTTCTTTAGCGATCCTTCTATTTCTCGTTTCTTCTCCGGGTCTTTGCTAGTGACGGAATTCTCGAACCGGACCCGATCTCGAAAACAGAAGGTCTTACAGAAGATCCGTACCCTCCACGGTAACGGGTCCATCATAATCTTGGATTTCTTTCCCTTTGATTTGGCAAAAGTCGGGCAAGGTAGAACAACTAGACCAGTGGGGTAGAAAGAACGGTCCTCCCGTGGACGTCGGTACTCCTCTTAGTCGGGATCCTTTGCGAGAGGAGGGAATTCTCGGGTCGACCTAAGGTTGAATTCAGCAACGGCTCTTCAGCTTCGAGTACCTTGTTCATCGACTGCAAAGAGGGAGACGTTGGTGACCTCGACGTTCGTGTTTTCAAATCCTTGTCCAAATCGGATGATTCCATCGTTCGGCAACTCATCCTTATGCATGACGAGGTCCAGTCCATTGGTGAAAGAGAAAATCGGCTTCGGGGCTTCCATTTCGCAGGGTAGATTTTGGTTGTCAGTCCCAAGTTATGCTTCTTTTCTTTAGGACGAAAAGAAAGGAATTGAAAAGAGTCCGAACTCATTCATGTTCATGTATTTATAAGAAGGAATCACTTATTAAAAGATCACTTATTAGAGGGTTTGTTTATTTAGAACGGAGTGTTCAAAGGTGTAGAGAGGGTAAGGAATCCGAATCGGAGTTGGAAAGGAAAAGAGAGTCTTAAGCAAGACTTCTCGACTCGAAGGATCATTCCTAAACTAACACCTATCGGGGTCCACCCCACCTCGAAATGAGGTAAATGGATCTCGGAACCTCTCTCGTTTAGAGGTGTCTAAACAAGTGGCTCCTAAATCCGAGAGAATATTGGTTATACTTGTTCAAGGTAGAAATGAACATAGTATCCCAACGGAAAGAATGGTAGTTTGATCCATAAGGGACATGGATGCACTACCGATTTTTGAAAGCAGAATTGTGTGATTATTATGGAGAGAGGAATACTCCCCAGCGGAGTCGCCAGAAGTTGTCGGCATATTTTTAGGTCGAGTGTTGTATTTTGAAAAGAGGCCGCCTACGAAAATTGTCGGCTAATTTTTAATTTAATTTAAATAAATAATTTGAAAAATAGTATTTTATTTTGAAAATAATTTTAAATTTGAAAATTTTAAGATATGAAATCAAACCGATCTCACATCCCGAATAGTTTATATAAACGAGCGCCGCACCACAAACCGTGTATCTATCCCGAAGAATGTACACATCGCTCGATAATGGGGCTCGATTAAATAAACTAGAAAGGTTTGTGACATCCGTTTGGTCCGCGAACCAATTTTATAAGCCGACAAATTCCCTCGCTTAATATGAAACTATTAAACGAGGTTTATATTACCCGGGTTCTTAAAGTTCCCTATAAGGGCAAGCCCCTATAGTTAATTACATCTTAAGTGATGGGAATCACCTAAGAAAACTCTCGATAATAATCAATAATTCTCGCTCTCAAGAATTTCAAAGTTTAAGTTTTCAAGGGGTTGAATTTTGGAATTTCAATAGGGAATGGATCAAATTTGGAACATTTTTATTTTGGGAATTCAAAGGAAGAAAAGTAGGAGAGATCACGGATTCGAAGCGGACTTCGGTAATCTCCCGATTATCCTATTGTTTGGCTTGGATTTAGGAAAGTCCTAATGTTTATTTAATGTTTTAATCTTGCCAATTTAGTTAATTAGGGCTTATATTTATATGATAGAATCATACAAATTGCCTAGAAGATATGAGGGTTTATGTCGTACCGGACGACTACCTCGGAATCCTAAGACCGGTTAGGGCTTAATTTGCAATGCAAATGCCTAACGAAGAGTTGAGGATTTATGTTGCACTAGTGCAAACTACCTCGAAGTCCTATGGCTTTGTTATTTAATTCTAAGAAAGTTTTGTCAAGTAGGTTCAAGTTTTCATCGACGACGATGGCCGTGCCGCCCACCATGCTCCGAGCTCCTTGTTGTTGCGAGAGGTTTAGTTTTAGAAATCATAAATCAAGAGATGAGAGAAGTGTTCTGGTTTAGAGAAGTCTTAATTTCCAAGTGTTTTTTGTGTTTTAATTAAAACAAATCTTAAAGTTGATTATAACGACACCGGTTAAGATCCCACGGTTCCATCCTTCCGCACCATTATTTTTATCGGATTCACTTAGTCCAGCATGAATTTGCTAAACTCAACCGAATGAGTTCCACACTTTCATTTAGACCGTGGGAAATCCCGTTAGCAACACGTAGGTTACATCATCCGAGGTATTCCCGATCATCAAACAAGACGTTTTAATTTAGTCAGTAATTGTAGTTTTGTGTTCTGTTTGTGATTAAATTTTGAGTTGTCTTATATTTTGAAATGTTGTGGAGGTGAATTTTATCTTGTAGTGTCTTTTATTTTAATTTTGGGTTTCGGCTTTGGTTTCTGTCCTAAAGGTGTCGGTTTTCATGCAACCGTTGTTTATCATGCAAGAAAAATAAAGTGCATTTCGCAATAAAATAAACCGCAATAAAATAAAAGCGTACCTGGAGGGTCTTCCCGTCATCCCAAGCCGCACTTAAAACACAGTTAGAATATTTAAGCAAGTTCCTAGGTAAAGCTAAGGGAAAGGTTTATGGTTTTCTACCAAATTCCTAATCCTATAGCTAGTCGTTTCCTATGACGTCTAGGTTCTTCGTGTTTTAGGTTTGAAGACGATTTTCTTCATCAAAGAACAATTAAGTTCAATTGTTCTTGTAGAATATCCTATCATATTGAGGAAGTGCTTAAGAAGAATCTTAAACATCTTTTCAATATTTCTAGTGATCGTTTTAAGTCCAAATGAATTTAATTGTGTAAATGAATCGATCGTCCGAGGTTTTCAAGTTTTGTTAACTTGCTCAGTGAACTAGGACATTTGAATGTCCTATAAGTGAAGTAACATTTCATTTTAATGTTCTATTTAGGAGTTATGATAACTAAAGCTCCTAAAGGCAAAATGATATTTAATGATTTCGTGATTCAAATTTAAGTTCAAATTAATGATTTAAGTTTGGAATAGTGTTCAAGTTATTTTAGATTTATTTCTTCATGTCTTAAGTGAGGTTATTTAATTCAATTTAATTTAATTTAATTTATTTTAATTTAATTTAATTCAGTTTAATTTAGTTTGATTTGATTTAATTTAATTCAATTCAATTTATTTGATTTAATTTCTTAATTTAATTTAATTTAATTTAATTTAATTTTAATTTAATTTAATTTAATTTAATTTAATTTATTTAATTTAATTTAATTTATTTAATTAATTTAATTTAATTTAATTCAATTTAATTTTAATTTAATTTAATTTAATTTAATTGAAATTTTTCGAAAGAGTTTAATGATTTACTTTAATTTAATGATTAAGTCTTTTAATATTTTAAATTTGAGTTATCATTTTAATTAAGAGTTGAGTATTAATGAGATGATTAATTTAGGGATTTTTAAATTAAAGAATAAATCTCTTCCTAATAATATCCCTATTTTAATAATTCCAAATTTATTATTCTTCCAAATTCAATTAATTATTTAATTAAAGTTTAATCATTTTAAATTGCTTAATGGGTTTCTACCCTTTAATTATTAAATTTCAATCATCCAAATCAGATTAGGATCAAATATTTTACTTGTTAATTTTTTTATTAAACCTAAAGTCTTAATTAAGGATTAAAATTTTAATTACCATTTTGCCCTTTAAGCCTAATAATTTCATAACTCACTAAATTGAACTCAAATGAACTTGAAATTTTTATGTGACTTCACTCATATGTCAATAAAGACATGAGAGGAGAAAATGTGATTTTTCTGTATTTAATTTATTTATATAATTATTTTTTGTAGAAAAGAGAAATTTCCAAGGAAAATTCAATAACATGACCAAGGGAAAGTTTCTGTCCTTAAGAAAATTAGGGACATTCCTAATGACCAGAGGACCACTTGGACCAAATTTTGTAATTTTTTGAATTATATTTTATTTATTAGAATTATTTTAAATTCTGGAGTATTAATTAATTTAAAAATAAAATAAATGTTGAAAAATAAATTTTATAATTTTTAAAATTCTCTATGATATCAAGGATTCCAGAGAACCAAACTTTGCAATTTTCTGATTTTTCTTTGATTTATTATAATTATTTTGGTGAAAATGCTAGAAAATATATTTTTTTAATTTTAAAATTACCCTAGAGCTTTAAAAATTAATATCTCACTAAATAGACCTAGGAAAAATATGGGACTTGTTCCCAAGTGATTAAAATTCAAAATATAACATTTTAGTGAATTTTATTATTTTTGTGATTTTTATTATTTTTTAATTATTAAAAATATTAAAATAATATTAAAAATCAACTTTTTTAGAAAATTGAAATTTTAATTTTCTTAAACTCCCCGATATCAGAGAGACTCCAAAACCAATTTGGTGAATCTTTGAAAGATATTTTGAAAGTTATGAATTTTTAAAGTTTAAAATGACTAAGCTGCTTAATCAACCCAATTAGTGGGGCTAACCAAGTCCAATTGACCTCAAATTTTTATGATGGGTTCCTCTCGACCCTAAAGGTCAGTGGAGAATTGATTTCAATTCAATTTGATCTATGGTTAACTCTAATTAATTAGAGATCTATTTTGGGGATTTAAGCCAATTAGGGTTAATCTAAGTGAATTAACTCAAATCCTATTTTTCCTAGGGTTCTTTGGTCATAAGGAACATCACCAAATTTTCCTAGAATTTATTTCACAACATGCTAATTTTTGGAATTAAAATACTTAAAATAGCAACATGCATTTGAAAAATCAATAACTTTTCATAGGGATGGCCTCTGACTTTGGAAAATTCAGGGAATGTTCCCAAATTCGGAGGCTTCAAAAGCCCTATGGTCTCATGCCATGGTGAATTGTATGAATGCATGGAGAATTAAATGTATGCAGAGAGTAAATAAATTATTAAAAATAAAATACTTGATGAAATTAAATGATTTCTTTTCCACATTATTCTCCTCTCGTTCACCGAGCAAGAGGATATTTTTCTTTTATTTTTCTGATTTTTCTACACAAAGTTATGAATTTTCCAAGTTTAGGGAATTAAATAAATAGAAAATACCCCTAATTTTCTACTTATCCACGCGGCGCCGCCGCATCCTTAGCCTCTCCGAAGCGGTACGTGTCGCGCCGCGATCGGGCGCCGCCATCCGAGTCGCCCGTCCCGGACCCGCAGCTCACGTAACGTTCTCGGTCCGGCGCGATCCGATCCGTCCGCTCGATACACGCGCGATCCAACGGCTCCCGGTCATCGTCTACGACCGGTGTGCACCCGTGACCGTCAACCCTCTAACCCTAATTTCTCACTCGATTCTCAATGGATTTTCGTGTTCTTATGCTCTCATGGATTCGTCTTCAAGAGACGAACACATCCATACGGTAAACATGCATTGAAATTTACTCAAATGAAATGGAGAATCTCTCGTAAGCTCGGGAAGAAGAATGAGTTCATACCTTTGCTCGCAGAAGTGAAGCTTCGATCCGAGAGTTGTTGCACCTTCGACCGGATCCTAGCAAGCTCCGGATGAAGTCTCCCGGTCCAGTGAATCGTCTAGGTTGGACTTCGACCACAGCTCGATCACAAAGCTTGGAGTCCGGAGCAACTCGGGTGGCCCGGAGATGGGGCTTTTATCGGTGGACACCTTCCCTTGGTCCGGTGAAGGTGTAGAGACAATCAATTTGGGGATTGGCTCACCGCGGAGGAGTGTCCCGGTTTTGGGCTTGGATTTCAACTCCGAAATCGAGCTCACGGAGAAGAAATGGCAGTGGGGATCTCACCGGGGATCAAGTGCTCGTGTATGAGGAGGGGTCCGGAACAATTTTGGCGTAGTTTTGGCAAGGTTTTTGCAACTCTCCTCTCATGGCCGTGAGGGGTGGTGTTTAAATAGGCATGGCTCGGAGGGCCTCCTGGGGGAGTTAGTGGCTCAGGATCAGCTGCTCTCGGTGAGGAGAAGAACAGCCATGGTGACCACTAGGCATGGGGCGGCTCAACGAAGGAGAATTTCAATGTTGGCTCACTCCCAAGGTCTCGGGCATGGCGTTTTCCGGCGATCGGGTGGCCGGCCGGCCGGCATGGGTCACCCTCAAGGTCGGTGGGTCGGGCTGGAGGCTTGTGCGATCAATTAGCATTGGCCATGTGTAAAGGGTTTGAATCAAAGTGGAATGGGAAAGGGCTAGTTTTGGGTCTAAATGGGTCAACCCTTGGTTTTGGGTTAGGTTCACCCTCCAAGGCCAATTTGGGCTGAAGGGAAAGTCACTTGGATCAGCTTGATTAGTGGGGTCAAGTCACAATCCAAGTACAATTAAGCTTAAGCAAGAGTTAGGGGAGACATGGGAGTGGTTAATTACTCTTAAGAGAATCATTAAAGGGTCCCCTCCTCTTGCCATTTTGGGTATGGTGAAGTGTCCAAGGCTTTCATGGCTCACATGTGGCTCATGCATGGCTTCATGGCTCACCTTTGGCTTGTGGAAAGCTTGGTCAATTTCATGAAAATGGATTTTAGGAATATTTTGGTATTTTTGGGCAATTTGGCATGGTGCTTGATTTAGATTTATTTGATGATGGAATTGAAACTTAGGGAATGATTTTCATCAAATGGATGACAAATGAAAATGTCATATGGGCTTTAGAATCAATTTTGGGCTCATTGAAATGGTTTTAGATGGGCTTTTAAATGGTTTAGGAAAGTGGGCTTTTGAATTTTAAAATGGATTTTTGGGATGAAATTTTGGTAAAGGCTTGGGCCAAATAATTTTTGAGTTTGGTTTAGGGATGCTTCATGAGTGGTTTGAAACAAATTTGAGGTGATTTGGGTTTGAATCGGGTTGGATATGGGCTTTTGGTAAAGAGGCTAAAGTGGGCCAAAATGGGCTACCATGGGCCAAAGTTGGGCTAGAGTTGAAGTTGATGTGAAATTAATGTTGGGAAATGTTTTTGGGAGTGTTTCAAAGAGGTTTTGGCTTTGGTTGGGTTTTGATTTTGGGGTTTGGGCTCATTTGGGCTAGGTTTAGGTTTAGGTCAAAATTGGGCTTTTTGATTTTGGGTTGAATTTGAGTGGGGTTTGGGTCTAAATTTTGAGCAAATCATGTTAGTGTTTTGTTCATGGGGATGTTAAGGAAGGTTTGGAAAAGATTTGGGGTTAATTGGAGTTGAATTGGGTGAGTTTGGGTTAGGTTTGGGTCATAGGTCCAAATCGGGCTTTAAGGCCAAAAGTGAAATTGGACCCAAATTTCAATCAAATTAAGCTTGGCTTTGGTCTAGATTGGTGTTTGGGATGTTTAATTGAAGTTTAGAATTGAATTGGACCAGAATTTGGGTCAATTGGGTAGGTTTGGTTTGACATCGGGTTCATTTTGGGTTAAAATGGGTCAAATTGGGGGTTTTGACAAAAGTGGGGTAAATTGACAAAATTGGCCTATGGTGTAGTTGAACAAAATGAAATTGGGAATATTTGGGATTTTCTGGGATTTTCTGGGAATTTTCTGAATTTTTGGATTTTTGGGTCAAAAGGGGTATTTTGGGTATTTGGAAGGTATTGGGGGGTATTTTTGGAATTTTTGATATTTTTGGATATGGATGATCAGTTTGAGTGATGTGGGAATGTTTGGGATTGATTTTGGAGAATTTTGGGTAATTTGGAAACTTTTTGAGAAATTTGGGCTATTCGTGCTTTAGGTAGTTCAAGGTGTTGGGTCCCGGGGTCAAAAATTGAAAATTTGGAAAATTGAAGATTGGGTGGATGTAAGTGAAATGAAATCATTTTTGTTGAGCCATGAAGTCATATCAAGCCCACATGAGCCATGAAGGGACTCATTCGAGGCATTCACCATGTTGTTCCTAACCCTCTTAGCCGTGGCTTAGTGGGTTAAGGACCATCCATGTGAATCACCTACATGAGTCGGAAGTTAAGTTGGGTAAGGGTGTGTTTTAGGAGGTGTGTGAAAGTGTAGTGCATAGGTGTAGTGTATGTGTAAGTCAGCCCTTTACTGTACTGTGCCACCTGTAAGGGCCTCTAAGGCCAAAGAGTCCTATGTGAACTCATCCTTTAAACTTCCACATTCGATTTCAACCCTCTAGGTGATTAGGGGTCTATAGTCAAGTTTGTGGAGTTTGCAGGGAGTTAAGAAGTGGTTTGAATTTCTAAAAGGTGGGTCCCAATTCTAGTCCTCTAAGATAGTCAAAGGAAAAGCCTAAGGCTAGATCCTAAGTACTAAAGAGAAGAAGAGAAGACCTCATCAAAAATGAGGTCAACAAATGGACCCCCAATAGGTGTGGTGAGCCGACGGAGCACACGCGCGTATTGGTGTTGACCGAAACGATCAACAAAACCAACACGGATGTCCAAGTAACAAACTTAGGACAAAGTAGAAGAGCTTCCGCCGGGGAGTGTCAAGTATATCTCCGGGACGGAGATTCTCGAACTCTCGCCTGGGAAAGGAAAAGGAGGTGAATCCCAAATCACATGTTTTGAGAGAATTTCGATTTAGATTTTATTTTATTTCATGTTCAAGTTACGATGCGTGAGTTTAGATTTCAATTTGGAGTTTCAATTTAGATTGAAGTTTGTCAAGATTAATTTGAAGGGATTTGATTTGAAATGAAAATTGGAATTTTGAAGTTTTAGATGTAACATCTTCAACCCCAAAAGAAGATCGAATCGATTAGATCGGGTCATTACAATGAGAAAAGATCTCGCAGTAATGTGGTATTGGATGTAAAATCCTTAACCTCAAGAGTTTGATTTGATGTATTTCAGATGCAATAGGAAAAGAATCCTAAAGCAAGCAGGTCTTGGATGTAAAATCCTCGACCCAAAAGTTTGAATTTGATGTATTTCAAGGTGCAGTAGGAAGAGAACCCTAAGCAAGGCAGGTCTTGGATGTAAAATCCTCGACCCAAAAGTTTGAATTTGATGTATTTCAGTGCAGTAGGAAGAGAATCCTAAAGCAGTGCGGTCTTGGATGTAAAATCCTCGACCCAAGAGTTTGAATTTGATGTATTTCAGTGCAGTAGGAAGAGAATCCTAAGCAGTGCGGTACTTGGATGTAAAATCCTCGACCCAAGAGTTTGAATTGATGTATTTCAAGGCAATAGGAAGAGAATCCTAAAGCAAAGGCAGCTTGGATGTAAAATCCTCGACCCAAAGGTTCGGATTTGATGTATTTCAAGGCAATAGGAAGAGAATCTTAGCAAAGGCAGTCTTGGATGTAAAATCCTCGACCCAAAGGTTTGAATTGATGTATTTCAGTGCAGTAGAGAAGAGAATCCTAAAGCAAGCAGGTCTTGGATGTAAAATCCTCGACCCAAAGGTTTGGATTTGATGTATTTCGATGGCAATAGGAAGAGAATCCTAGAGCAAGTGCAGCCTTGGATGTAAAATCCTCGACCCAAGAGTTTGAATTTGATGTATTTCAAGGTGCAGTAGGAAAAGAATCCTAAAGCAAGTGCAGTCTTGGATGTAAAATCCTCGACCCAAAGGTTCGAATTTGATGTATTTCGATGCAGTAGGAAGAGAATCCTAAAGCAAGGCAGCCTTGGATGTAAAATCCTCGACCCAAGAGTTCGAATTGATGTATTTCAGTGCAGAGGAAGAGAATCCTAAAGCAAGGCAGTCTTGGATGTAAAATCCTCGACCCAAGGGTTTGAATTTGATGTATTTCAAGTGCAGTAGGAAAAGAATCCTAAAGCAATGCGGCCTTGGATGTAAAATCCTCGACCCAAGAGTTTGAATTTGATTTGAGGTTCGATGTGAGATCCGGAAAGATCGAATTCGAGATTTGAAATTTGACCGAGATTTGAAATTTGGAAAGATTGAATTTGAGATTTGAAATTTGAAATGATGAGTTCGAACTCGGTTGAAATTTGATTTAAGATTCGATTTGAAATTTGGAAGATGAAATTTAAGTTTGATCGAGATCGGATTCGAAATTTGATTGAGAATTTGATTTAACATTCTTGTTGATTTTGTTTATCCTTTAATGATTCAAATTTTATTTTGTTGTTTATTTAATGTTCATGTGAATTTGGTGTTTGTCATTTTTTAGATTTTTTTTTTTTAGAAAGTTTTCTTTTATCTTTTTTTTTTTTATTTCTTTTCTGTTCTTTGTTCGAAGTTCATTTAACTTTAACGGCGTTTCCCAATCAATTTGCACAAAAGAGGTGAAGGCCAAAAATGTGACATGGTCACTTTCATTCCAATCATACCGAAGATACATCGTACAACTTGATCCGGAATATATTTCATACAATCCATGTAGACTCAAAACGGATCGTGTATGATCTTTGTCGATCCATCTAAAGAAGCATCCGTCAAAAGTCCATGTATCGAATAGTGAGATACATGGTCAATAACATCACCTTCCAAGCCATCCTTGGCAAGGATGCCGTATGGATGTACATCGGAGGTGTGATATTTTCCATGTAACTCACAAGCTCGTAAGGCCGGAGGCTCTCTAGCTCCGGTCCGGGCTGGAAATGGTAAGGTATCTTTTCGTCGTCCATCCTTCCGAACGTAATCGAAATCCTCTTCACCGGTACTCCCGGTATGCAATGCTTCGGCGATATCCGCTCCGTTACCCTTCGCATCATGACGGAACCCACCGGTAGTGGTATCTTTACCGGCCCTCGGAACTCACTCCGGGCTCGCTATCCGGAGGTCGGATCCGAACATGATGTTACACTCGCTCGTAAAAGAGATCGTGCAGTAAAGGTCCGACAAAGTCATGGTGATCAATGTGTGGGGGTATACAATCACCCCGTTTGTAGACATTGATGATGCAGCTATCGGGTATGTAGTCCGTCGGCAGCACCCTCCATGTTATCAATCTCTTTACCATTCTCTCGATGACTAATGGCATCGGGTCCACTCGCCCATGACGGAGTATTCCCGGCGGGTTTCCTTCCTCGTCCTCGCAAAGTTGTAACGAAGCATCCACATTGTATTGTGATTCTTCCTTTCCCCGGCATCCATCTCCGGGGCTCGAGTATGTGTTTTCCTCAGGCGGCCTCGCTCGGCTCAGCCTTTTCAAATCCCGGATGCAATCCACGATTTGCCGTCGCTCATACTCCGAGAATACGTCCGTATGTAATTCGAGGCCCTCCAAGTATATTGATTCTTCTCGCCTCTAATCCTTTCAAAGTATTCAAAGGTTTTCTTTTCAACATTTTGCATTCTCTCCAGCTCGTATTCCGGAATGATCTGCAGATGGCGAGGCCTAGTGACGTATTGTGGGATATAAGGTTCGATCCCTTCACGTTCTCCTGCATACCTCGGCTCCTCGTGGATGATGCTCCGTCGGGACATCCCCCGGGCTGCTTCCGCAACAAGGTCATGCATCACCGGTGGTTCTCATCCGTGGCGTGGTAGCCTTCTTCTTCCGGTCTTTGTGAGATTTCTCTCGGTTCTTTCGTCATCCTAGGAGCCGGCCTCCTTTCTTCCGGTTCTTGGTGAACCGGTGTCCTTGAAGTGTATGCACCGACATTAGCAGTCGCCTCGTCGTGCCGATCCGCGGCTAGTTTTGTCAACATCTTACGGATACGGCGATTCTTATTTCTTCGTTGCGTTGCCGTGAGAGTAGCTCTCCGAACTTCTGAATCTCCGTGGGCGCGGCGCCGACAAGCTCGCCCTCCGCCGTAGCGACTACGTACTTCATTTTCTTATCTTCTTCAAGGTTTGTCTTTCTTCTCTTGTCGCTGGATCGGTGACTTGGGCCACCCACTTTCATTACCGTATGTCCAGCAATTCTTCTCGGTTAACCGGGACCCAATCACTTTCCTCGTATCGTAGGCTCCGCCGGTGCGAAATCCGAGTCAATCTCGATTATCGCTCCATCTTTCACCCTCTTTTCATCAAGTGCAAGGCTTACGCCATTCTTAAAGTTCAAGACCAACCGCCCGCTCGACATTTCTCTGCGAAGAGACAAGGAAAAGGATCAGGAGTCGTACTAAGAACAAGAACATCAAGAAAATGTTTATTAAAGACATCTTGTTTTATTATTATTTTTATATTTTCAAACTTAACAGGAATGAAGTGGGATAAGATCGGGTAAGAGATTTTGATTTGGAAAAGAAAACAAGGAAAATTTTATTATCGGATTTTATTTATTTTGGCACATTTTTGTTATTTTTGGGTTCGGACCTAGCCATAAGTAATCACTTTGCCCGTGCTTCTAGTGGATGGAAAGTTCATTCCTTCGAAACATCAGTAGCGTAATACTTTTTCAAGTATCGTCCATTGATCGGAAGCATATGTCGTTCTCCCCGGCAATTCACTAGCTGGTAGGAGCCTCCTGAGTAGACTGCCTCAACTACAAATGGTCCTTCCCAAGTGGGTTCAAATTTTCCTCCTATCTTGCGGTGTGCAAGAATAGGTCTTTTGAGAACGAGAACTAAATCACCAACTTTGAAGGTTCTTGGGCGGACCAGTTTATCATGAGCCTGAATCATCTTAGCTTGGTATAATTCTAAATTCTGTTGCGCTGCAAGTCTTTTCCCTTCCAGGGCTTTCTAATTCTTCGAGTCGTAATTTGGCGTTCTCTTCGTTGTGATTTTATTTGCAACCGCAATTCCGAGTGAAGGGAGCCGAACCTCTAAAGGTAACACTCGCCTCGGACCCATACACCGAGCGTAAGGTGTAGCTTGCGTAGGAGTTCGAAGGTTGTCCGGTAGGCCCATAAGGCTTCTAACAACTTCTCGTGCCAATTTCTCTTATTGTCGTCTAAAGTCTTCTTTAAAATTTGAACGAGAGTTTTATTAAAAGCCTCGGCCAGGCCGTTTGCTCTTCGGGTAGTAAATTGTTGAATATCGCCGCCGATTCCGTGTCTCCCGACAAAATTGTTGATTTGTGTGCTTCGAATGCCGACCCATTATCCGAGATGATCCCGCGCGGCACCCCGAAACGGTAGACAACTTGGTTCTTGAAAAATCGTAGCACGTGATGTGCTTTCACTTCTCTTAGTGGAACCGCCTCTGCCCACTCGGAAAAGTAATCCGTAGCCGCAAGAATGAAGCGATGTCCTTTTGACGACGGAGGATCTATTAGAGCCACTATATCCGTGCCCCAACATCAAATGGCAACGAGGCAATTGTCGGATGTAGCACATTCGGAGGTCGGTGTAGAACCACTCCGTGCACTCGGCACCGGTGACAGCTCTCGGCGATTTTCATGCGCTCGGTCATCATCGAGGGCCAGTAGTACCCTAGTCTTTTAATTTTCATTTTCATCTTTGGACCCGATCGGTGAGCGCCACGCAGTCCCGAATGCACCTCCTTAACAATTTCACGAGCTTCGGACCCACTTAGGCACCTTAGCCACATTTGATCAAAAGACCTTCTGTATAACGTATTGTTTACTAATGCGTAGGACAGAGTTCTTTTCTTGATCTGATGGGCTAGCGACCTATCGTCTGGTAGTTTCCCCGTTTGCAAGTAATCTATTAATGGTTGTCGCCAATCTTCCGTGTTTTCTGTCACTGCTGCAATTGATTCTTCTTCTTTATCTGATTTGTGTATCGTGTCAATGTCAAGCTGTGATAGGACCTGGCGTCCGTGAACTGACACTTCCACTGATTCATCTTGCAAACAAGCAAATTCTTTTACGAGACGAGCTAGCGCATCCGCTTGAGCGTTTTCTCCGGGAATTTTGTAGATTGTCACATTTGGAATCTGTTCCAATACCGTATGGCATACTCGGAAGTATTGCTCGAGTCTCGGTTTTAAAATTCCGTATTGTCCGGCGATCCGTCGAATGATTAACCGTGAATCTCCGTAGATGTCGATGTCTCGTTATCCCCATTCGAATGGTTAATTCCAGTCCCGTTATGAGGGCTTCGTATTCCGCTTCGTTGTTTGTACATGGTTCCGTCAAGTGGTAGGAGTATCTTAACATCCCCCGCTCCGTGTTATAAAGATTAGTCCAATTCCTGCCTTACCGGCACTATCACTTGCGATTCTTCGTCTTTGTGCGCCGAAGATGCTCCGTCGAAATATAATTCCCAACGTCGATCATCAAGGTCTTCTAGATTCATTATTTGTTCATCCGGCGATCGTCATCGAGAGGAGATTCGCCGCAAAGGGTGTGCCGCAAGGAAGTCTCGCTAAGGCTTGTCCCTTTACGCAGACGAAGAGGCACGAAAGTTATATCGAATTGCAATAATATCATCGACCATCCGGCAAGTCTGCCGGAAAGCGTTGGACGAGTCATCAAGTATTGCAATGGATTAAACTTCGAGATTAGGTCGACCTTACGAGAAAGCATGTAATGCCCGAGCTTTCGAGCGGCGAAGATCGTGGCCAAACAATGCTTTTCAATTGCGGGATACCTTATTTCCGTCGGCAAGAAACGACGACTTAAGTAATAAAGAGCATTTTCTTTACCCTCATCATCGACCCGGCTAATAGGGCTCCGAGGGAGTCGTCTAAAGCCGCGGTATAAAGTATTAGCGGTCTACCCGAGATCGGGGCCGCTAAGACAGGAGGTGTCATTAAATATTGTTTAATGTCTTCGAAGGCCCTCTCGGCATTTCTCTTCCCAAATAAATTTGGCGTCCTTTTTAACTAGTGCCGAGAAAGGCCGACACCTACCGACAGGTTTGAGATAAAGCGTCGAAGATATGCCAGCTTCCTCGAAAAGATCGTAGTTGTTTTAAGGTTTTGGGAGGCGGCATTTCTAAGATAGCTTTTAATCTTTTCCGGATCGATTTCGATTCCACGATGTCTGACAACGAATCCTAAGAATTTCCCGGAGGTGACGCCGAAGGCGCATTTTAAGGGATTCATCTTAAGGTTAAATTGTCTTAATCGTTCGAAAACAATTCTCAAATCATACAAGTGGTTGTCCTTTACTTTGCTTTCGATGACCACATCGTCCACGTAGCATTCGACTTGATTGTGGATGAGATCATCAAAAATTCTTGTCATTGCTCTTTGGTAGGTTGCTCCTGCGTTCTTCAATCCGAATGGCATCACTGTGTAGCAAAATACTCCGATCGGCGTTCTGAATGCTGTAAGCTTTTCATCTTCTGGAGCCATTTTTATTTGGTTGTATCCTGAAGATCCATCCATGAACGAGAATATTTCATGTGTTGAAGCGATGTCGATCATTAATTCTGGGATCGGTAGAGGAAATTCATCTTTTGGACATGCCTTGTTTAAATCTCTGAAATCCACACAAATTCTGATCTGACCATTCTTCTTCCTGACTGGTACCACGTTGGCTAACCAAGTCGGGTATTGTTCTTCACGGACAAATTTAGCGTCTATTAGCTTTTTAACTTCAGCTATGACTTGTTGTTCGATTTCTAGACGCATTCTTCTGGGACCTTGTCCGACTCGGAACGAAGTAGGGTCCACTCCTAGCTTATGGATCGCGACCTCGGAGCTAAACTCCGCATCTCATCGTAGCTCCAAGCAAAACAGTCTTCGAATTCCATTAATAACTCGATTATTTCTTCGGAGTCTTCTTTATCGAGTAAAGAGCTAACAAAGGTAGGTCTCAGCTCTTCGCTAGTACCTAAGTTAACTTCTATTAACTCATCTATCGTAGATTCGATTTCTTCTTCGAATTCCGTGGAGCGTCTCCAATTTGTAAATCTTCGAGTTCGTCCATAGTTTCCATGCAGCTTTTCATTAGATTCGCTGAGTGATAACCAAGCAAAATTCAGCATCATCAACTCGATCCTACCGTGCCGAATCCGAGACCATGCTTCGAGTCAGGCGGACGACCGAGTTATTCCATAAATTTTCAAAACGTTGTGATCGACCTTTCGTCCACTCGTCGAGGTAAGAAACCACGCCGAATTAAATTTTGAACACAGTGGAGAGTACCACTCAAAAGGCAATTCCATTAATTTCGATGAAGTAGCATCTTCAAATTGTACATTATTTTCGCTTTGGAGGAAGAAGCACCACGGTAGAATTTGATTGGTTTCGCACCACCGCTACGTATCTCTTTCGACCTCCATACCCTCGATCTTATTAGAATGGATCGGGTCGTGGTCATAGTATGTACATAGTGGTTAATCTTCTCGTACATCGATTTATATTCTTCGTTTCTTTCATCTTCAATAGGGATTTTGAATTGCGGCTTCTTTCGACTTATTGTCGCTGCTTCTTGCTTCGATTTCTCTTTCTTCTTCGTAACTATATTCCCAATCGACATTGATGGTTGGTTTCTCTCGTCCAATTGTCCTAATGTCTCTACCACGACCTCGTCCCCGGCCTCGACCTCGGATGCGAGTCGTGGAGAAACCTTCACCATCTCGCCGTAAGGGAGTGGTGAGTGATCGTTGGACTAGAACTTCGTGTTCTTCGTTGTCCCGAACTTTCTTTGCTTCATTTGTTATAGTATCTCCGGAGAAGATCGTTTTCTTCGGCGGTGCATAATAAGTCGCATCCTCGTGGATTCCAATTTCATGTACGGAGAATGGTTGTAAGTCACCTTCGATGCACTCGTTCCCCTCCATCGTAGTACTTCGATGCACTCGATGTAGAGATGATGGTACCATCCTCGTTTTCATGTATCCATGGTCGGCCCAAGAGAGCGTCGAACGACGTTTCGAATCAATTATGTGAAATTTCGCGGTTGTCTTTGCTAAGTCACCGGTCTTCATCGAGAGCGTTATTGAGCCGAGGGCTCTTTCTCCTTTCGATTGAATCCTCTTAATAACATTTTGTCCGCCTCGAGCTCGCGGGCATCAATTTCCAAGTATGCTAGCGTTCGAAGATTCATTATATCGATTGATGCTCCCGGATCCACCAATACTCCGGAGAGTGTAAATCTTCCGATTGTAATCGAAATGTACAACGGCCGGTCGTGATCTGCCGTTCCAAGTAGTAGGTCGTCGTCCGCGAAGGTAACACCTCGCCGTTCCTTTAACGAGCAAACCTCATCTAAGGACTCTCCGGCCATTTGAGCTAAGCAAATTTCCGGATCAAGTAAGGCCTTGGATCAGAGCTTCTCTCATCTCCTTTCGATAAGATGAGAGCGTCGTAGATGCTCGCTTGGCTGGCAGCTTCCTAAGATGGGCTAGCACGTCGTAGTCCACTTTGTTTTCATGTGTCTCTCGCTTCTTCTCGAATGGGTATTTCTTCCGCCGGGTTGGTTCTTCCCGAACAACCACCGCTTCCCTTTGTCTTTTGGACCCATTCTCGGAGGTAGAACTTTTCCACTCCTTAAGTCGACTTCGTAATTTCCTCCGAATCTATTGTCGAGCTTGCCGGTGTCTTTTCTCGAATCGGAATGACGAAGCTCTTCCGGATTAGCTTCGCAGTCCGAAGGCTCTAACTTTATCGTGATCGGAGCTCCTCGAAACTCGCGGATAGATTCGTTGCTTGTCGAACTCTCGTAGCCTCCTCGATGGATGTCTTCTTCGTTATTTTGCTTGTCGAGATCGTGTATGATTTGAGAATTGTCGTTGGTATCGAAATCGATATCCGGATTATCGTTAGTTACGTAATCGTTAGAAACGGTCAAAACGTAGCCAACGCCATCACCCTTATCATTATATGATCCCACCGAAGTGAGCAGATAATCATACAGAGTCAAGGGTTCGAGGGATTTCTCCCCCGAATCGAAACAACTATCCTGAGATAAGCAGCCCCTAGCCTAGCCTTAGGTGCCTCGCCTTTCTTCTTCGTCAATTTTCTTCTTTTCTTCAATCGTCTCCCGTTGAGGTGGTTCTTCTATCGCAAGTGGTAGTACCGGCTTAATGTGTTTCAAACTCGAATTGAAGCTCGTACCGAAGCGGTCCGGATGCCGTCTAAAATCTTTTCGAAAACCTCGTCCAAGCGGTAGTCCATCCATCGTCGGCTGTATAGTGGATCTATCGAATGATGGGATCGGCCGAGATAACATCGACTCGAACCTCCTTTCCGGGGTTCCTTCATGTACTCCTTCGGATCGTTATATTCCCTTTCCGCAGTTGTCATCGAGCCAACTTTCGAAGGTAATGCAATCTTCTATTTTGTGTCCAAGCATTTAGTGGTAAGGGCAAAAGTCGGGATCACCCTTCTTGTTGACCTCTTCCGGTCTTTTAGGCTCCGGCAACTGGAAATCCGGAGTCTTCATCGACCGCGGAACATTTTCGGCATCGCTTCATTCTTGAACGGATATTCTCTCGCTCAAAAGCTCTCTTAATGTACGTTGCGACGAGGTGGTTGTTCATATCGCGGAGATGATCGATAGCCGGGCCGGGTTGCCGGTAATCTCCGTTGTGGTTGTTGCGGCCGTTCGTGGTATTTGCAGACGGCTGCTCGCCTTTGTCAACTCGCCGCAACGATCCCGGATTTCTTTTCAAAAGTCTTTACAGTGCTTTTGTTTGTCCGTCTTGTCAGTGAAACTTAATTGCTTCGCCTCTTCTTGCAAGCTTCCGGCCTTGCTTAACAACTTCTCGAAAGTCTTAATAGTAAATCCTCGAGGAGAAGTGCTATCGGGCCATGGATGCTTTTTAGCAAAATGCCGATCGCATGCCGTTCTTGCAGCTGTGGTTCACACTTCATACTTAAGTTCCTCCATCGGAGTATGTAATCCACCAAAGTTTCATTCGGCTTCGCTTCTACCACTAAATCACCTATAGTGATGTGGTGCCGAGCTCCGGCGAATCGCTCGATGAAGAGGTTCTCTAGCTCGAGAATGTCTTTACCGAACCGTTTGGCAATTCCGCATACCCGCCGAAGGCGATTCCCGACGGACCGCCGACGAACTATCGGAAGAGTAATGCATCGCTCCCGCCGCATTGCAACAACCGGCACGAAAGTGTGCTACATGCCGTCGAGGGTTCCCGGTTCCATCGAAGGTCTTGAACGGAGGTGGTACGAAGCCTTTCGGTATTGGACAGTCGTCGAATTCTTCGGGGTAAGGTCTACCCGTCCGAATGGATGTCCCGCTCTTTCGATTGTGCTAAGGCTTCTCGCACTCTGCCGTTCCACCAAGTTCTTGATATCCTTTTCGGAATCATACTTTGTGTTGTATCCTTTTTCACCGATCATCCCCATTAACGGACGTAATCTCCTTTCCTCCGTCTACAATGTGAATAACCTCCGGGGTGTTTCTCTATGTGGTTGTACTTCGACTCCGGAGAGCGGCCGAGCTACGGCCATCTCTTCCATCCTTTTTGCCATTCGAGCGATCGTATCATCTTTTCTCGAAGCCGCCTTCTCATCGCTCCGGCTCCTCTCTTTCGCGGCCGCAGGAGCACCTTGCGAAGCCGATGAAGCTCGTGTCTCAACCATGTTGATTTCTCGCGTATTCGTCGTCCATAAATTCCGATGAATCAATCTCATCTCCGAACTTTTCTTCTGTTTCTTTTGCCAAGCGTCGGATATCGGTTCTCAACTTTTCCATGGCATCTTCTAGCGGGGCTTTCGTGTGTCTTCGTGGTTGTCGTGCGATAGCCGCCGGTCCCTTTCTCACGAGTCCCCTTCATCGCGGTAGCACTTTCTTCGCATTCAAGTCTCCCGGCGAGACTTTCTTTCTCGGGCCGTCGTTTCAATCTCAACTCGCCCGAAGAGTGGGACGCCATACCATCCTTCCGGCGCAGAAGGTCTAGGACCGTATGGTCCGTTCGGCCAAATGCCGGAAGGTGGTATCCTCCCTAATCCGTAATCCCGAGACGACAACAAAGCGGACTAGCCTTCATTCTTTTACTCGGCTTTTCCGTCATGATGGCGGGTTCTACTCGGGGCCCAAGACGAGATTCGATCGGCACCCGCCCTATCCTCCGTAGAATTTCTCGATACGGCGTTTTCCTTCTTCGCTAACTTTTCTACCAAAGTTTGCAGCCGAGCAAACGGCGTAGTTCTAGTTCTTTTCTTACGGCTATCGTTGTAATATGCGGGCCGCGGTAATTTGGCAGCAATCTTGCGAATGTTTTCTTCATCTTCTCGCGGCGGAGAGGGGATGAAATCTGCTTCCTCCCAACGGTGGTATGTATTCGAGCAAGCGGTGTATATTCTGCGAGCTTCGGAATTTCCTCTAGAAAGCAATTTCAGCAGCCTCGGCTTCTTTAGCGATCCTTCTATTTCTGTTTCTTCTCGGGTCTTTGTTAGTGACGGAATTCTCGAACCGGACCCGATCTCGAAAACGAAGGTCTTACAGAAGATCCGTACCCTCCACGGTAACGTGTCCATCATAATCTTGGATTTCTTTCCCTTTGATTTGGCA
Source organism: Papilionanthe hookeriana x Papilionanthe teres (assembly GCA_022702705.1). Lineage (NCBI taxonomy): Eukaryota > Viridiplantae > Streptophyta > Magnoliopsida > Asparagales > Orchidaceae > Papilionanthe > Papilionanthe hookeriana x Papilionanthe teres. The sequence goes on along the minus strand of JAKZJZ010000106.1, from coordinate 48,301 downwards.
AAAGTCGGAGCGTGTGCGAAACAACTAGACCAGCTGGGGGTAGAAAGAACAGTCCTCCCGTGGACGTCGGTACTTCTCTTAGTCCGGATCCTTCGCAGAGGAGGGAATTCTTGGGTCGACCTAAGGTCGAATTCGCAACGGCTCTTCGACTTCGTGTACCTTGTTCATCGCTGCAAAGAGGGAGACGTTGGTGACCTCGACGTTCGTGTTTTCAAATCCTTGTCCAAATCGGATGATTCCATCGTCGGGCAACTCATCCTTATGGACAGCGAGGTCCACTCCATCGGTGAAAGAGAAAATCAGCTTCGGGGCTTCCATTTCTGCAGTGGTAGATTTTGGTTGTCGGTCCTCAAGTTATGCTTCTTTTCTTTAGGACGAAAAGAAAGGAATTGAAAAGAGTCCGAACTCATTCATGTTCATGTATTTATAAGAAGGAATCACTTATTAAAAGATCACTTATTAGAGGGTTTGTTTATTTAGAACGGAGTGTTCAAAGGTGTAGAGAGGGTAAGGAATCCGAATCGGAGTTGGAAAGGAAAAGAGAGTCTTAAGCAAGACTTCTCGACTCGAAGGATCATTCCTAAACTAACACCTATCGGGGTCCACCCCACCTCGAAATGAGGTAAATGGATCTCGGAACCTCTCGTTTAGAGGTGTCTAAACAAAGGCTCCTAAATCCGAGAGAATATTGGTTATACTTGTTCAAGGTAGAAATGAACATAGTATCCCAACGGAAAGAATGGTAGTTTGATCCATAAGGGACATGGATGCACTACCGATTTTTGAAAGCAGAATTGTGTGATTATTATGGAGAGAGGAATACTCCCCAGCGGAGTCGCCAGAAGTTGTCGGCATATTTTTAGGTTGAGTGTTGTATTTTTGAAAAGAGGCCGCCTACAGAAATTGTCGGCTAATTTTTAATTTAATTTAAATAAATAATTTGAAAAATAGTATTTTATTTTGAAAATAATTTTAAATTTGAAAATTTTAAGATATGAAATCAAACTGATCTCACATCCCGAATAGTTTATATAAACGAGCGCCGCACCACAAACCGTGTATCTATCCCGAAGAATAGACACACCGCTTCGATAATGGGGCTCGATTAAATAAACTAGAAAGGTTTGTGACATCCGTTTGGTCCGCGAACCAATTTTATAAGCCGACAAATTCCCTCGCTTAATATGAAACTATTAAACAGGGTTTATATTACTCCGGGTTCTTAAAGTTCCCTATAAGGGCAAGCCCCTATAGTTAATTACATCTTAAGTGATGGGAATCACCTAAGAAAACTCTCGATAATAATCAATAATTCCGCTCTCAAGAATTTCAAAGTTTAAGTTTTCAAGGGGTTGAATTTTGGAATTTCAATAGGGAATGGATCAAATTTGGAACATTTTTATTTTGGGAATTCAAAGGAAGAAAAGTAGGAGAGATCACGGATTCGAGCGGACTTCGGTAATCTCCCGATTATCCTATTGTTTGGCTTGGATTTAGGAAAGTCCTAATGTTTATTTAATGTTTTAATCTTGCCAATTTAGTTAATTAGGGCTTATATTTATATGATAGAATCATACAAATTGCCTAGAAGATATGAGGGTTTATGTCGTACCGACGACTACCTCGGAATCCTAAGACCGGTTAGGGCTTAATTTGCAATGCAAATGCCTAACGAAGAGTTGAGGATTTATGTTGCACTAGGCAAACTACCTCGAAGTCCTATGGCTTTGTTATTTAATTCTAAGAAAGTTTTGCTGAAGTAGGTTCAAGTTTTGCCGACGACGATGGCCGTGCTCGCCCACCATGCTCCGAGCTCCTTGTTGTTGCAGAGGTTTAGTTTTAGAAATCATAAATCAAGAGATGAGAGAAGTGTTCTGGTTTAGAGAAGTCTTAATTTCCAAGTGTTTTTTGTGTTTTAATTAAAACAAATCTTAAAGTTGATTATAACGACACCGGTTAAGATCCCACGGTTCCATCCTTCCGCACCATTATTTTTATCGGATTCACTTAGTCCGGATGAATTTGCTAAACTCAACCGAATGAGTTCCACACTTTCATTTAGACCGTGGAAATCCCGTTAGCAACACGTAGGTTACATCATCCGAGGTATTCCCGATCATCAAACAAGACGTTTTAATTTAGTTGTAATTGTAGTTTTGTGTTCCGTTTTGTGATTAAATTTTGAGTTGTCTTATATTTTGAAATGTTGTGGAGGTGAATTTTATCTTGTAGTGTCTTTTATTTTAATTTTGGGTTTCAGTTTTGGTTTCTGTCCTAAAGGTGTCGGTTTTCATGCAACTGTTGTTTATCATGCAAGAAAAATAAAGTGCATTTGCAATAAAATAAACTGCAATAAAATAAAAGCGTACCTGGAGGGTCTTCCCGTCATCCCAAGCTGCACTTAAAACACAGTTAGAATATTTAAGCAAGTTCCTAGGTAAAGCTAAGGGAAAGGTTTATGGTTTTCTACCAAATTCCTAATCCTATAGCTAGTCGTTTCCTATGACGTCTAGATTTCTTTGTGTTTTTGGTTTGAAGACGATTTTCTTCATCAAAGAACAATTAAGTTCAATTGTTCTTGTAGAATATCCTATCATATTGAGGAAGTGCTTAAGAAGAATCTTAAACATCCTTTCAATATTTCTAGGATTGTTTTAAGTCCAAATGAATTTAATTGTGTAAATGAATCGATCGTCCGAGGTTTTCAAGTTTTGTTAACTTGCTCAGTGGAACTAGGACATTTGAATGTCCTATAAGTGAAGTAACATTTCATTTTAATGTTCTATTTAGGAGTTATGATAACTAAAGCTCCTAAAGGCAAAATGATATTTAATGATTTGTGATTCAAATTTAAGTTCAAATTAATGATTTAAGTTTCGAATAAGTGTTCAAGTTATTTTAGATTTATTTCTTCATGTCTTAAGTGAGGTTATTTAATTCAATTTAATTTAATTTAATTTATTTTAATTTAATTTAATTCAGTTTAATTTAGTTTGATTTGATTTAATTTAATTCAATTCAATTTATTTGATTTAATTTCTTAATTTAATTTAATTTAATTTAATTTAATTTTAATTTAATTTAATTTAATTTAATTTAATTTATTTAATTTAATTTAATTTATTTAATTAATTTAATTTAATTTAATTCAATTTAATTTTAATTTAATTTAATTTAATTTAATTGAAATTTTTTGAAAGAGTTTAATGATTTACTTTAATTTAATGATTAAGTCTTTTAATATTTTAAATTTGAAGTTATCATTTTAATTAAGAGTTGAGTATTAATGAGATGATTAATTTAGGGATTTTTAAATTAAAGAATAAATCTCTTCCTAATAATATCCCTATTTTAATAATTCCAAATTTATTATTCTTCCAAATTCAATTAATTATTTAATTAAAGTTTAATCATTTTAAATTGCTTAATGGGTTTCTACCCTTTAATTATTAAATTTCAATCATCCAAATCAGATTAGGATCAAATATTTTACTTGTTAATTTTTTTATTAAACCTAAAGTCTTAATTAAGGATTAAAATTTTAATTACCATTTTGCCCTTTAAGCCTAATAATTTCATAACTCACTAAATTGAACTCAAATGAACTTGAAATTTTTATGTGACTTCACTCATATGTCAATAAAGACATGAGAGGAGAAAATGTGATTTTTCTGTATTTAATTTATTTATATAATTATTTTTTGTAGAAAAGAGAAATTTCCAAGGAAAATTCAATAACATGACCAAGGGAAAGTTTCTGTCCTTAAGAAAATTAGGGGACATTCCTAATGACCAGAGGACCACTTGGACCAAATTTTGTAATTTTTTGAATTATATTTTATTTATTAGAATTATTTTAAATTCTGGAGTATTAATTAATTTAAAAATAAAATAAATGTTGAAAAATAAATTTTATAATTTTTAAAATTCTCTATGATATCAAGGATTCCAGAGAACCAAACTTTGCAATTTTCTGATTTTTCTTTGATTTATTATAATTATTTTGGTGAAAATGCTAGAAAATATATTTTTTTAATTTTAAAATTACCCTAGAGCTTTAAAAATTAATATCTCACTAAATAGACCTAGGAAAAATATGGGACTTGTTCCCAAGTGATTAAAATTCAAAATATAACATTTTAGTGAATTTTATTATTTTTGTGATTTTTATTATTTTTTAATTATTAAAAATATTAAAATAATATTAAAAATCAACTTTTTTAGAAAATTGAAATTTTAATTTTCTTAAACTCCCCTGATATCAGAGAGACTCCAAAACCAATTTGGTGAATCTTTGAAAGATATTTTGAAAGTTATGAATTTTTAAAGTTTAAAATGACTAAGTGGCTTAATCAACCCAATTAGTGGGGCTAACCAAGTCCAATTGACCTCAAATTTTTATGATGGGTTCCTCTCGACCCTAAAGGTCAGTGGAGAATTGATTTCAATTCAATTTGATCTATGGTTAACTCTAATTAATTAGAGATCTATTTTGGGGATTTAAGCCAATTAGGTTAATCTAAGTGAATTAACTCAAATCCTATTTTTCCTAGGGTTCTTTGGTCATAAGGAACATCACCAAATTTTCCTAGAATTTATTTCACAACATGCTAATTTTTGGAATTAAAATACTTAAAATAGCAACATGCATTTGAAAAATCAATAACTTTTCATAGGGATGGCCTCTGACTTTGGAAAATTCAGGGAATGTTCCCAAATTCGTAGGCTTCAAAAGCCCTATGGTCTCATGCCATGGTGAATTGTATGAATGCATGGAGAATTAAATGTATGCAGAGAGTAAATAAATTATTAAAAATAAAATACTTGATGAAATTAAATGATTTCTTTTCCACATTATTCTCCTCTCGTTCACCGAGCAAGAGGATATTTTTCTTTTATTTTTCCGATTTTTCTACACAAAGTTATGAATTTTCCAAGTTTAGGGAATTAAATAAATAGAAAATACCCCTAATTTTCTACTTATCCACGCGGCGCCGCCGCATCCTTAGCCTCTCCGAAGCGGTACGTGTCGCGCTGCGATTGGGCGCCGCCATCCGAGTCGCCCGTCCCGGGACCCGCAGCTCACGTAACGTTCTTCGGTCCGGCGCAATCCGATCCGTCCGCTCGATACACGCGCGATCCAACGGCTCCCGGTCATCGTCTACGACCGGTGTGCACCCGTGACCGTCAACCCTCTAACCCTAATTTCTCACTCGATTCTCAATGGATTTTCGTGTTCTTATGCTTCTATGGATTCGTCTTGAAGAGACGAACACATCCATACGGTAAACATGCATCGAAATTTACTCAAATGAAATGGAGAATCTCCGTAAGCTCGGGAAGAAGAATGAGTTCATACCTTTGCTCGGAGAAGTGAAGCTTCGATCCGAGAGTTGTTGCACCTTCGACCGGATCCTAAGCAAGCTCCGGATGAAGTCTCCCGGTCCAGTGAATCGTCTAGGTTGGACTTCGACCACGCTCGATCACAAAGCTTGGAGTCCGGAGCAACCGGGTGGCCCGGAGATGGGGCTTTTATCGGCGGACACCTTCCCTCGGTCCGGTGAAGGTGTAGAGACAATCAATTTGGGGATCGGCTCACTGTGGAGGAGTGTCCTGGTTTTGGGCTTGGATTTCAACTCCGAAATCGAGCTCGCGAGAAGAAATGGCAGGGGATCTCACCGGGGATCAAGTGCTCGTGTATGAGGAGGGGTCCGGAACAATTTTGGCGGAGTTTTGGCAAGGTTTTTGCAACTCTCCTCTCATGGCCGTGAGGGGGTGGTGTTTAAATAGGCATGGCCGGAGGGCCTCCCGGGGGAGTTAGGGCTTGGGATCAGCCTGCTCAGTGAGGAGAAGAACGAGCCATGGTGACCACTAGGCATGGGGCAGCTCGACGAGGGAGAATTTCAATGTCGGCTCACTCCCAAGGTCTCGGGCATGGCGTTTTCCGGCTGACGGGTGGCCGGCCGGCCAGCATGGGTCACCCTCAAGGTCATGTGGGTCGTGGCTGGAGGCTTAGTGCAGATCAATTAGCATTGGCCATGTGTAAAGGGTTTGAATCAAAGTGGAATGGGAAAGGGCTAGTTTTGGGTCTAAATGGGTCAACCCTTGGTTTTGGGTTAGGTTCACCCTCCAAGGCCAATTTGGCTGAAGGGAAAGTCACTTGGATCAGCTTGATTAGTGGGGTCAAGTCACAATCCAAGTACAATTAAGCTTAAGCAAGAGTTAGGGGAGACATGGGAGTGGTTAATTACTCTTAAGAGAATCATTAAAGGGTCCCCTCCTCTTGCCATTTTGGGTATGGTGAAGTGTCCAAGGCTTTCATGGCTCACATGTGGCTCATGCATGGCTTCATGGCTCACCTTTGGCTTGGGGAAAGCTTGGTCAATTTCATGAAAATGGATTTTAGGAATATTTTGGTATTTTTGGGCAATTTGGCATGGTGCTTGATTTAGATTTATTTGATGATGGAATTGAAACTTAGGAATGATTTTCATCAAATGGATGACAAATGAAAATGTCATATGGGCTTTAGAATCAATTTTGGGCTCATTGAAATGGTTTTAGATGCGGCTTTTAAATGGTTTAGGAAAGTGGGCTTTTGAATTTTAAAATGGATTTTTGGGATGAAATTTTGGTAAAGGCTTGGGCCAAATAATTGTTGAGTTTGGTTTAGGGATGCTTCATGAGTGGTTTGAAACAAATTTGAGGTGATTTGGGTTTGAATCGGGTTGGATACGGCTTTTGGTAAAGAGGCTAAAGTGGGCCAAAATGGGCTACCATGGGCCAAAGTTGGGCTAGAGTTGAAGTTGATGTGAAATTAATGTTGGGAAATGTTTTTGGGAGTGTTTCAAAGAGGTTTTGGCTTTGGTTGGGTTTTGATTTTGGGGTTTGGGCTCATTCTGGGCTAGGTTTAGGTTTAGGTCAAAATTGGGCTTTTTGATTTTGGGTTGAATTTGAGTGGGGTTTGGGTCTAAATTTTGAGCAAATCATGTTAGTGTTTTGTTCATGGGGATGTTAAGGAAGGTTTGGAAAAGATTTGGGGTTAATTGGAGTTGAATTGGGTGAGTTTCGGGTTAGGTTTGGGTCATAGGTCCAAATTGGGCTTTAAGGCCAAAAGTGAAATTGGACCCAAATTTCAATCAAATTAAGCTTGGCTTTGGTCTAGATTGGTGTTTGGGATGTTTAATTGAAGTTTAGAATTGAATTAGACCAGAATTTGGGTCAATTGGGTAGGTTTGGTTTGACATCGGGTTCATTTTGGGTTAAAATGGGTCAAATTGGAGGTTTTGACAAAAGTGGGGTAAATTGACAAAATTGGCCTATGGTGTAGTTGAACAAAATGAAATTGGGAATATTTGGGATTTTCTGGGATTTTCTGGGAATTTTCTGAATTTTTGGATTTTTGGGTCAAAAGGGGTATTTTGGGTATTTGGAAGGTATTGGGGGTATTTTTGGAATTTTTGATATTTTTGGATATGGATGATCAGTTTGAGTGATTTGGGAATGTTTGGGATTGATTTTGGAGAATTTTGGGTAATTTGGAAACTTTTTGAGAAATTCTGGCTATTCGGTGCTTGCAGTAGTCAAGGTGTTGGGTCCCGGGGGGTCAAAAATTGAAAATTTGGAAAATTGAAGATTGGGTGGATGTAAGTGAAATGAAATCATTTTTGTTGAGCCATGAAGCCATATCAAGCCCACATGAGCCATGAAGCCATATCAAGCCCACATGAGCCATGGCGGACTCATTTGAGGCATTCACCATGTTGTTCCTAACCCTCTTAGCCGTGGCTTAGGGGTTAAGGACCATCCATGTGAATCACCTACATGAGTCAGGAAGTTAAGTTGGGTAAGGGTGTGTTTTAGGAGGTGTGTGAAAGTGTAGTGCATAGGTGTAGTGTATGTGTAAGTCGCCCTTTACTGCACCGTGCCACCTGTGCAGGATCCTAAGTGCCAAAGAGTCCTATAGGAACTCATCCTTTAAACTTCCACATTTGATTTCAACCCTCTAGGTGATTAGGGGTCTATAGTCAAGTTTGTGGAGTTTGCAGGAGTTAAGAAGTGGTTTGAATTTCTAAAAGGTGGGTCCCAATTCTAGTCCTCTAAGATAGTCAAAGGAAAAGCCTAAGGCTAGATCCTAAGTACTAAAGAGAAGAAGAGAAGACCTCATCAAAAATGAGGTCAACACGCCTCGAAACAGATGAACTTCCTCCTGTTGAAAACTCTAAATCTTGGAGAAACTAAGAAGTTGGAAGCCATGAAATGCAAATTTTGGAACTTCCTTTTCATTTTTTTTATGGAGTTAGTGGGTTTAAAACTGAGTTTAGGGAGTTATAAGGGTGAAATTCCCGCTCAAAACTACCAAATCTCGTCATTTGAAACTCCAAAAACCGCTCTCTGGTCGTCAGCGCCGTCGGCATTGAATAGGGCACCGTCGGTGCCCAAGCTCCGAAAAAAATAAGTTTCTCTCTAAAAAAATCCACCATCGGTGCCCTGGAACAGGCACTCTCAGTACTGAATCGAGCACCATTGGCGCAAGTTCTCAACCTTGCTCCAACATCCTTTTTGTCTAAATAATCTTCAAATCTTTGATTCAATCTAATAATTAGCACCATATAGGATAAGTATGTGAGAGTAGGACTCATATATAAGGCAATCTAATAATAAAAATAAAAAATAACTCAATCAAAATAAACAAAACAAAACAAATAACTATGAATTGTCTCCCATAAAGCGCTTGGTTTAACGTCGTCAGCCCGACAAAAATTAGTTTCATACAGGATGACATAACATTAAAACAACTTTATAATTTGGTTGTTACCCTTCAAAATATGATTTTAATAGATGTCCATTAACTTTAAATTTTCTTCCGGTTTTATGATCTTCAATATCAATAGCTCCAAACAAGTAGACTTTTATCACAGTGAAAGGTCCTATCCACCTAGATTTAACTTTTCCAGGAAATAATCTTAATATATAACAAAACTTCTTATCCAGGTTCAAATCTCTTTTTAATAATCTTCTGATTATGTCATATCTTCATTTTCTCCTTATAAATTATTTTAGTATCATAAGATTCATTTCTTGTTTCTTCTGACCCGACCTGCAATAACGCAGTAATTTTTTCTTCCAAAAGATGGCCAAAAACTTGACCTGATTTATAAATAGCGGCTAGTGTGCAAATTCTTAAATGATATAAAAATTAGAAAATATTTTACACACTAGGGGTACTTCGCAAGTATACGTATCGTTTCAAGTAATATAGGGTTTCTTTAAAAACCCCAGTATCATCCTACGAGGAAGTGAAGTAAGAGGTCTTTAGTCAAATTCTAGTCTACTACTAATAATCCTTAGTTTGGAATGTTGATTAAAATTGTGTTTTATATAGCAACTAATCCTAAATGCAAGTGTTAAATGTAAAGATAGTAACTATAACTAAATGCAAATATTAATTCTAAAGATAACCCTTTTTGGATGAATTGGTTTGGAAAATTTTGAGATACTAAAAACTACTATTCTTATGTAATGAAATGGATAATGTATAGGAATGAGATGAATTTATATTGTATGTGCCAAATCGAAGCAATCCTATTCCTCACCCTTTAGTCCAGGCATAAAGAACATTGACTAATCATATGCTTGGTTACTGAAACTGCGGCTAGGCTGGGAGGATACCGGCTCTCACTTCGGAGCTCCGACGTTCCCCTCGCCTGAGGGCTAACATCTACACTTTAGCACCCAAACGATAGGATCGAATTGAGGATTTTAGCCTATCACTCTAAACTCTCCAATTCTACGCCCGATAATTATATTTCTCTATTTATTTGCTTTCAATCCCCATGAACTTCACCATCCATGGAATTAGAATGTAGTTTCACTTTGTTGTGAATTACATATGCCCTTTCGGGACTTAACGCAATTACAACAAATTTTAACACTACAATGGGACCTTAATATAATGTAAATGAAGTGCAAGTAAAAACCATCACATTTATAATTAAATTCACTTTTAGCATGCATCACAAAATCCTAGCATGAATTATACTCATTACAAAAGAAAAGTAAAAGGAAAAGAATGGCATAATCCTCACATGCCACTATTTCCAAAGAAGAAGAAAGAGTAAGAGAGATGCGTCACAAAGCACAAAGAAAACACAACAGAAACTTCATTTAACCAAAGCAAATCCACTAGGTAATTATTTACAAAATTATAAGATAATGAAGAACAATACTTAACTTTTTGCCTTTGAAAAAAAGATGAAGATCTCTCCCATAAAGTCTCCCGTCGATCCATGCAATGCTAGAACATCTCCTTACAAATTCTCTCAAAATCTCATCTCCAATCTCTCCAAAAGAGTAGAAATCTACATTTCTACTCTTAATCTAAGAATCCTAAACATTCCTCTCTTTTTTTCTCTACTTTCCTCCACCCATTTCTAACATAAATTCGCCATTTTAAAGAGTATGGACAAATTCCCAAGAGTTCCCTTAAGCACCCCTTCGAAAAAGCATCCAAATACGTTGAATTTCGGCCCAAAACCGCCAAAAGTCGGTCTAGAACCTTCCTGGGCACTGTCAACAGGTTCGAGACCGCTATCGGTGAGCTTTTCGGTCATATTTCGGCCGTCTCTAGAAAATCTCACCGTCGGCGAGATCGAGGCCGCCGTCGGCAAGCAGACTGCTGCGCAGCTCCACCGTTTTGCTTTGTTTGGCTCTGTTTCGCCCCATTTCAGTTGCGTTGCGTTCGTAACAGATAGCCCTATAAAATAAGCATAAAAACAACTTTTATTTAAAGTGTAATCTCATTCAAAAATATGCAAGAAGTGTAAAAGAGATTAAGCATCAAAAGACTTATCGAAATGTGTAAGGACAGAATTTCATTTCTTGCTCATTTTTGCTTCAAATTGCACTGTTTTTGCTTCTTTTTTCTCCAATCACCATTTCTTGTACCTAAATCCAAAAACATACAAAATACCTTCCTTTAATGTGTAATATCATTAAAAATAAGTAAAATGATTTTGGAAAAAATGCATATATTTTAGGCCTGTCAAAATCCCCCAAACTTAACTATTACTTGTCCTCAAGTAACCCTTTTACTATATAAAAATATAACTCAAGGCAATGTACTTTTTGCATGTAAGACACTAAAAATTTTCATTTAAAAGAATATATTGATTAGACTTTTAGAAAGAAATTCAGTAACTCGGGTTAACACTAAAAGTATAAGAATATTCAGCAATCAAGTCTAAGGGTTCTAGTCTTCTATTTATTTCAAGATAAACCATAATTTGTTATATTAAGAATGCCTTGAAAGATTATGTGAAAAAGGAGTTCATGAAAACTTCATCAGAATGTAGGCCAATACTTTAAATATAAATTCAAAAATGAAATCAAGTTCTTTCTTTAGGGTGACTCAAGTGAAGCCAATTTTTTATTAGGCATCTCCTCAAGCTTCTCCTCATAATTATTTTCCTTTATTTTTTTTCTTTTCTTTCGGGATCATTTTCAATCCCTTTTTTTTACTCTCTTTTCTTTTTTTAATGAGGATTACTATATCTGGAAAGCCTGTAATGATTTTGAACTTCACTCTCCTCTTTCTAAAGTTCAAACTTGAAACACATCCTTATTTTATTTTATAATTAGGTATGAGCTTTATTATTCATCATAAACTCACAATCTCTTCTTAAAACACAATACTTTAAGTCTCTTAACATTTCAAAAATACAGTTTTTTTTTACTTTAAATAGTTAACTATAATCAAATTCTTTCATACCAAATATCTTATCCTTATAAAATTAACGTTTATTACTAAAAAATTTCATCCAATCCTTCCTTAATATTCATCTAAAAAAAAGTTTTAGTTATCTCAAGCGAAGTTCTACTGCCAGAAGTTATGCTAAAAATTTTTGAAAATATAACAATTGAGAACAAATAAGTGTTAATATTTTTCTTCCCCCCAAACTTAAATTTCAAAAATATTTTGCAATTAATTCCATAAAATATAGCAGGAAGAAAAAGTAAAGGTCGAATCTACTTACTACTACAACATCCTATCAAATTCATATACATGCATAATCAGTATAGAATGACTGTAGAAGAAAGTAAAACTAACCTAAAACATGCTTGTAATAAAATTACACTAAAATGAAGTATTTTCACATTAAAATTTTATTTTTCTTCCTACCCCCAAACTTAATTTTTAACATATATAGCATTTAGTACAGAAAATTTAAGTAGGAAGAAAACAGTTTAGAAATTCTATCTACCACAAATGTCTATCAAATCCATTTGTAAGTAGTCATTAGGACATAACAATATGCAGCAGAAAGTAAATCTAAACTAATCATGTCAGAATGAAATTCACTAAATAAAAGTCTAACTAGCATAGCATGTATCAGCAAGGGAGTATAAAAACGTTCTTCAATTATTATATCAAATTGAAACACAAAAATAAACACACATAAGATAAATGAGGTCAATTCATCCTTTAAATCATTACATCTTATTAATTTACTTCCAATTTCTAACGGAATCACTACACTAGTAAATTAGGTACTTTTAAATGATTTTATAGATTATAATCCCAAAGATAAGATTATCCCTGATAAATTGGTTTCCGGACACCAATCTTAGGTATCATCTAGTCTCTATAATTAAGCACCTCTAACAGTTATAAAGATAATGTAAGATCATCTTAATGGTATTCATCAAATAGGTTCGCGACTCCTACCTAATGAAAATAAAGTTGCAGAAAGGAAGTAACAAATTAAGATGGAACTATCAATGTTCGAAATTCATGATTTCTCTTGTAAAACTCAAGTTTGGGTAAGACTCAAGTCATAGTGGACTCGTTAATCCAACTACTATAAAAGATTAAGTCTAGCCATAATAAGAAGTTATGGACTTACTTCCCTCAAGACACACAAATATCAAATCAAACAACTAACAATCCCAACATTTACCAATCATCAATCAAATTTATCAATCCACTATAAAGCAAATACAATAGATCACTAACAATCATGACTCTCAATCACACTAAATCAAAGCACACTGATAACTATGGGTTGCCTCCCATAAAGCGCTTGGTTTAACGTCGTTAGTCCTACAAATGATTCCACCTGGATCAAAATTCCAATTAAGTAGTCCCCGATCAATTGCCCAATCATTTCCAGATCGAGGGATTCCTACAAAATCCTTAAATTGTAATTTTTCATTTAGCTCTTCCTTTTCAGTTTGATTTATATCATTGTTCCTCATATTTCTTTCTAGATCCAATATTCTTCTATTGATTTTCTCAATCCGCATATTAATATCATCCTTGAAATTTATAAGAAATGGATCTGTATAAGATAATTCAAGATCTCCAAAATTTTGGATTAGATTCTCTCTAGATAATTCAGATTCTGGATCAATATCTTCTATGTTACTCTTCTTTTTCAAGTTATCTTCCAATTCTTCCCCTTTATAATGATTAAATGATGGATGATCTATCTTAGTTGAGGAAATAAGTTTTTCTAATTCCTCAGGAATTTCTTCCAATGGACTTCCAATATCCTTATCCTCTTTTCTCAACTCAAAGTTCTTTTGAAATATATCCTCAAATTCTCTTCCAAGTCTTAGTTCAATAATTTTATCTTGTTCATCATTCAATTCAGGTTTTTCTTGTAATTGAGTCGCATCTAAAGATATAAAGATTGGTTGTGCAGATGAATTCCCTAAATAGATAGGCTTTAAAATTGTATGGGGTACATTCATCTTAAGTTCATGAGATGTTTCAATAGATGGAATTAAAAGTTTACTATTTTTGGCAGCTTCCATCATTTCACACCTCTCCTGAACATACATACAGTCTTCTTTAAATAACGTTTTTGACTCATCATGAAGATCCATTCTGACCTCATCTATTATCTTACTCTCAAAACTTTCTTGGAAATGGTCTTTACGTAGATAATCAATTTCATCTATCCAAAAACAATCATTATCTTTTCTCTCAACTGGATATTTCATAGTCTTTAATACATCAAAAGTAACTTCATGGTCATTAATATTCATAGTCAACTCTCCTTTTTGCACATCTATCATAGCTTGTCCAGTAATAAGGAAAGGTCTCCCTAAAATAATTGGAATTTCTTTATCTTCCTCCATATCTATTACAATAAAGTCCAAAGGAAAGATAAATTTATCCACTTTAACAAGCATGTCTTCTATAACTCCTTTTGGATAAATGATAAATCGATCAGCTAACAAAAGGGTTACAGTAGTGGGAGAAATATCGACTAAACCTAACCTTCTAAATATAGATAGAGGCGTCACATTAATGCTCACTCCTAAATCACATAAAGCTTTTCCACATAATCTTTTTCCAATTGCACAAAGAATTGCAAAGCTACAAGGATCTTTAAGTTCTCGAGGAAAATTTTTCTGAAGTATAGCGCTGCACTCCTCACTTAGTGCAATTGTCTCGTAATCCCCAAATTTCCTTTTCTTATTTAATATATCCTTCATAAACTTTGCACAACTTGGCATCTGTTTCAAATCTTCTATGAAAGGAATATTTATCATTAACTTCTTAAGTACTTTCATGAACTTTGAAATTTTTTTATCCAACTTATGCTGTCTAAGTCTTTGAGGAAATGGAGGTGGTGGTCTTTCTAAACTGATTTTAGTTGGAGATATTAATTTTTCCAGATCCTTAAAAACATGTTCTTCAGGTCTTTTAGTTTTCTTTATTTCTCTTACAACATCTTTCTCTTTGCTAACCACATCCTCTATCTCTCTTCCACTTTTTAATTGAACAACTTCTATTTTTTATTAGTGTTCTCTTTAGGGTTGATCTCAATGTTGCTAGGAAGTATTCCTTGGGTTCCATTGCTAAGTGAATTAGCAATTTCTAATACCACTTCTTCCATATGCATCTTCGTATCCTCAAATTGATGATCATTGTTAGAGTCCGGTGGATATGAAGGTTTATAGTTTGTGTTCCCCTGATTATTCAAACTTCCATTACGATTCACATGATTATTTTCCCATTGTTGGTTTCCACCATCAGTAGTATGATTCCAATTAAATTTAGGATGGTTTTCCCAACATGGATTGTAAAAGTTAGAATATAGGTTGTTTATGGTATTTAAAGTCTTATATAATAATTTAGAATCAATCATAGGTCCTAATAAACTTTTCTCACTTATAGGAGTAAATTGAGGTTGGTTCATTCCAAATTGGTCCAACTTCCTTGATATTGCAGCAATCTGAGATGGAAGAATTGTAATCGTATCTGTATCATGAACACTAGCTACATTTTTTTGATTTACCCTTGTAGAGGGCCATTGAAATTCATTTGTAGTCATTTCTTCAATTAATGCATACGCTTCATTAAATGATTTTGACATTAATGATCCACCAGCAACAAGCATCAATTATAGACCTAAGGGATTCTACTAACCCATTATAAAAAGTTTGAATGATTAACCAATCGGGCAGAGTATGGTGTGGACACTTTCTTAGGAGTTCCTTAAATCTTTCCCAGGCTTCGTATATTGATTCTCTTTCATATTGACAAAATGAGATAATATCGTTTCTAAGTTTAGTAGTCCTTGAAGGTGGAAAATACTTAGCTAGGAACTTTTCAGTTAACTCCTCCCAATTTTTAATAGAGCCAGGTGCTAAAGAATATAACCACATTTTAGCCTTATCCCTTAGTGAGAAAGGAAAAAGCCTTAGTCTAATAGCATCGTCTGACAAACCGTTATAACAAAATGTAGCACAAAGTTATAGAAAGATTGATAAGTGTAAAAAGGGTTCCTCCGAAGGAGTTCCCCTAAACTGTTTGTTCTGCATCAGTTGGATAATCTCAGGATTTATTTCAAATGAGTCACCTTCTACAATAGGTTTTGTATACTTGAGTGAATTTCATCTGTCGTAGGATTTAAGTAATCCCTCAATGAAGTATGATGATTTTCCAAGTTATTATCTTGAAAGTTTTCCATTTCCATTTCTAGTTTTTCGAGTCCTTTCTGTATTTTTATTTTTTTCTTTTTTTTCAAACTCGGGATCATAAGGCACAAGTCCTGCAAATCCTTTGTTTCGCATACGCAACATAACAAACAATACATTAACAATAAAACAAATAAAACCAAAAATATATTCAACACAACAAAACATTTTCACAAACACCTTATTTTTCATATAAAAATAAATTTTATTTTAAACACTTTTTCAAAAAAACACTTTTCACACAAAAATAGTTTTTATGGCACTACAGCTTTCCAAGTCTAAGCCTAATTACTTCAACTAATATTCTCCTAAAATTCTTACCGAAGCTTCCCCGGCAAAGGCACCAAAAACTTGACCTGACCCGCAATAACGCAGTAATTTTTGCTTCCAAAAGATTGCCAAAAACTTGACCTGATTTATAAATAGCGGCTAGTGTGCAAATTCTTAAATGATATAAAAATTAGAAAATATTTTAAGCACTAGGGGTACTACGCAAGTATATGTATCGTTTCAAGTAATATAGAGTTTTCTTTAAAAACCCCAGTATCGATCCCACGAGGAAGTGAAGTGAGAGGTCTTTAGTCAAATTCTAGTCTACTCCTAAAAATCCTTAGTTTGGAATATCGATTAAAATTGTGTTTTATCTAGCAACTACTCCTAAATGCAAGTGTTAAATGTAAAGATAGTAACTATAACTAAATGCAAATATTAATTCTAAAGATAACCCTTTTTGGTTGAATTGGTTTGGAAAATTTTGAGATACTAAAAACTACTATTCTTATGTAATGAAATGGATAATGTATAGGAATGAGATGCATTTAATATTGTATGTGCCAAATAAGAGCAATCATATTCTTTACTTTTTGGTCCAGGCATAAAGAACATTGACTAATCCTATGCTTGGTTACTGAGTCTGCGGCTAGGCTGGGAGGATATCGGCTCTCACTTCGGAGCTCCCAAGTTCCCCTCGCCCCCTCGCCTGAGGGCTAACATCTACACTTCAGCACCCAAACAATAGGACCAAATTGAGGATTTTAGCCTGTCACTCTAAAATCTCCAATTCTACGCCCAATAATTTTATTTCCCTATTTATTTGCATTCAATCCCCATGAACTTCACCATCCATAGAATTTGAATGTGGTTTCACTTTGTTGTGAATTACATATGCCCTTTCGGGACTTAACGCAATTACAACGAATTTTAACACTACAGTGGGCCCTTATTTTAATGTAAATGAAGTGCAAGTAAAAAACCATCACATTTATAATTAAATTCACTTCTAACATGCATCACAAAATCCTAAGCATGAATTCTACACATTACAAAAGAAAAGTAAAAGGAAAAGAATGGCATAATCCTCTCATGCCACTATTTCCAAAGAAGAAGAAAGAGTAAGAGAGGTGTGTCACAAAGCACGAAGAAAACACAACAGAAACTTCATTTAACCAAAGCAAATCCACTAGGTAATTGTTTACAAAATTATAAGATAATGAAGAACAATACTTAGCTTTGTTCCTTTGAAAGAAAGATGAAGATCTCTCCCATAAAGTCTCCCGTCGATCAATGCAATGTTAGAACATCTCCTTATAAATTCTCTCAAAATCCCCTCTCCAATCTCTCCAAAATGGTAGAAATCTACATTTCTACTCTTAATCAAAGAATCCTAAACATTCCTCTCTTTTTTTATCTAATTTCCTCCACTCATTTCTAACATAAATTCGCCATTTTAAAGAGTATATATGAATTCCCAAGAGTTTCCTTAAGCACTCCTTCAAAAAAGCGTCCAAATACGTTGAATTTTGGCCCAAAACAGCCAAAAGTCGGTCTAGAACCTTCTCGGGCGTTGCCGGCGGGTTTGAGGCCGCTGTCGGCGAGCTTTTCAATCATATTTCAGCCATCTCTGTAAAATCTCACCATCGGCGAGATCGAGGCCACCGTCGGCGAGCAGACTGCTGCGCAGCTCTACCGTTTCGCTCTATTTGGCTCCGTTTCAGCTCCGTTTCGCCCCATTTCAGTTGTGTTGCGTTCGTAACAGATAGCCCAAAAAAATAAGCATAAAAACAACCCTTTTTTAAAGTGTAATCTCATTCAAAAATATGCAAGAAGTGTAAAAGAGATTAAGCATCAAAAGAGTTATCGAAAGGTGTCAGGGCAGAATTTCATTTCTTGCTCATTTTTTCTCCAAATTGCACCGTTTTTGCTTCTTTTTGCTCCAATCACCATTTCTTGTATCTAAAACCAAAAAACATACAAAATACATTCCTTTAAAATGTAATATCATCAAAAATAAGTAAAATGATATTGGAAAAAACGTATATATTTTAGGCGTGTCATCTTCCAATTCATTAAGTTGCAATAATATTTTCTCACCAGCATCTTTTAAATTAAAATTGAACTCTTTAATTGCACAATATGCTTTATGTTCTAATTCAACTGGCAAATGACAGGTTTTTCTAAAAATTAGTCTATAACGAGACATTCCAATAAGATTTTTATAAGCAGTCCTATATGTCCATAATACAGTATCTAATCTTGCAGACCAATTTAATTTAAAAAGATTTACAGATTTCTCTAAAATTCATTTAATTTCGCGATATTTCAGCTAAACCACTTGTCTGGGGATGATAAGCACTATAGATTCTACACATAATATTATATTTTCCAGTCAATCTTTGAATCAGATTATTTCTAAAATGGATCCACCATCAGTAATGATAACTCTCGGCATTTCATATCTTGTAAAAATATTTTTAATTAAAAATTTTGAAACACTTCAAGCATCACATCTGGGTAAAGCTATAGTGTCAATCCATTTTGATACATAATCAACAACAACCAATCTATATATATATATATATTCCTAAATGAAGAAATAAATGATCCCATAAAATCTAGTCTCCAAATATAAAAAATTTCAACTTCTAATGTAAAATTTAGGGGCATTTCATTTCTTTTAGAAATATTACCTACACGCTGACATCAATCACATGTTTTAATATATCTGTTAATATTCCTAAAAAGAGCAGGCCAATAGAATTCATATTGTAACATTTTATGTGCATTTTTGCCAGTTCCAAAATGTCCCCAAAATTCAGAATCGTGGCATCTCTGAATAATTGGTTCAATTTATTCATAAGACACGCATCTCCTAATAATTAGGTCATTGCATTATTTATATAAATAAAGTTCATCCCCAAAATAAAATTAGGCATCATCGATAAATTTTTAATGTTGTTTCTTCAGTAGATCAGGTGGTAAAATATCACTAATAATATAGTTCACAATATCAATATACCACAGTAAATTCCATTCCTTAATACTGTAAAGTTTTTCATCAGGAAAAGTTTCTACAATTTCATCTCCATAATCAGATAGATCATGATGTTCCAACCAAGATAAATGATCATTTATTTGGTTGTCAGATCCTTTTTTATCCACTTTAACAAAATCAAATTCTTGCATTAGAAGTACCCATCTAATTAATCTAGGTTTAAGCATCCTTCTTTTGCATTAAGTACTTGATAGCAGAGTGGTCTGTATGCACTATACATTTATTCCCAATTAAGTACGGCCTAAATTTTTCAAAATCATATACAATCGCTAATAACTCTCTTTCAGTAGTGGTATTTAATTTGAGCATCGTTAAGAGTTTTACTAGCATAGTATATAACTTTGAAAATTTTATCATACATTTGTCTTAAGATAGCTCCAATTGTATAATCACTGACATCACACATAAGTTCAAATGGTTTCTCCCAATCAGGTAAAGCTATTACAGGGAAATTGATTAATTTTTCTTTCAAAAGTTCAAAAGCATTTAAACAATATTCATTAAATTCAAATTTTTTATCTTTCTCTAAAATTTGGCATAGAAGCTTAGTAATTTTTTAAAAATATTTAATATAACACCTGTAGAACCCAGCATGTCCTAAAAAACTTCTAACCCCTCTCACAGTAGTTGGAGGTCATAGTTTCGCAATACTTTGAATCTTTGTATGGTCTACTTCTATGCCATATTCAGAAATTTTATGTCAAAGCACAGTTCCTCCTGCAACCATAAATTGACATTTCTCCCAATTTAGAACTAAATTTGTTTTTTCACATAACTCCAAAACTTTTTCTAAATTATTCAAGCAAATGTAAAATGAAGTTCCAAATACAAAAAAATCATCCATAAAAACTTATATTGCATTATCAATCAATTTACTAAAGATAAACATCATACATCTTTGAAATGTTGCATGTGCATTACATAATCCAAAGGTCGTCGAAAAGCAAATGTCCCATAAGGGCTAGTAAAGATAGTCTTTTCTTGATCATCAGGAGCTATTGGTATTTGATGATAGCCAGTCTATCCGTCTAAAAAATAAAATATTTGTGCCCAACAAGCCTATCCAACATTTGGTCTAGAAAAGGTAAACGAAAGTGGTCTTTTTTAGTGGTGGCATTTAATTTTCTATAATCAATACGAATTCGCTAATCAGTGACTTGTCTAGTGGTAATTAATTCATTTCTTTTATTAGTCACAACAGTCACTCCTCTTTTCTTTGGAACACAATGGATCGGACTTACCCATGCAATATCTGAAATTGGATATATAATTATAGCATCCAACCATTTCAAAATTTCTTTCTTTACTACTTCCTTCATCAATGGATTTATTCTCCTTTGTGGATTAGCTCTAGATTAATGTTATTCATCTAACAAAATTCTATGCATACAGATCGAAGGAATGATTCCTTTAATATCAGTTAATGTCCAACCAAAAGCTTTTTTATAATCTTTTCAAAGTTTCTAGCAATTTCTGCTCTTGTATATTAGTCAAATCTGAGGAAACAATAGCTGGTAAAGTAGATAATTCTCCTAAGAACACATATTTCAAATGGTTTGGAAGTATCTTCATCTCAAGTTCAGAGAGCGTTATGATAAATAGAATTAAATTATTATTATTTTTTCTGTAATATCCAACATTTCAAATCCTTCCAGAACATTATCCAGTTCTTCATGATATGTCTCATAATATTTTCATCCATTTCATTTTTTCCCTCACGTTTAAAATTTTCT
Organism: Papilionanthe hookeriana x Papilionanthe teres; assembly: GCA_022702705.1. Taxonomy (NCBI): domain Eukaryota; kingdom Viridiplantae; phylum Streptophyta; class Magnoliopsida; order Asparagales; family Orchidaceae; genus Papilionanthe; species Papilionanthe hookeriana x Papilionanthe teres. The sequence goes on along the minus strand of JAKZJZ010000106.1, from coordinate 27,244 downwards.
TGTTCAAGCTCCTCTTCATATTTCTCCTTAAAATTCTCATTTTCTAAATAATCACAAATGTCCATTCGAAAGCATTCATAATTTTTTTTTGTTTCTGGATACTTCATAGTTTTTGATATATTGAATGTCACTTCTTGATCATTAACTCTCATAGTTAATTCTCTTTTTTGAACATCGATCTAACTCTTCCAGACGCAAGGAATGTTCTTCCAAAAAATATAGAAATTTCTTTATCTTCCTCCATATCTAAAACAATAAAATCTACAGGGAAGATAAATTTATCAACCTTTACAAAAACATCTTCAACAACTCCTTTAGGAAAAGTAATAGATCGATCAGCTAACTGAAGAGTTACTAAAGTAGGTGAAATTTCTCCTATTCCCAAGCTTTGAATGTTGATAGAGGCATAAGATAAATGCTGGCTCCAAGATAACATAAGTCTCTTCCAAAAAAATTTTCTTCAATAGCACAAGGTATAGTGAAGCTACCGAGATCCTTGAGTTTTTCAAAAAGGTTTTTCTGAATAATTGCACTACACTCCTCACTAAGTACAACAGTCTCATTGTTTGTAAACTTCCTTTTCTTATTTAATATATCATTCATAAATGTCACATAATTGGGCATTTGTTCTATCGCTTCAACAAAAGGAATGTATACTGATAATTTTTTTAGATTTCAAGGAATTTTGAATTTTTTTCACTCTTTTGTTGTTTCAATCTTTAAGGAAATGAAGGTGGTGGTCTTTCAACGGTAATTTTCATTGGTTTAAGAGGATATTCTAAGTCTGGATATATGTTATCATGTCCTTTATCAGTTTCCACCTTCTCTTTTTCAACTTCAACTTCTTTTTTCACTCTTGATTCTAATTCTTTTACACTTCTCAACTGTATAGCCTTAAATTGTTCTTTATTTTGATCCTTTAGGTTAATCTCAACATTACTAGGGAAATTTTTGAAGGTCTACTACTAAGTGCAGTAGCAATATGCACCAAATGATTTTCAATATTTTTAATAGCAGCTCTTGACTTCCCTTGACTTTGCAACTGATTCCCTTAACTTTGCAATTGATTACCCATATTTAATATCAATTCTTCCATAGACAACTTCTTCTCCTTGAATTCTGGGTTAATATTAAAATTCTAGAGGATAAGAAGGTTTATAATTAATGCTTCCTTGGTTGTTTGAATTTCCCAATGGGTTCACAGAATTTTCCCCCCACTGTGTGTTAACAACAACAATGATATTATTCTAGTTTAAGTTTGGGTGGCTCTTCTAACCGGAACTACAATAACTAACATAAGTATTGTTGGGTCAATTATTTATAGCATTTAAAGTCTCATAAGATGGTTGAGAATGTACTACTTGTCCCAATGAATTTTCTTCTAGCACTTGAGGCTTTTGAGAATACCTCATTCCATATTGATCTAATTTCTTTGAAATAGTAGCAATTTGAGAAGCCAACAAAGATATTGCATCAGAATCATGAATATTAGCTACTCTTTTTAGATTTACCCATTCTGAGGGCCACTGAAAATTGTTAGCAGCCATTTCTTCTATTAAAGAATATGTCTCATCAAAAGGTTTTGACATTGACGATCCACCAGCAACAGCGTCAATAATCGATCTAAGAGATCCCAATAATCCATTATTAAATGTTTGAATTATTAACCAATCTGATAAAAGCATGATGTTGACACTTCCTAAGAAGATCTTTAAATTCCCATGCTCATATATTGATTCCCCTTAAAACTAATAAAAAGATGTAACATCATTTCTAAGTTTAGCAGTTTTTGAAGTTGGAATATATTTGGATAGAAATTTTTGTGACAGTTCTCCCCAAGTTCTTATAGATCCAGGTGCTAACTAATTCAACTACGCCTTAGCTTTATCTCTTAGTGAAAAAAGAAAAGTCTAAGTTTGACAACATCTTTGATACTCCATCATATTTTAACGTAGCACACAGTTCTATAAAACTAGCAAGATGCAAGTTAAGATCTTTATTTGGTGTACCACCAAATTGATTATTTTGTAATATTTGGATACTTGCCGGTTTAAGCTCAAATGAATTAGCAACTACATCAGGATTTGAATAGTTAAATATATTTCATCTGCTGTAGGGTTCGCATCATCTCTTAAAGGTCTAGGTTGACATTCATTTTTATTTCTTTGATTGTCGAGATTATTTATCATTTTGCTCAAATATTTAAATTTTTTCTGTTGTTTTCTAATTTTTTCTAATAGTGCATTCTAATTCTAAATCGTAAGGTAATAAATTTTCGGATCCAACACTATGCATGCACAAATACAAATTAAAGGTTTTCAGATACTATTAATTTACTATTACCTCCCTAGCAACGACGCCAAAAACTTGACCGCGGCGGCTGCAAATATGAAGTAGTAAAATTTTCGCAAATAGTTTCAACTCAGTCACATAATATGATCAGTTTAATAAGGTAGCAGCCGATCTATATGCAAGTCTACGGATGTTCAAGTAATACAGGGCTCTAGCGGAGTCCTGGTTATCTATCCCACAGGGAGGAAGCAAACCTTAAAGCGTAGCACAGAAATTCAATATTCAATTTGTAAAGCACTTAGTGTATTACCAAAAATGCTACAGTTTAACGATGCTAGAGATTTTAAAAATCACTAAATTACTTTCTGAGCTTCAAATTAAAGTTACTACTACTATAATAAGTTTTTGTAATGCAAAGTTCAAATTTAGAAAAAGTGACATTCCCCTTACAATGATATTTTGGTGAGTGAATAATATTGTCGGCGCATTTTATATTATTTTTTGGATTTAATTTAAATATATAGAGTTTTAAATAGTTTGGAAAATATTATTTGATTTTGAAAATACGAGACCAAACCGATCTCATATCCTTAGTAGTTCAAATAATTGAACGCCGCACCGTAAACTACGTGTTTATCCCGAGGAATAGACACATTATTTAATAATGGGGTTCAATAAGATAAACTAGTGAATTTATGACATATGTTTGGTCTACGAACCATTTTTTATTTGTCGACAAGTTCCCCTATTTAATACAAAAGAATTAAATAGGGTTTATATTAAGCTGGGTTCTAAAATTCTCTATAAGGGCAAGCCCCTTATAGTTAATTACATCTTAAGTGACGAGAATCACTTAAGAAAACTCTCGATAAAGATCAGTGGTTCTGCTCTCAAGAATTCCAAAGTTTAAGTTTTCAAGGTTGGACGTTGGAAATCAAAAGGGAATGGATCAAATTAGGAATAATTATTTTTTAAGAGTCCAAGGGAGTGAAAAGGTCGGGGATGCCATGGATTCGAAGCGAACTTTGATGACTTCCCAACTATCCTATTGTTTGTCATCGATTTAGAGAGATGTTATTTGATGTTTCAATCCTGCCGATTTTAATTAATTAGGACTTATATCCATATGATATAATCATACAAATAGCCTAGAAGATGTGAGGGTTTATATCCTACCAAACGACTACCTCGGAGTCCTAAAATGAGTTTAGGGCTTAAATTGCATAACATAATCATGAAAAAGCCTAAAAGGAAGTTTGAGGATTTATGTTGCACAAGGCAAACTACCTCGAAATCCTATGGCTTGGTTATTTAATTACTAAGGAAAGGAAAGCTGACGAAGTCGACCGTGTTGCCCACCGTGCTTGCTCCGAGCTCCTTGTTGTTGCAGAGGGTTTAGTTTAAGAAAATGACAATCAAGAGATGAGAGAAGTGTCATGGTTTAGAAATCTTAAAATTTGAGATGTCTTAAGATTTTATTAGGGGAATCTTAAAGTTGATTATAACAACACCGGTTAAGATCCCACGGTTCCATCATTCCGGCACCGTTATTTTCATCAGATTCACTTAGTCCAAATGAATTTGCTAAAATTAACTGAATGAGTTCCACACTTTCATTTAGACCGTGGGAAATCCCGTTAGCAACATGTAGGTTACATCATCTGAGGGATTCCCGATCATCCAATGAGAAGTTTTAGTTTAGTTGCAATTGTAGTTTTATTGTTTTGTTTGTGATTAAATTTTGAGTTGTTTTATATTTTGAATGTTGTGGCGGTGAATTTTTATCTTGTATTTATTTTGATTTATTTTTTGTTTCAGTTTTGCAGCTATCTTATGGGTTTCAGTTTTCATGCAGGGTGACATTGTTGTTTAACACGCGAGCTTGCGATAAAGAAAAGTAAAGGACAGCACAGGTAAATAAGTTGCAATAAAATAAAAGCGTACCTGGCGGGTCTTCTCGTCATTTCCAACTGCACTTAAAACACATGTTAGAGAATTTATATATTTGAAAGAAAACACCTAGGTAAAGCTAAGGGAATGTTCTGATTGTCTACCAATTCCTAGTCCTATAGCTAGTTAAATCTTAGGTGTGTTTTGTGGATGATTTTCTTCATCAAAGAACATTGAAGTTCAATTGTTCTGTTAAAACATCCCATCAGGTTGAGAAAGTGCTTAGGACGAGTCCTGAACATCTTTTCAACGCTTTTTGGGAACATTTTGAGTCAAAGTGAATTTCATTGCAGGGATGAATTGATCATCTGGGGTTTTAGTTGAGTTTTGACTCTTGCTCAGTGAACTAGGATATCTGATTATCCTATGAGTAAGGTGACATTTCATTTAATACTTCATTTAAGAATTATAGAGGTGAAAGCCTTCAGGGGCAAGTTAGTTCATTAAAGAACTTAACCATTCTTAATTAAAGTTTGAGTTAGTGATTTAAGATGATTCAATTCAGTTATAAAATTTAAAGGTTGGTTTTCAAATGTTTTAGATGATTTAGATTAAAAAGATGTTTTAAATTATTTAATTCAGTTAAGTTTTAATGATTTAAGTTTATTTTAACTTAATCATAATGTTTTAGATTAATTTTAATTGGTTTAATTTAATTATAATGTTTTAATTATAAATTGTTTTGAATTGATCTTAATGTTTCAAATTTATTTTAACTTTTAGTTTTAAGTGATTTTTTTGTTTGGTTTAAATTGTTAAGTTTATTTTGATTTGATTTTCAAATTGATTTCCAAACTTAAATCATTAATTTGAACTTAAATTTGAATCACAAATCATTAAATATCATTTTACCCTTAGGAGCTTTAGTTATCATAACTCTTAAATAGAACATTAAAATGAAATGTTACTTCACTTATAGGACATTCAAATGTCCTAGTTCACTGAGCAAGTTAACAAAACTTGAAAACCTCGGACGATCGATTCATTTACACAATTAAATTCATTTGGGCTTAAAACAATCCTAGAAATATTGAAAAGATGTTTGGGATCTCTCCTAAGCACTTCCTCAATATGATAGGATGTTGATAAGAACAATTGAACTTAATTGTTCTTTGATGAAGAAAATCGTCTTCAAACTAAAAACACAAAGAACACTAGACGTCATAGGAAACGACTAGCTGTAGGATTAGGAATTTGGTAGAAAACCATAAACCTTTCCCTTAGCTTTACCTAGGAACTTGCTTAAATATTCTAACTGTGTTTTAAGTGCAGCTTGTGATGACGGGAAGATCCTCCAGGTACGCTTTTATTTTATTGCAATTTATTTAATCGCATCGCACTTATTTTTCTTGCATGATAAACAACAGTTGCATGAAAACCTACACCTTTAGGACAGAAACCAAAACTGAAACCCAAAATTAAAATAAAAGACACTACAAGATAAAATTCACCTCCACAACATTTCAAAATATAAGACAACTCAAAATTTAATCACAAACGTAACACAAAACTACAACTACAACTAAATTAAAACGTCTCATCGAATGATCGGGAATACCTCGGATGATGTAACCCACGTGTTGCTAACGGGATTTCCCACGGTCTAAATGAAAGTGCGGAACTCATTTAGTTGAGTTTAGCAAATTCATCCGGACTAAGTGAATTCGATGAAAATAACGGTGCCGGGATGACGGAACCGCGGGATCTTAATCGGTTCGTTTAATCAACTTTAAGATCTGTTTTAATTAAAACACAAAGAACACTTGGAAATTAAGACTTCTCTAAACCGAACACTTCTCTCATCTCTTGATTTATGATTTCTAAAACTAAACCTCTCGCAACAACAAGGAGCTCGGAGCATGGTGGGCGACACGGCCATCGTCGTCGACAAAACTCGAACCTACATCAACAAAACTTTCTTAGAATTAAATAACAAAGCCATAGGACTTCGAGGTAGTTTGACTAGTGCAACATAAATCCTCAACTCTTCGTTAGGCATTTGCATTGCAAATTAAGCCCTAACCGGTCTTAGGATTCCGAGGTAGTCGTCCGATACGACATAAACCCTCATATCTTCTATGCAATTTGTATGATTCTATCATATAAATATAAGCCCTAATTAACTAAATTGGCAAGATTAAAACATTAAATAAACATTAGGACTTTCCTAAATCCAAGCCAAACAATAGGATAGTCGGGAGATTACCGAAGTCCGCTTCGAATCCGTGATCTCTCCTACTTTTCTTCCTTTGAATTCCCAAAATAAAAATGTTCTAAATTTGATCCATTCCCTATCGAAATTTCCAAAATTCAATCCTTTGAAAACTTAAACTTTGAAATTCTTGAGAGCAGAATTATTGATTATTATCGAGAGTTTTCTTAGGTGATTCCCGTCACTTAAGATGTAATTAACTATATGGGCTTGCCCTTATAGGGAACTTTAAGAACCTGAGTAATATAAACCTCGCTTAATGTTTTCATATTAAGCGGGGAATTTGTCGGCTTATAAAATTGGTTCGCGGACCAAACGGATGTCACAAACCTTTCTAGTTTATTTAATCGAGCCCCATTATCAAGCGAAGTGTGTTTATTCTTCGGGATAGATACACGGTTTGTGGTGCGGCGCTCGTTTATATAAACTATTCGGGATGTGAGATCAGTTTGATTTCATATCTTAAAATTTTCAAATTTAAAATTATTTTCAAAATCAAATACTACTTTTCAAATTGTTTATTTAAATTAAATTAAAATTCGCCGACAATTTCTGTAGGCGACTCCCTTTTCAAAATAAAACACATAATCTAAAAATTCGCCGACAACTTCTGGCGACTCCGCTGGGGAATAGTTCCTCTCTCCATTTTAATCAAATAGTTCTGCTTTCAAAAATCGGTAGTGTATCCATGTCCCTAATGGATCAAACTACCCTTCTTTCCGTTGGAATACCGTGTTCATTTCTACCTCGAACAAGTATAACCAACATTCTCTCGGATTTAGGAGCCACCGTTTAGACACCCCTAGACGGAGAGGTTCCGAGATCCTTTTACCTCATTTCTGAGGTGGGGTGGACCCCCGATAGGTGTTAGTTTAGGAGTGATCCTTCGGGTCGAGAAGTCTTGCTTAAGACTCTCTTTTCCCTTCCAACTCCGATTCAGATTCCTTACTTTCTCTACACCTTTGAACACTCCGTTCTAAATAAACAAACCCTTTAATAAGTGATTCCTTTTTATAAATACATGAACATGAATGAGTTCGGACTCTTTTCGATTCCTTTCTTTTCGTCCTAAAGAAAAGAAGCATAACTTGGGACTGACAACCAGAATCTACCCTGCAGAAATGGAAGCCCCGAAACTGATTTTTTCCTTCACCAATGGACTGGACCTCGCTGTCTATAAGGATGAGTTGCCCGACAATGGAATCATCCGATTTGGACAAGGATTTGAAAACACGAACGTCAAGATCACCGACGTCTCCTTTTTCGCACTGATGAACAAAGTATCCGAAAGCTCGAAGAGCCGCCGCTCGAGTTCAACCTTAGAGTCAACCCAAGAATTCCCTCCTCCGCAAAGGATCCCGACTAAGAGGAGTACCGATGTCCACAGGAGGACCGTTCTTTCTACCCCCACCTGGTCTAGTTGTTTCTGCACTCGCCCCGACTTTTGCCAAATCAAAGGGGAAAGAAATCCAAGATTATGATGGACCCGTTACCGTGGAGGGTACAGATCTTCCCGTAAGACCTTCGTTTTCGAAATCGGGTCCGGTTCAAGAATTCCGTCACTAACAAAGACCCGCAGAAGAAACGAAATAGAAGGATCGCTAAAGAAGCCGATGGCCGCTGAAATTGCTTTCCTAGAAGAAATTCCGTAACCGCCGGAATATACACCGCCGCTCGAATACATACCACTCGTTGGGAGGAAGCAGGTTTCATCCCCTCTCCGCCGCAGAAGATGAAGAAAATATTTGCAAGATTGCTGCCACATTACCACAGACCCGCATATTACAACGATAGCCGCAAGAAAAGAACTAGAACTACGCCGTTTGCTCGATCGCAAACTTTGGTAGAAAAGTTAGCGAAGAAGGAAAACCGCCCCGTATCGAAATTCTACGAAGGATAGGGCGGGTGCCGCGTCAAATCCCGTCTTGGGCCCCGAGTAGAACCCGCCATCATGACGTAAAAGCCAAGTAAAAGAATGAAGGCTAGTCCACCCGTTGTCGTCTCAGGATTACAGATTAGGGAGGATACCACCTTCCAAACATTTGGCCGACGGACCATCCGGGTCCTAGACCTTCCGCCGCCGAAGGATGGTATGGCGTCCCACTACCGGCGCTCGAGATTGAAACAACAACCCGAGAAAGAAAGTCTCGCCGGAGACTTGAATCCGAGGAAAGTGCTACCGCGATAAAGGGGACTCGTGAGAAGGGGACCCGGCAACTATCGCACGACAACCACGAAGACACACGAAAGCCCCGCTAGAAGATGCCATGGAAAAGTCGAGAACCGATATCCGACGGTTGGCAAAAGAAAGAGAAGAAAAGTTCGGAGACGAGATTGATTCATCGGAATTCATGGACGACGAATACGCGTAAATCAACATGGTTGAGACACGAGCTTCATCGCCTTCGCAAGGTGCTCCCGCAGCCGCAGAAGAGAGGAGCCGGAACCGATGAGAAGGCAGACTTCAAGAGAAAGACGACACGATCGCTCAAATGGCGAAAAGGATGGAAGAGATGGCCGTAGCTCTGGCCACTCTCCAGAGTCAAGTACAACCACAAAGGGAAACACCCCCAGAGGTCATTCACATTGTAGACGGAGGAAAGGAGATTACGTCCGTCAATGGGGATGATCAGCTAAAAAAGGATACAACACAAAGTATGATTCCTGAAAAGGATATCAAGAACTTGGTGGAACAGCGAAGTGCGAGAAGCCTTAGCACAATCAAAGAGCGGGACATCCATTCGGACGGGTAGACCTTACCCCGAAGAATTCGACGCCGTCCAATACCCGAAAGGCTTCGTACCACCTCCGTTCAAGACCTTCGACGGAACCGGAACCCCCGACAGGCATGTGGCGCACTTTCGTGCCAGCTTGTTGCAATGCCGGCGGGAGCGATGCATTACTCTTCCGACAGTTCGTCAGCAGTCTGTCAGGAATCGCCTTCGACTGGTATGCAGAATTACCAAACGGTTCGGTAAAGACATTCTCAGAGCTAGAGAACCTCTTCATCAAGCGATTCGCCGGAGCTCGACACCACATCACTATAGGTGATTTAGTGGTAGAGAAGCAGAAACCGAATGAAACTTTGGTGGATTACATACTCCGATGGAGGAACTTAAGTATGAAGTGTGAACCACAACTCGCAAGAACAAGCATGCAATCGGCATTTTGCTAAAAAGCATCCACGGCCCGATAGCACTTCTCCTCAAGGGATTTACTATTAAGACTTTCGAGAAGTTGTTAAGCAAGGCCGGAAGCTTGCAAGAGGAGGCAAAGCAATTAAGTTTCACCGACAAAACAGATAAACAAAAGCCTATAAAGACTTTTGAAAAGAAATCCGGGATCGTCGCAGCAGTTGACAAAGGCAAGCAACCGATGCAAATACCACCAGAACGGCCGCAACAACCACAACAGAATTACCAGCAACCCCGGCCCAACTATCGGTCATCTCCGCAAGTATGAACAACCGCCTCGTCCGCAACGTACATTAAGAGAGCTTTTGAGCGAGAGAATATCCGTTCAAGAATGAAGCGATGCCGAAAATGTTCCGCAGTCCGATGAAGACTCCGGATTTCCACTGCCGAGCCTAAAAGACCGAGAGGAAGTCAACAAGAAGGGTGATCCCAACTTTTGCCCTTACCACCAAATGCTTGGACACAAAATAGAAGATTGCATTACCTTCAAAAGTTGGCTCAATGACAACTCCGCGGAAAGGGAATATAACGATCCCGAAGGAGTACATGAAGGAACCCCGTAAAGGAGGTTCCGTCAATGTTATCTCGACCGATCCCATCATTCCGATAGATCCCTATACGACTAACGATGGATGGACTACCGCTTGGACGAGGTCTTCGAAAAGATTTTAGACGAGCATCCGGACCGCTCGGTACGAGCTTCAATTCGGAGTTTGAAACCTCGTTAAGCCGGTACTATCACTTGCGATGGAAGAACCACCTCAACAGGAGACGATTGAAGAGAAGAAGAAAATCGACGAAGAAGAGAAGACTGAGGCACCTAAGGCTGGACTAGGGGTCGCTTATCCTAGGATAGTTGTTTCCGATTCGGGGAGAAATCCCTCGAACCCCCGACTTGTATGATTATCTGCTCACTTCGGTGGGATCATATAATGATAAGGGTGATGGCGTTGGCTACGTTTTGACTGTTTCTAACGATTACGTAACTAACGATAATCCGGATATCGATTTTGATACCAACGACAATTCTCAAATCATACACGATCTCGACAAGCAAAATAACAAAGAAGACATCCATCAAGGAGGCTACGAGAGTTCAACAAGCAACGAGTCTATTTGCGAGTTTCGAGGAGCTCCAGTCACGATAGAGTTAGAGCCTTCAGACTCTGAAGCTAATCCGGAAGAGCCTGTCATTCCGATTCAAGAAGAGACACCGACAAGCTCAACAATAGATTCAGAAGAAATTACAGAAGTCAACTTAAGGAGTGGAAAAGTTCTACCTCCGAGAATGGGTCCAAAGGACAAAGGAAGCGGTGGTTGTTCAGGAAGAACCAACCCCGGCAGAAGAAATACCCATTCGAGAAGAAGCAGAGACACATGAAAACAAAGTGGACTACAACGTGCTAGCCCATCTTAGGAAACTAGCACCAAGCCGAGCATCTACGACGCCCTCATCTTATCAAAGGAGATGAGAGAAGCTCGATCAAAGCCTTACTTGATCCGGAAATTTGCTTAGCTCAAATGGCCGGAGAGTCCTTAGATGAGGTTTGCTCGTTAAAGGAACAGCCGAGGTGTTACCTTCACGGACGATGACCTACTACTTGGAATGACGGATCACAACCGACCGTTGTACATTTCGCTCATAATCGAAAAATTTACACTCTCCGAGTATTGGTGGATCCGGGAGCATCAATCAATATAATGAATCTTCGAACGCTAGCATACTTGGAAATTGATGCCCGCGAGCTCGAAGCGGACAAAATGTTATTAAGAGGATTCAACCGTAAAGGAGAAAGAGCCCTCGGCTCAATAACGCTATCGATGAAGACCGGTGACTTAGCGAAGACAACCGCGAAATTTCACATAATTGATTCGAAACGTCATTCAACGCTCTATCGGGCCGACCATGGATACATGAAAACAGGATGGTACCATCATCTCTACATCGATGCATCAAGTACTACGATGGAGGGGAACAAGTGCATCAAAGGTGACTTACAACCATTCTCCGTACATGAAATTGGAATCCACGAGGATGCAGACTTATTATGCACCGCCGAAGAAAACGATCTTCTCCGGAGATACTATAACAAATGAAGCAAAGAAAGTTCGGGACAACGAAGAACCCGAAGTTCTAGTCCAACGAGTCACTCACCACTCCCTTACGGCGAGATGGTGAAGGTTTCTCCACAACTCGCATCCGAGGTCGAGGCCGGGGACGAGGTCGTGGTAGAGACATTAGGACGATTGGACGGAGGAAACCAACCATCAATGTCGATTGGGAAGATAGTTCGAAGAAGAAAGAGAAATCAAACAAGAAGCAATGACAATAAGTCGAAAGAAGCCGCAATTCAAAATCCCTATCGAAGATGAAAGAAACGAAGAATATAAATCGATGTACGAGAAGATTAACCACTATGTACATACTATGACCCTGACCCCGATCCATTCTAATAAGATCGAGGGTATGGAGGTCAAAGAGGTACGTAGCGGTGGTGCAAAACCAATCAAATTCTACCGTGGTGCTTCTTCCTCCAAAACTGAAAATAATGTACAATTTGAAGATGCTACTTCATCAGAATTAATGGAATTGCCTTTTGAGTGGTACTCTCCCCGTGTTCAAAATTTAATTCAACGTGGTTTCTTACCTCGACAAGTGGACAAAAGGTCAATCACAACGTTTTGAAAATTTATGGAATAACTCCGGTCGTCCACCCAACTCAAAGCATGGTCTCGGATTCGGCACAGTAGGATCGGTTCGATGATACTGAATTTTGCTTGGTTATCACCTGCGAATCTAATGAAAACCGCATGGAAACTACAGAAGAACTCGAAGATTTGCAAATTGGAGACGCTCCACCGAATTCGAAGAAGAAATCAAATCTACAATAGATGAATTAATGAAGTTAACTTAGGTACTAGCGAAGAGCTAGACCTACCTTTGTTAGCTCTTTACTCAATAAAGAAGACTCCAAAGAAATAATCAAGTTATTAATGGAATTCAAAGATCGTTTTGCTTGGAGCTACGATGAGATGCCGTGTTTAGCTCCGCAGGTCGCAATCCATAAACTAGGAGTGGACCCTACTTCGTTCCGATCGGACAAGGTCCCGTAAGAATGCGTCTAGAAATCGAACAACAAGTCATAGCTGAAGTTAAAAAGCTAATAGACGCTAAATTTGTCCGTGAAGAACAATACCCGACTTGGTTAGCCAACGTGGTACCAGTCAGGAAGAAGAATGGTCAGATCAGAATTTGTGTGGATTTCAGAGATTTAAACAAAGCATGTCCAAAAGATGAATTTCCTCTACCGATCCCGCAATTAATGATCGACATCGCTTCAACACACGAAATATTCTCATTCATGGATGGATCTTCGGGATACAACCAAATAAAAATGGCTCCGAAGATGAAAAACTTACAGCATTCGGAACGCCGATCGGAGTATTTTGCTACACAAGGTGATGCCATTCGGATCGAAGAACGCAGAGCAACCTACCGAAGAGCAATGACAAGAATTTTTGATGATCTCATCCATAATCAAGTCGAATGCTACGTGGACGATGTGGTCATCAAAAGCAAAGTAAAGGACAACCATTTGTATGATTTGAGAATTGTTTTCGAACGATTAAGACAATTTAACCTTAAGATGAATCCTTAAAATGCGCCTTCGGCGTCACCTCCGGAAATTCTTAGGATTCGTTGTCCGACATCGTGGAATTGAAATCGATCCGGAAAAGATTAAAGCTATCTTAGAAATGCCGCCTCCCAAAACCTTAAAACAACTACGATCTTTTCAAGGGAAGTCGGCATATCTTCGACGCTTTATCTCGAACTCGTCGAGTAGGTGTCGACCTTTCTCGGCACTAGTTAAAAAGGACGCCAAATTTATTCGGGAAGAGAAATGTCGGAGGGCCTTCGAGGACATTAAACAATATTTAATGACACCTCCTGTCTTAGCAGCCCCGAGTCTCGGGTAGACCGCTAATACTTTATACCGCGGCTTTAGACGACTCTCTCGAGCCCCGTTAGCCTAGTGTCAATGATGAGGGTAAAGAAAATGCTCTTTATTACTTAAGTTGTCGTTCATCGCCGACGGAAATAAGGTATCCCGCAATTGAAAAGCATTGTTTAGCCTTGATCTTCGCCGCTCAAAAGCTCGGGCATTACATGCTTTCTCATAAGGTCAACCTGATCTCGAAGTTTAATCCATTGCAATACTTGATGACTCGTCCAACGCTTTCCGGCAGACTTGCCAGATGGTCAATGATATTATTGCAATTCGATATAACTTTCGTGCCTCTTCGTGTCATAAAGGGACAAATCCTAGCAGACTTCCTCGCAAAGACACCCTTTGCCGGCAGAATCTCCTCTTAATGACGACTTGCCAGACGAACAAATAATGAACCTAGAAGACCTTGATGATCGACGTTGGGAATTATATTTCGACGGAGCATCTTCAGCGCACAAAGACGAAGAATCGCAAGTGATAGTGCCCGGTAAGGCAGGAATCGGGCTAATATTTATAACACCGGAGCGGGGATGTTAAGATACTCCTACCACTTGACGGAACCATGTACAAACAACGAAGCGGAATACGAAGCCCTCATAACGGGACTCGGAATTAACCATTCAAATGGGGATAACGGACATCAACATCTACGGGGATTCACAGTTGATCATTCAACGGATCGCCGGACAGATACGTAATTTTAAAACCAAGACTCGAGCAATACTTCCAGGTATGCCATACGACTGTTGGAACAGATTCCGAATGTGACAATTTACAAGATTCCCGTAAAAGAAAATGCTTTAGCAGATGCTTTAGCTCGTCTCGCAAAGGAATTTGCTCGTTTGCAAGATGAATCGGTGGAAGTGTCGATTCACGGACGTCGAGTCCTATCACGACTGACATAGACACGATACACAAATCAGAAAAGGAAGAAGAATCAATTGCAGCAGTGACAGAAAACACGGAAGATTGGCGACAACCATTGATGGATTACCTACAAACAGGAAAACTACCAGAGGATAGGTCGTTAGCCCATCAGATCAAGAAAAGAACTCTGTCCTACGCATTAATAAACAACACATTATACAGAAGGTCTTTTGATCAAATGTGGCTAAGGTGCCTGAGCGGGTCCGAGGCTCATGAAATTGTTAAAAAGGTACACTCGGGACTTCGTAGCGCTCATCAGTCGGGTCCAAAGATGAAAATGAAAATTAAAAGATTAGGGAACGACCGACCCTCGATGATGACCGACTGCATGAAAATCGCCAAGAGCCGTCACCGATGCCAAGTGCACGGAGTGGTTCTACACCAACCTCCAAATGTGCTACATCCGACAATTGCATCGTGGCCATTTGAATGTTGGGGCACGGATATAGTGGGTCCAATAGAACCGCCGTCGTCAAAAGGACATCGCTTCATTCTTGCGGCTACGAGTTACTTTTCCAAGTGGCAGAGGCATTTCCACTTAGAGAAGTGAAAGCACATCACGTGCTACAATTTTTCAAGAACCAAGTTGTCTACCGTTTCGGAGTGCCGCGCGAGATCATCTCGGATAATGGGTCGGCCTTCGAAGCACACAAATCAACAATTTTGTCGGGAGACACGGAATCGACCGGCGATATTCAACAATTTACTACCCAAGAGCAAACGGCCTCGTCGAGGCTTTTAATAAAACTCTCGTTCAAATTTTAAAGAAGACTTTAGACGACAACAAGAGAAATTGGCACGAGAAGTTGTTAGAAGCCTTATGGGCCTACCGGACAACCTTCGAACTCCTACGCAAGCTACACCTTACGCTCCGGTGTATGGGTCCGAGGCAAGATGTTACCTTTAGAGGTTCAGCTCCCTTCACTCAGAATTGCAGTTGCAAATAAAATCACAACAGAAGAAAACGCCAAATTACGACTCGAAGAATTAGAGAGCCTGGAAGGGAAAAGACTTGCAGCACAACAGAATCTAGAACTATACCAAGCTAAGATGATTCAAGCCCATGACAAACTGGTCCGCCCAAGAACCTTCAAAGTTGGTGATTTAGTTCTCGTTCTCAAAAGACCTATTCTTGCACACCGCAAGATAGGAGGAAAATTTGAACCCACTTGGGAAGGACCATTTGTAGTTGAGGCGAGCCTACTCGGGAGGCTCCTACCAGCTAGTGAATTGCCAAGGAGAACGACATATGCTTCCGATCAATGGACGATACTTGAAAAAGTATTACGCTACCTGATGTTTCGAAGGAATGAACTTTCCATCCCTAGAAGCACGGGTGAAGTGATTACTTACGACTGGGTCCGAACCCAAAAATAACAAAAATGTGCTAAAATAAATAAAATCCTGATAATAAAATTTTCCTTGTCTTCTTTTTCAAATCAAAATCTCTTACCTGATCTTATCCCACCTCATTCCTGTTAAGTTTAAAAATATAAAAATAATAAGAAAAAAAAAATGTCTTTAATAAACATTTTCTTGATGTTCTTGTTCTTAGTACAGCCCCTGATCCTTTTCCTTGTCTTTTCGCAGGGAAATGTCGAGCGGGCGGTTGGTCTTGAACTTTAAGAATGGCGTAAGCCTTGCACTCGATGAAAAGAGGGTGAAAGATGGAGCGATAATCGAGATTGACTCGGATTTCGCACCGGCGAGCCTCACGATACGAGGAAAGTGACCGGGTCCCGGTTGATCGAGAAGAATTGCCTGGACATACGATGATGAAAGTGGGTGGCCCAAGCCACCAATCCGAGCAACAAGAGAAGAAAGACAAACCTTGAAGAAGATAAGAAAATGAAGTCCGTAGTCGCTACAGCGGAGGGCGAGCTTGTCGCCGCCGCGCCCACGGAGATTCAAGAAGTTCGGAGAGCTACTCTCACAAGCAACGCAACGAAGAAATAAGAATCGCCGTATCCGTAAGATGTTGACAAAACTAGCCGCGGATCAAGCACGACGAGGCAGCTTGCTAATGTCGGTGCATACACTTCAAGGACACCGGTTCACCGAGAACCGAAGAAAGGAGGCCAACTCCTAGGATGACGTAAAGAACCGGAGAAATCTTCGCAAAGATCGGAAGAAAGAAGGCTACCACGCCACCGGATAGAACCACCAATGATGCATGACCTTGTTGCGAAGCAACCCCGGGGATGTCCCGACGGACATCATCCCCGAGGAGCCGAGGTATGCGAGAGAACGTGAAGGGATCGAACCATACATCCCACAATATGTCACAAGGCCTCGCCATCCGCAGATCATTCCGGAATACGAGCTGGAGAGAATGCAAAATGTTGAAAAGAAAACCTTCGAATACTTCGAAAGGATTAGAGGCGGAAGAATCAATATACCGGAGGGCCTCGAATTACATACGTACGTATTCTCGGAGTATGAACAAGCAGCAAATCGTGGATTGCATCCGGGATTTGAAAAGACCGGGCCGAGCAGCCGCCTGAGGGAAAACACATACTCGTAACCCCGGAGATGGATGCCGGTGGAAAGGAAGAATCACAATACAATGTGGATGTCATTACAACTTCGCCGAGGACAGGAAGGAAACCCGCCGGGAATACTCCGTCATGGGCAAGTGGACCCGATGCCATTAGTCATCAAGAGAATGGTAAAGAGATTGATAACATGGAGGGTACCGCCACAGACCGCATACCCAATAGCCGCATCATCAATATCTACAAACAGGGTGACCGTATACCCCCACACATTGATCACCATGACTTTGTCGACCCTTCGCACGTCTCTTTTCTGAGCGAGTGTAACATCATGTTCGGATCTGACCTCCGGATAGCAGGCCCAGGTGAGTTCCGAGGGCCAGTAAAGATACCACTACCGGTAGGTTCCGTCATGATACTGAAGGGTAACGGAGCAGATATCGCCAAGCATTGCATACCAGGAGTACCAGTGAAGAGGATTTCAGTTACGTTCAGAAGGATGGACGACGTAAAGATACCTTACCATTTCCAGCTGGACCCGGAGCTAGAGAGCCTCCGGCCTTACGAGTCGTGAGTTACATGGAAAATATCACACCTCCAATGTACATCCATACGGCATCCTTGCCAAGGATGGCTTGGAAGGTGATGTTATTGACCATGTATCTCACTATTCGTACATGGACTTTTGACGAGATGCTTCTTTAGATGGATCGACAAAGATCATACACGATCCGTTTTGAGTCGACATGGATTGTATGAAATATATTCCAGATCAAGTTGTACGATGTATCTTCAGCATGATTGGAATAAAAGTGACCATGTCACATTTTTGGCCTTCACCTCTTTTGTGCAAATTGATTGGGAAACGCCATTAAAGTTAAATGAACTTCGAACAAAGAACAGAAAAGAAAAAAAAAGATAAAAGAAAACTTTCTAAAAAAAAAAAATCTAAAAAATGACAAACACCAAATTCACATGAACATTAAACAAACAACAAAATAAAATTTGAATCATTAAAGGATAAACAAAATCAACAAGAATGTTAAATCAAATTCTCAATCAAATTTCGAATCCAATCTCGATTAAAATTCAAATTCAAATCTTTCCAAATTTCAAACTCATCTCGATCAAATCTCAAATTCAATTTTTCCAGATTCCAAATCTCTATCAAATCTCAGATTCGATCTTTCCAGATCTCACATCAAACATTACATCAATTCAAACCTTTGGGTCGAGGATTTTACATCCAAGACTCGCACCGCTTTAGGATTCTCTTCCTATCGCACCGAAATACATCAATTCAAACTTTTGGGTCGAGGATTTTACATCCAAGACCGCACCGCTTTAGGATTCTCTTCCTATCGCACCGAAATACATCAATTCAAACTCTTGGGTCGAGGATTTTACATCCAGACGCACCCTTCCTCCACGCACAATTCGAACCTTGGGTCGAGGATTCTACTCGTCCTAGATTCTCGTCTATTACCGAAATACATCAAATTCAAACCTTCGGGTCGAGGATTTTACATCCAAGACCGCACCGCTTTAGGATTCTCTTCCTACCGCACCGAAATACATCAATTCAAACCTTTGGGTCGAGGATTTTACATCCAAGACCGCACTCGCTTTAGGATTCTCTTCCTACCGCACTCGAAATACATCAAATTCAAACTCTTGGGTCGAGGATTTTACATCCAAGACCGCACCGCTTTAGGATTCTCTTCCTATTGCACCGAAATACATCAAATTCAAACCTTTCGGGTCGAGGATTTTACATCCAAGACCGCACTCGCTTGCTAGGATTCTCTTCCTATCGCACTCGAAATACATCAAATTCAAACTCTTGGGTCGAGGATTTTACATCCAAGACCGCACCGCTTTAGGATTCTCTTCCTATCGCACTCGAAATACATCAATTCAAACCTTTGGGTCGAGGATTTTACATCCAAGACCGCATCTGCTTTAGGATTCTCTTCCTATCGCACTCGAAATACATCAAATTCAAACTCTGGGTCGGATTTTACATCGAGCCGCTTTAGGATTCTCTTCCTACTGCACGAAATACATCAATTCAAACCTTTGGGTCGAGGATTTTACATCCAAGACCGCATCGCTTTAGGATTCTTTTCCTACCGCACCGAAATACATCAAATTCAAACTTTGGGTCGAGGATTTTACATCCAAGACCGCATCGCTTTAGGATTCTCTTCCTACTGCACCGAAATACATCAAATTCAAACTTTGGGTCGAGGATTTTACATCCAAGACCGCACTCGCTTTAGGATTCTTTTCCTATCGCACCGAAATACATCAAATCAAACTCTCGAGGTTAAGGATTTTACATCCAATACCGCATTACTCCGAGATCTTTCCTCATTGTAATGATCTCAATCCAATCGATTCGATCTTCTTTTGGGGTCGAAGATGTTACATCTAAAACTTCAAAATTCCAATTTTCATTTCAAATCAGATTCTTTCAAATTAATCCTAACTAAACTTCAATCTAAATTAAAACTCCAAATTGAAATCTAAACTCACGCATCGTGACTTGAACATGAAATAAAATAAAATCTAAATCGAAATTCTCTCAAAACATGTGATTTGGGATTCACCTCCTTTTCCTTTCCTCAGCCGAGAGTTCAAGAATCTCCCCGTCCCGGAGATATACTTGACACTCCCCAGCGGAAGCTCTTCTACTTTGTCCTAAGTTTGTTACTTGGACATCCGTGTTGGTTTTGTTGATCGTTTCGGTCAACACCAATACGCGCGGTGTGCTCCGTCAGCTCACCACACCTATCGGGGGTCCATTTGTTGACCTCATTTTCGATGAGGTCTTCTCTTCTTCTCTTTAGTACTTAGGATCTAGCCTCAGCTTTTCCTTCGACTATCTTAGAGGACTAGAATCGGGATCCACCATCTAGAATTTTAAACCACTTCTTAACTCCCCGCAAACTCCACAAACTCGACTATAGACCCCTAATCACCTAGAGGGTTGAAATCAAATGTGGAAGTTTAAAGGATGAGTTCCTATGGGACTCTTCGGCCTTAGGATCGCCCCGGTGGCCCGGTCCGGTAAAGGGCCGACTTACACATACACTACACCTATGCACTACACTTTCACACACCTCCTAAAACACACCCTTACCCAACTTAACTTCCCGACTCATGTAGGTGATTCACATGGATGGTCCTTAACCCCTAAGCCCTCGCTAAGAGGGTTAGGAACAACATAGTGAATGCCTCAAATGAGTCCCTTCATGGCTCATGTGGGCTTGATATGGCTTCATGGCTCAACAAAAATGATTTCATTTCACTTACATCCACCCAATCTTCAATTTTCCAAATTTTCAATTTTTGACCCCCGGGACCCAACACCCGCCAACCTACCCAAAGCCCTGAATAGCCCAAATTTCTCAAAAATTTCCAAATTACCCAAAATTCTCCAAAATCAATCCCAAACATTTCCACATCACTCAAACTGATCATCCATATCCAAAAATATCAAAAATTCCAAAAATACCCCCCAATACCTTCCAAATACCCAAAATACCCCTTTCGACCCAAAAATCCAAAAATTCAGAAAATTCCCAGAAAATTCCAGAAAATCCCAAATATTCCCAATTTCATTTTGTTCAACTACACCATGGGCCAATTTTGTCAATTTACCCCACTTTTGTCAAAACCCCCAATTCGACCCATTTTAACCCAAAGTAAACCCAATGTCAAACCAAACCTACCCAATTGACCCAAATTCTGGTCCAATTCAATTCTAAACTTCAATTCAACATCCCCAACACCAATCTAGACCAAAGCCAAGCCCAATTTGATTGGCATTGGGATCCAATTTCACTTTTGGCCTTAAAGCCCAATTTGGACCTATGACCCAAACCTAACCCAAACTCACCCAATTCAACTCCAATTAACCCCAAATCTTTTCTAAACCTTCCTTGACATCCCCATAAACAAAACACTAGCATGATTTGCCCAAAATTTAGACCCAAACCCCACTCAAATTCAACCCAAAATCAAAAAGCCCAATTTTCGACCTAAACCTAAACCTAGCCCAAATGAGCCCAAACCCCAAAATCAAAACCCAACCAAAGCCAAAACCTCTTTGAAACACTCCCAAAAACATTTCCCAACATTAATTTCACATCAACTTCAACTCTAGCCCAACTTTGGCCCATGGTAGCCCATTTTGGCCCACTTTAGCCTCTTTACCAAAAAGCCCATATCCAACCCAATTCAAACCCAAATCACCTCAAATTTGTTTCAAACCACTCATGAAGCATCCCTAAACCAAACTCAACAATTATTTGGCCCAAGCCTTTACCAAAATTTCATCCCAAAAATCCATTTTAAAATTCAAAAGCCCACTTTCCTAAACCATTTAAAAGCCCATCTAAAACCATTTCAATGAGCCCAAAATTGATTCTAAAGCCCATATGACATTTTCATTTGTCATCCATTTGATGAAAATCATTCCCTAAGTTTCAATTACATCATCAAATAAATCTAAATCAAGCACCATGCCAAATTGCCCAAAAATACCAAAATATTCCTAAAATCCATTTTCATGAAATCGACCAAGCTTTCCCCAAGCCAAAGGTGAGCCATGAAGCCATGCATGAGCCACATGTGAGCCATGAAAGCCTTGGACACTTCACCATACCCAAAATGGCAAGAGGAGGGGACCCTTTAATGATTCTCTTAAGAGTAATTAACCACTCCCATGTCTCCCCTAACTCTCGCTTAAGCTTAATTGTACTTGGATTGTGACTCGACCCCACTAATCAAGCCGATCCAAGTGACTTTCCCTTCAGCCCAAATTGGCCTTGGAGGGTGAACCTAACCCAAAACCAAGGGTTGACCCATTTAGACCCAAAACTAGCCCTTTCCCATTCCACTTTGATTCAAACCCTTTACACATGGCCAATGCTAATTGATCGCACAAGCCTCCAGCCCTCGACCCACCCGACCTCGAGGGTGACCCATGCTCGGCCGGCCGGCCACCCGGCCGCCGGAAAACGCCATGCCCGAGACCTCGGGAGTGAGCCAACATTGAAATTCTCCTTGCCGAGCCGCCCCATGCCTAGTGGTCACCATGGCCGTTCTTCTCCTCACCAGCAGCAACTCGATCCCAAGCCCTAACTCCCCCGGGAGGCCCTCCAACCATGCCTATTTAAACACCACCCCTCACGGCCATGAGAAGAGAGTTGCAAAAACCTTGCCAAAACTCGCCAAAATTGTTCCGTACCCCTCCTCATACACAGAGCACTTGATCCCCGAGTGAGATCCCCCCGCCATTTCTTCTCCGCGAGCTCAATTTCGTAGTCGAAATCCAAGCCCAAAACCAGGACACTCCTCCACAGCTGAGCCAATCCCCAAATCGATTGTCTCTACACCTTCACCGTACCAAGGGAAGGTGTCCACCAAGTAAAAGCCCCATCTCCGAGCCACCCAGGTTGCTCCGTACTCCAAGCTTTGTGATCAGCCGTGGTCGAAGTCCAACCTAGACAATTCACTGCACTCGAGAGACTTCATCCGGAGCTTGCTAGGATCCAATCGAAGGTGCAACAACTCTCGCATCGAAGCTTCACTTCTCCGAGCAAAGGTATGAATTCATTCTTCTTCCCGAGCTTACAGAGATTCTCCATTTCATTCGAGTAAATTTCAATGCATGTTTACCGTATGGATGTGTTCGTCTCTTCAAGACGAATCCATGAGAGCATAAGAACACGAAAATCCATCGAGAATCGAGTGAGAAATTAGTGGTTAGAAGGTTGACGGTCACGGTGCACACCGCGCCGTAGACGATGACCAGGAGCCGTTGGATCGCGCGTGTATCGAGCTGGACGGATCGATTGCGCCGGACCGCAGAACGTTACGTGAACTCGCGGGTCCCGGACGGCCGACTCGGATGGCGGCGCCCAATCACGCGCGCGACACGTATCGCTTCGGAGAGGCTAAGGATGCGCCGGCGCCGCGTCACTTAAGTAGATAAATAGGGATATTTTCTATTTATTTAATTCCCGTAACTTTAAAAATTCATAACTTTGTGTAGAAAAATCAAAAAATAAAATAAAAATACCCTCTTGCTCAAGGAATGTAGGAGAATAATGTGGAAAAGAAATCATTCAATTTTGTCCAAGTATTTTATTTTTAGTAATTTATTTACTCTCTGCATACATTTAATTCTCCATGCATTTATACAATTCACCATGGCATGAGACCATAGTGGCTTTGAAGCCTCTGAATTTGGGAACATTCCCCGAATTTTCCAAAGTCGAGGCCATCCCTATGAAAAGTTATTGATTTTTCAAATGCATGTCGCTGTTTTAAGTATTTTAATTCCAAAAATTAGCATGTTGTGAAATAAATTCTAGGAAAATTTGGTGATGTTCCTTATGACCAGCAGAACCCTAGGAAAAATAGGATTTGAGTTAATTCACTCGCATTAACCCTAATCGGCTTAAATACCCAAAATAGATCTCTAATTAATTAGAGTTAACCATAGATCAAATTGACTTGAAATCAATTCTCCACTGACCTTTAGGATCAGAGGAACCCATCATAAAAATTTCGAGGTCAATTGGACTTGGTTAGCCCCACTAATCGAGTTAATTAAGCCACTTAGTCATTTTAAATTTTAAAAATTCATAACTTTCAAAATATCTTTCAAAAATTCACCAAATTGGTTTTGGAGTCTCTCTGATATCAGGGGAGTTTAAGAAAATTAAAATTTCAATTTTCTAAAAAAGTTGATTTTTAATATTATTTTAATATTTTTAATAATTAAAAAATAATAAAAATCACAAAAATAATAAAATTCACCAAAATGTCATATTTTGAATTTTAATCACTTGGGAACAAGTCCCATATTTTTCCTAGGTCTATTTAGTGAGATATTAATTTTTAAAGCTCTAGGGTAATTTTAAAATTAAAAAAATGTATTTTCTAGCATTTTCACCAAAATAATTATAATAAATCAAAGAAAAATCAGAAAATTGTAAAGTTTGGTTCTCTGGAATCCTTGATATCAGAGAGAATTTTAAAAATTATAAAATTTATTTTTCAACATTTATTTTATTTTTAAATTAATTAATACTCCAGAACTTAAAATAATTCTAATAAATAAAATATAATTCAAAAAATTACAAAATTTGGTCCAAGTGGTCCTCTGGTCATTAGGAATGTCCCCTAATTTTCTTAAGGACAGAAACTTTCCCTTGGTCATATTATTGAATTTTCCTTGGAAATTTCTATTTTCTACAAAAAATAATTATATAAATAAATTAAATACAGAAAAATCACATTTTCTCCTCTCATGTCTTCATTGACACATAAGTGAAGTCACATAAAAATTTCAAGTTCATTTGAGTTCAATTTAGTGAGTTATGAAATTATTAGGCTTAAAGGGCAAAAATGGTAATTAAAATTTTAACCCTTAATTAAAACTTTAGGTTTAATAAAAAATTAACAAGTAAAATATTTGATCCTAATCTGATTTGGATGATTGAAATTTAAATAATTAAAGGGTAGAAACCCACTAAGCAATTTAAAAAATGATTAAACTTTAATTAAATAATTAATTGAATTTGGAAGAATAATAAAATTGGAATTATTAAAATAGGGATATTATTAGGAAGAGATTTATTCTTTAATTTAAAAATCCCTAAATTAATCATCTCATTAATATTCAACTCTTAATTAAAATGATAACTCAAATTTAAAATATTAAAAGACTTAATCATTAAACTAAAATTAAATCATTAAACTCTTTCAAAAATTTCAATTAAATTAAATTAAATTAAATTAAGATTAAAAGTTAAATTAAAATTAAATTAAATTAAATTAAATTAAATTAAATTAAATTAAATTAAATTAAATAATTAAATTAAATAAATAAATTAAATTAAATTAAATTAAATAAAATTAAATAAATAAATTAAATTAAATTAAATTAAATTAAAATTAAATTAAATTAAATTAAAATTAAATTAAATTAAATTAAGAAATTAAATCAAATAAATTAAATTGAATTAAATTAAATCAAATCAAATTAAATTAAATAAATTAAATTAAATTAAATTAAATTAAATTAAATTAAGTCAAATTAAATAACCTCACTTAAGACATGAAGAAATAAATCTAAAATAACTTCAACACTATTCCAAACTTAAATCATTAATTTGAACTTAAATTTAATCACAAATCATTAAATATCATTTTACCCTTAGGAGCTTTAGTTATCATAACTCTTAAATGAACATTAAAATGAAATGTTACTTCACTTATAGGACATTCAAATGTCCTAGTTCACCGAGCAAGTTAACAAAACTTCGAAAACCTCTGACGATCGATTCATTTACACAATTAAATTCATTTCGACTTAAAACAATCCTAGAAATATCGAAAAGATGTTTGGGATCTCTCCTAAGCACTTCCTCAATATGATAGGATGTTGATAAGAACAATCGAACTTAATTGTTCTTCGATGAAGAAAATCGTCTTCAAACTAAAAACACAAAGAACCTCAGACGTCATAGGAAACGACTAGCCATAGGATTAGGAATTTGGTAGAAAACCATAAACCTTTCCCTTAGCTTTACTCTAGAACTTGCTTAAATATTCTAACCGTGTTTTAAGTGCAGCTCGGAATGACGGGAAGATCCTCCAGTACGCTTTTATTTTATCGCAATTTATTTTATCGCAAATCGCACTTTATTTTTCTTGCATGATAAACAACAACTGCATGAAAACCTACACCTTTAGTGACGTAAACCAAAACCGAAACCCAAAATTAAAATAAAAGACACTACAAGATAAAATTCACCTCCACAACATTTCAAAATATAAGACAACTCAAAATTTAATCACAAACGTAACACAAAACTACAACTACAACTAAATTAAAACGTCTCATCGAATGATCGGGAATACCTCTGATGATGTAACCCACGTGTTGCTAACTGGATTTCCCACTGTCTAAATGAAAGTGCGGAACTCATTTAGTTGAGTTTAGCAAATTCATCCGGACTAAGTGAATCCGATGAAAATAACGATGCCGGGATGACGGAACCGCGGATCTTAATCGGTGTCTGTTATAATCAACTTTAAGATCTCGTTTTAATTAAAACACAAAAAACACTTGGAAATTAAGACTTCTCTAAACCGAACACTTCTCTCATCTCTCGATTTATGATTTCTAAAACTAAACCTCTGCAACAACAAGGAGCTCGGAGCATAGTGGGCAAAGCACGGCCATCGTCGTCAGCAAAACTCGAACCTACATCAACAAAACTTTCTTAGAATTAAATAACAAAGCCATAGTGACTTCGAGGTAGTTCGCCTAGTGCAACATAAATCCTCAACTCTTCGTTAGTGCATTCGTATCGCAAATTAAGCCCTAACCGGTCTTAGGATTCCGAGGTAGTCGTCCGATACGACATAAACCCTCATATCTTCTGTGCAATTTGTATGATTCTATCATATAAATATAAGCCCTAATTAACTAAATCGGCAAGATTAAAACATTAAATAAACATTAGGACTTTCCTAAATCCAAGCCAAACAATAGGATAGTCGGAGATTACCGAAGTCCGCTTCGAATCCGTGATCTCTCCTACTTTTCTTCCTTTGAATTCCCAAAATAAAAATGTTCTAAATTCGATCCATTCCCTATCGAAATTTCCAAAATTCAATCCTTTCGAAAACTTAAACTTTCAAATTCTTGAGAGCGTAATTATCGATTATTATCGAGAGTTTTCTTAGGTGATTCCCGTCACTTAAGATGTAATTAACTATAGGGCTTGCCCTTATAGGGAACTTTAAGAACCTGGTAATATAAACCCCGTTTAATGTTTTCATATTAAGCAGTGGAATTTGTCGGCTTATAAAATTGGTTCGCGTACTCAAACGGATGTCACAAACCTTTCTAGTTTATTTAATCGAGCCCCATTATCAAGCAAGCTGTGTTTATTCTTCGGGATAGATACACGGTTTGTGGTGCGGCGCTCGTTTATATAAACTATTCGGGATGTGAGATCAGCTTGATTTCATATCTTAAAATTTTCAAATTTAAAATTATTTTCAAAATCAAATACTACTTTTCAAATTATTTATTTAAATTAAATTAAAATTCGCCGACAATTTCGTAGCGAC
>JAKZJZ010001059.1:0-32226 GCA_022702705.1 Papilionanthe hookeriana x Papilionanthe teres | reverse complement strand
ACACTCTTGTGCATCTCCTTTATTCTTAAAAATGGGGACCAAAGTACTCTTCCTCCACTCCTCTGGCATCTTTTTAGTTTTTAAAATAATATTAAAAAGTTTAGTAAGCTAAGAAACCCCCAAATCACCGAAACATTTCCACACTTCAATTGGGATATCATCAGGTCCTACAAACTTTCCACCATTGGTTTTCTTTAAAGCCCTCTCAACTTCTTTTCTACTAATGCAATGGTAAAATTAAAAAGTTTTATTATTATTAACGATATTAAGATCACTAAGGTCGATCATATTTTTAGCATCTTCATTAAAAAGTTTATCAAAATAACTCACCCAGCTATGTTGAATATCTTTTTCTAAGAAAAGCACTTTTTAATTTTCATCTTTAATACATTTTACTTGAGTTAAATCTTTATTTTTCTTTTCTCTTTGTTTGGATAGTTTATACATATATTTTTCACTCTCCTTAGTATCTAACATGTTATAAATATTACTAAAAGTAGAATTTTTAGCGTCATAGACTATTCTTTTAGACTCCCGTGCGGGTCGTTTTATATTTTTCCCAGCTCACTACGCTTTTACATTTAAACAAATTTTTATAACATAACTTCTTATATTTTATCTTTTCTTGCACATTATTATTCCACCACCAACTATTTTTATTTATAGAAACTTTTTCTTTTCATTCTCTAAGTACATCTTTAGCCACTTATTAAATAGTATTAGTTAATTTTTCCCACATAGCATTTGCATCTTTTATGGTTGTAGGAGGAATTGTGTTAGGTGTCGGCATATTTTTAGGTCGTGTTTTATTTTGAAGAGGGGTCGCCTAACAGAAATCTGTCGGCGAATTTTTAATTTAATTAAAATAAATAATTTGAAAAGTAGTATTTGATTTTGAAAATAATTTTAAATTTGAAGGTTTTAAGATATGAAATTAAACCGACCTCACATCCCAAATAGTTTATATAAACGAGCACCGCACCACAAACCGTGTACCTATCCCTAAGGATAGACACACCGCTCGATGGTGGGGCTTGATTAAATAAACTAGAAGATTAGTGACATCCGTTTGGTCTGCGAACCAATTTTATAAGCCGACAAGTTTCCCTTGCTTAATATGAAAACATTAAACAGGGTTTATATTACCTGGGTTCTTTAAAATTCCCTATAAGGGCAAGCCCCTATAGTTAATTACATCTTAAGTGACGGGAATCACCTAAGAAAACTCTCGATAATAATCAATGATTCTGCTCTCAAGAATTTCAAAGTTTAAGGTTTTCAAAGATTGAATTTTGGAGTTTCAATAGGGAATGGATCAAATTTTTGGAACATTTTGTTTTGTGAATCCAAAGGAAGAAAGGTAGGAGAAATCACTGATTCGAAGTGAACTTCGATAATTTCCCGACTATCCTATTGTTTGTCTTGAATTTAGGAAAGTCCTAATGTTTATTTGATATTTCAATCTTGCCAATTTCAATTAATTAGGGCTTATATTTGTATGATAAAATCAAACAAATAGCACTAGAAGATGTGAGGGTTTATTGTCGTATCGGACGACTACCTCGGAATCCTAAGACCGGTTAGGGCTTAATTTGCAATGCAAATGCCTAACGAAGAGTTGAGGATTTATGTTGCACTAAGCAAGCTACCTCGAAGTCCTATGGCTTGGTTGTTTTAATTCTAGGAAAATTTTGCTGAAGTAGACTCGGGTTTTCATTGATGACGATGGTCGTGCTCGCCCACCATGCTCCGAGCTCCTTGTTGTTGCAGAGGTTTAGTTTTAGAAACCATAAATCGGGAGTTGAGAAAAGTGTTTTGGTTTAGAGAAAATCTTAATTTCCGGGTGTTTTTTATGTTTTATTTAAAACAAATCTTAAAGTTGATTATAACGACACCGGTTAAGATCCCACGGTTCCATCCTTCCGGCATCATTATTTTTATCGGATTCACTTAGTCCGGATGAATTTGCTAAACTCAACTCGAATGAGTTCCACACTTTCATTTAGACCGTGGGAAATCCCGTTAGCAACACGTAGGTTACATCATCCGAGGTATTCCCGATCATCCAATGTGACGTTTTAATTTAGTTGTAATTGTAGTTTTGTGTTCTGTTTGTGATTAAATTTCGAGTTGTTTTATATTTTGAAATGTTGTGGCGGTGAATTTTATCTTGCAATGACTTTTAACTTAATTTTGGTTTCAGTTTTAGGGGCTATCCTAAAGGTGTGGGTTTTCATGCAACAGTTGTTTTATCATGCAAGAAAAGTAAAATGCATTTACAATAAAGTAAATTGCAAGAAAGTAAATTGCAAGAAAGTAAATTGCAATAAAATAAAAGCGTACTTGGAGGGTCTTCCCGTCATCCCAAGCTGCACTTAAAACACAATTAGAATATTTAAGCAAGTTCCTAGGTAAAGCTAAGGGAAAGGTTATGGTTTTCTACCAAATTCCTAATCCTATAGCTAGTCATCTCCTATGACGTCTAGGTTCTTTGGGTTTTAGTTTAAGGACGATTTTCTTCATCAAAGAATAATCAAATTCAATTGTTCTTATAAATATCCTATCATATTGAGGAAGTGCTTAAGAAGGATCTTAAACATCTTTTCAATATTTCTAGGATTATTTTAAGTCCAAATGAATTTAATTATATAAATGAATCGATCGTCCGAGGTTTTCAAGTCTTGTTAACTTGCTCGATGAACTAGGACATTTGAATATCCTATGAGTGAAGTAACACTCCATTTAATGTTTCATTTAGGAGTTATAATAATCAAAGCTTTCAAGGGTAAATTAGTATTCAAATGATTTGATTTAAGTTAAAGGGTTTAAATTTGGAATAGTGTTCAAGTTGCTTTATATTTAGTTTAATTTAATTTAATTTGATTTGATGTTTAATTAATTTGATTTGATTTAATTTAATTTAATTATTTAATTTAATTTAATTTAATTTGATTTAATTTAATTATTTAATTTAATTTAATTTAATTGTTTAATTTAATTTAATTTAATTATTTAATTTAATTTAATTTAATTATTAAATTTAATCTTAATTTAATTTATCTTTAATTTACTTTATTTTTAATTTTAATTGAAATTTCAAAAGAGTTTAATAATTTAATTAAGTCTTTTAATATTTTAAATTTGAGTTATCATTTTAATTAAAAATTGAGTATTAGTTGATATAATTAATTTAGGGATTTTTAAATTAAAGAATAAATCTCTTCCTAATAAAGATCCCTTATTTTAATAATTCCAATTTTATTATTCTTCCAAATTTAATCTATTATTTAATTAAAGTTTAATCATTTTAAAATTATTTAATGGGTTTCTACCCTTTAATTATTTAAATTTCAATCATCCAAATCAGATTAAGATCAAATATTTTACTTGTTGACTTTTTATTAAACCTAAAGTTTTAATTAAGGATTAAAGATTTTAATTACCATTTTACCCTTTAAGCTTAATAATTTCATAACTCACTAAATTGAACTCAAATGAACTTGAAATTTTTATGTGACTTCACTCATATGTCAATAAAGACATGAGAGGAGAAAATGTGATTTTTCTGTATTTAATTTATTTATATAATTATTTTTGGTGGAAAATAGAGATTTTCAAGGAAAATTTGATAACATGACCAAGGGAAAGTTTCTGTCCTTAAGAAAATTAGGGGACATTCCTAATGACCAGAGAAGCACTTGGACCAATTTTGGTGATTTTTTGAATTATATTATTTTTATTAAAATTATTTTGAGTTTTGGAGTGTTAATTAATTTAAAAATAAAATAAATGTTGAAAAATGGATTTTATATTTTTCAAAAATCTCTCTAATATCAAGGAAACCAGAGAAACAAATTTTGCAATTTTCTGATTTTTCTATGATTTATAATAATTATTTTAGTGAAAATGCTAGAAAATACATTTTTTTAATTTTAAAATTACCCTAGGGCTTTAAAATTTAATATCTCACTAAATAGACTTAGGAAAAATGTGGGATTTGTTCCTAAGTGATTAAAATTCAAAATGTGACATTTTGGTGAATTTTATTATTTTTGTGATTTTTATTATTTTTTAATTATTAAAAATATTAAAATATTATTAAAAATCAACTTTTTTAGAAAATTAACATTTTAATTTTCTTAGGTTTCCCTGATATCAGAGAGGCTCCAAAACCAATTTGGTGAATTTTTGAAAAGTATTTTAAAAGTTATGAATTTTTAAAGTTTAAAATGGCTAAGCGACTTAATCAACCCAATTAGTGGGGCTAACCAAGTCCAATTGACTTCAAATTTTTATGGTGGATTCCTCTGATCCTAAAGGTCAATGGAGAATTGATTTCAAGTCAATTTGATGCCTGGTTAACTCTAATTAATTAAAGACCTATTTTGGGTGTTTAAGCCAATTAGGGTTAATCCGAGTGAATTAACTCAAGTCCTATTTTTCCTAGAGTTCTCTGGTCATAAGGAACATCACCAAATATTTCTAGAATTTATTTCACAACATGCTATTTTTTGGAATTAAAATACTCAAAACAACAACATGCATTTGAAAAATAAATAACTTTTCACAGAGATGGCCTCCGACCTTGGAAAATTCAGGGAATGTTCCCAAGTTCGGAGGCTTCAAAAGCCCTATGGTCTCATGCCATGGTGAATTGTATACATGCATGGAGAATTAAATGTATGCAGAGAGTAAATAAATCATAAAAAATAAAATACTTAATGAAATTAAATGATTTCTTTTCCACATTATTCTCCTCTCGTTCACCGAGCAAGTGGGTATTTTTATTTTATTTTTGTGATTTTTCTACACAAAGATATGGATTTTTGAAGTTTAGGGAATTAAATAAATAAGAAAATACCCTAATTTTCTATTTATCCACGCGGCGCCAGCCGAAACCTCGGCAGCCTCCGAACGCACACGCGTCGCGCTCCCATTCGACGCCGCCACCCGAGCCGCAGCCCGGCCCCGCGGTTCTCGTACCGTCTCCCGGTCCGACGCAATCCCGGCCGTCCGTGCGCGCGTGTATCGAATGGACGCGCATCCGTTCATCGTCCCCAAATGTTCTCACCCGAGAGCCGTCCACACTAAATCCCTAAGATCTCACTCGATTCTCAATGGATTTTCATGTTCTTATGCTCTATGGATTCGTCTTCGAAGAGACGAACACATCTATACGGCTAACATGCATTGAAACTAAGGCATTCGAAATGAAGAATCTTCGAAGCTCGGGATGAAGAGTTAGCTCATACCTTGGCTCGTAGAAGTGTGGCTTCAATCCGAGAGTTGTTGCACCTTCGATCGAGTCCCGCAAGCTCCGCATGAAGTCTCCCGGTCCGGTGAATTGTCCGGATATGATTTCGACCAAGCCCGATCACAAAGCTTGGAGGCCGGAGCAACCGGGTGGCCCGGAGATGGGGCTTTTGGTGGTGGACACCTTCCCCGGGTCCGGTGAAGGTGTAGAGCCAATCAATTTGGGAATTGGCTCACCGTGGAGAAGTGTCCCGGTTTTGGCTAAAGTTCGAGCTCAAAATCGGGCTCACTGAAGAAATTGGGGCTGGAATTCGGTGGGGATCGGGTGCTCTATGTGTAGAGAGTGATCTCGGAGTGATTTTGCGTAGTTTCCTTAAGGTTTTTTTTTTAGCTCCCCCATGGCCGAGAGGGGTGGAGTTTGAATCAGAGAGGGTGGAAGGCCTCTCGCAGGGAGTTAGGGCTCGGGATCAGCTGCTCTGGTGAGGAGAAGATCAGCCATGGTGACCACTAGGCATGGGGCAGCTCAGCAAGTGAGAATTTCAATGTTGGCTCACATGTGAGCTCTCGGCCATGGTGTTTTCCGGCGGCCTAGTGGCCGGCCGGCCAGGCAATGGTCACCATCTTGGTCAGTGGGTCGTAGCTGGGTTTAGTGTAGGCAATCGAGGTTTGACATGTGTAAAGGAGTTTGATTTAAATGGAATGGGAGAAGGCTCACTTTGGCTTGGTTTGGGTCAACCCACCATTTTGGGCTTGGTGCACCCTTCCAAGCTCTGATTTTGAGCCGAGGGAATCATTTAGGTCAGCCTAGAAGGAATGGTGAAGTCTCCATCCATGATGAGGTGGCTAAACATGGTTTAGTGTGTGACATGATTAAGGTAAAAAGGGTTAAAGAAGGTTTAAGAAAGAACTCCCTCTTCTTGCCATAAATGGACTAATGACAAGTCAAAGCCCTCATGGCTTCATGTGGCTTCGAGAATGGCTTGTTCATGGCTTCATTTGGCTCTGGGAAAAGGTCGATTTGTTTCATGAAAAGGGTTTTAAGAAATTTTTTGGTAATTTGATGGGAATTTGGATGAAGCTTCATTTGGGCTAATTCAATGATGATTTTAGGACTTAGGTAATGGATTTAATTAAATGGATGACAAATGGAGATGTCATGTGGGCTTTAGGGTAGATTCGGGCTTTTGAATTTTGAAGGAAATGGGCTTTTAAGAAGGTTTAAGGGAAGTGGGCTTTTAAGTTTAAGGATGTGTTCATGGATGGGAATTTTTGTAGAAGTTTGGGCCAAATAGTTGTTGGTTTTGGTTTAGGGATGTTTCATGAATAATTTGAAATAGATTTAAGGTGGTTTGGGTTTGAATTGGGTTGAATTTGGGTTTATTTGGTAAATGGGCCAATGTAGGTCAAATTGGGCTAACTTGGGCCAATGTTGGGCTAGGGTTGAAATTGATGTAAAATAAATATTAAGAAATGTTTATGGGAGTGTTTCAAAGAGGTTTTGGCTTTGGTTGGGTTTTAATTTTGAGGTTTGGGCCTATTCGGGTTAGATTTGGGTTTAGGTCAAAATTGGGCTTTTTGATTTTGGGTTGAATTCGA
This sequence comes from Papilionanthe hookeriana x Papilionanthe teres, assembly GCA_022702705.1. Lineage (NCBI taxonomy): Eukaryota > Viridiplantae > Streptophyta > Magnoliopsida > Asparagales > Orchidaceae > Papilionanthe > Papilionanthe hookeriana x Papilionanthe teres. The sequence goes on along the minus strand of JAKZJZ010001059.1, from coordinate 25,377 downwards.
GTGGGGTTTGGGTCAAAATCTTGGGCAAATCATGTTAGTGTTTTGTTTATGAGGATGTTAAGGAAGGTTTAGAAAAGATTTGGGGTTAATTGGAGTTGAATTGGGTTAGTTTGGGCTAAGTTTGGGTCATGGGTCCAAATTTGGGCTTTAAGGCCCAAAGTGAAATTGGATCCAAATGTCAATCAAATTGGACTTGGATTTGGTCTAAATTGGTATTGGGAATGTTGAATTGAAGTTTAGAATTGAATTGGACCAAAATTGGGGTCAATTGGGTATGTTTGGTTTGACATTGGGTCCACTTTGGGTTAAAATGGGTCAATTTGGGGGTTTTGACAAAAGTAGGGTAAATTGACAAAATTGGCCCATGGTGTAGTTGGACAAAATGAAATTGGGAATATTTGGGATTTTCTGGAATTTTCTGGGAATTTTCTGAATTTTTGGATTTTTAGGCCAAGAAGGGTATTTTGGGTATTCGGAGGGTATTGGGGGGTATTTTTGGAATTTTTGGTATTTTTGGGTATGGATGATCAATTTGAGTGATGTGGAGGTGTTTGGGATTGATTTTGGAAAATTTTAGGTAATTTGGAGATTTTGCAAAAATTGGGTAATTCAGGGTTTTGGGTAGTTTAGTAGGTGTAGGGTCCCTGGGTCAAAAATTGAAAATTTGGGAAATTGAAGATTGGGTGAATTTGGGTGGGGTGAAATCATTTTGGTTGAGCCATGAAGCCATTTCAAGCCCATATGAGCCATGAAAGGACTCATTCGAGGCATTCACTATGTTGTTCCTAACCCTCTTAGCCAAGGGCTTGAGGTTAAGGACCATCCATGTGAATCACCTACATGAGTCGAAGGTCAAGTTGGGTATGGGTGTGGTTTTAGGAAGTGTGTGGAAATGTAGTGTGTAAGTGTAGTGTATGTCAGCCCCTTCACTGCACCAGTGCCACCTAGTATGGGCCCTAAGGCCAAAGAGTCCTATAGAACTCATCCTTTAAACTTCCACATTCGATTTCAACCCTCTAGGTGATTAGGGGTCTATAGTCAAGTTTGTGGAGTTTGGCAGGGAGTTTAGAAGTGGTTTAAATTTCTAAAAGGCGGGTCCCAATTCTGGTCCTCTAAGATAGTCAAAGGAAAAGCCTAAGGCTAGATCCTAAGCACTAAAAAGAAGAAGGGAAGACCTCACCAAAAATGAGGTCAACAAATGGACCCCCAATAGGTGTGGTGAGCTGACGGAGCACACCGCGCGTATTGGTGTTGACCGAAGCGATCAACAAAACCAACACGTATGTCCAAGTGACGAACTTAGGACGAAGTAGAAGAGTTTCCGCCGGGGAGTGTCAAGTATATCTCCGGAACCGGAGATTCTTGAACTCTCGCTGGGGAAAGGAAAAGGAGGTAAATCCCAAATCACATGATCTGGGGGAATTTCGATTTAGATTTTATTTTGTTTCAATTTATGCTTTGATGTGTGAGTTTAAATTTTAGTTTGGAGTTTCAATTTAGATTGAAGTTTTGTCAAAATTAATTTGAGGGATTTGATTTGAAATGAAAATTAGGATTTCGAGGTTTTAGATGTAACATCTCCAACCTCGAAAGAAAATTGAATCGATTAGATTGAATCGTTGTAATGAGAAGATATCTCAGAGCAAAGTGGTGTTGGATGTAAAATCCTTAACCTCAAGAGTTTGATTTTGATGTATTTCATCGCAATAGGGAAAGAATCCTAAAGCAATGCAGTCTCGGATGTAAATTCCTTAACCCCGGGAATTCGATTTGATGTATTTCAAAGGCAATAGGGAAAGAATCCTAGCAAAGGTAAGTCTTGGATGTAAAATCCTCGACCCAAAAGTTTGAATTTTGATGTATTTCAAAGGTAATAGAAAAGAATCCTAAAGTAATGCAGTCTTGGATGTAAAATCCTCGACCCAAAAGAGTTTGATTTTGATGTACTTCAGAGCAACAGAAAAGAATCCTAAAGCAATGCAGTCTCGATGTAAAATCCTTGACCCAAAAGTTTGAATTTTGATGTATTTCAAAGGCACAGAAAAGAATCCTAGCAATGCAGTCTTGGATGTAAAATCCTCGACCCAAAAGTTTGAATTTGATGTACTTCAGGCAATAGAAAAGAATCCTAAAGCGAAGGTACTGATGTAAAATCCTCGACCCAAAAGGTTTGAATTTGATGTATTTCAAAGGCATAGAAAAGAATCCTAAAGCAGCAAGTCTTTGATGTAAAATCCTCGACCCAAAAGAGTTTGATTTTGATGTACTTCAAGGCAATAGAAAAGAATCCTAAGCAGGCAATCTTGGATGTAAAATCCTCGACCCAAAAGTTCGAATTCGATGTATTTCAAAGGCAATAGGAAAGAATCCTAGCAAGTGCATCTGGATGTAAAATCCTCGACCCAAAAGGTTTGAATTTGATGTATTTCGAAGGCAATATGGAAAGAATCCTAAAGCAATGCAGTCTTGGATGTAAAATCCTCGACCCAAAAGGTTTGAATTTGATGTATTTCAAGGCAATAGGAAAGAATCCTAAAGCAAGGCAATCTGGATGTAAAATCCTCGACCCAAAAGTTTGAATTTGATGTACTTCAAGTGCAATAGGAAAAGAATCCTAGCAAAGGCAGTCTTGATGTAAAATCCTCGACCCAAAAGGTTTGAATTTGATGTATTTCAATGCAACAGAAAAGAATCCTAAAGCAATGCAGCTTGGATGTAAAATCCTCGACCCAAAAGAGTTTGATTTTTGATGTATTTCAAGTGCAATAGAAGAGAATCCTAAAGCAAAGGTAGTCTTGGATGTAAAATCCTCGACCCAAAAGGTTTGAATTTTGATGTATTTCAAGCAGATAGAAGAGAATCCTAAGCAAGGCACTTGGATGTAAAATCCTCGACTCAACAAGCTTGAATTTTGATGTATTTCAGATGCAATAGAAGAGAATCCTAGCAAAGGCAGCTTGGATGTAAAATCCTCGACCCAAAAGTTTGAATTTTGATGTATTTCAAGTGCAACAGGAAGAGAATCCTAGCAAGTAAGGTACTGGATGTAAAATCCTCGACTCAATAAGTTTGAATTTTGATGTATTTCAGATGCAATAGAAGAGAATCCTAAAGCAAGGCAGTCTTGGATGTAAAATCCTCGACCCAAAAGGTTTGAATTTTGATGTATTTCAAAGGCAATAGGAAGAGAATCCTAAAGCAAGTGCAGCCTTGGATGTAAAATCCTCGACTCAAAAGTTTGAATTTTGATGTATTTCAAAGTGCAATAGAAGAGAATCATAAGCAATGCAGTCTTGGATGTAAAATCCTCGACTCAAAAGTTTGAATTTTGATGTATTTCAAGTGCAATAGGAAGAGAATCCTAAAGCAAGGCAATCTTGGATGTAAAATCCTCGACCCAAAAGGTTTGAATTTTGATGTATTTCAAAGGCAACAGAAGAGAATCCTGAAGCAACGGTAGCTTGGATGTAAAATCCTCGACCCAAAAGTTTTGAATTTTGATGTATTTCAAAGGCAATAGGAAGAGAATCCTAGCAAGCAGGTCTTGGATGTAAAATCCTCGACTCAAAAGTTTGAATTTGATGTTTTCGATTGAGATTCGATTTGAGATCTAGAAGATCGGATTTGAGATTCGATAGAGATCGAATTTGAATTTGATCGAGACTTGAAGCCCGGAAAGATTGAATTTGGAAATTTGGAAATTTGGAAGGATGAGTTTGAACTCGATTGAAACTTGATTTAAGATTTGATTTGAAATTTGAAAGATCAAGTTTGAAACTTGATCGAGATTGGATTCGGATTTTGATCGAGAATTCGATTCGAGATTTGGGAAGATCAAATTTGAAATTTGATCGAGAGTGGATTTGGAATTTGATCGAGATTTGATTTGGAAGTTTGGAAGGATAGAATTTGATTTTGAAGTTTGAAAAGATTGAAATTTGATTCGGAATTTGGAAAGATTGAATTTGAGATTTGTGTTGATTTCGTTTATCTTTTAATGGTTCAAATTTTATTTTGTTGTTTATTTAATGTTCATGTGAACTTGGTATTTGTCATTTTTCAGCATTTTTTTTTAGAAAGTTTTCTTTTATTCTCTTTTTTTTTCTTTCTCGTTCTTTGTTCAAAGTTCATTTAACTTTAATGGCGTTTCCCAATCAATTTGCACAAAAGAGGTGAAGGCCAAAAACGTGACATGGTCACTTTCATTCCAATCATGTTGAAAATACGTCGTACAACTCGATCTCGGAATATATTTCATACAATCCATGTAGACTCAAAACGGATCGTGTATGATCTTTGTTGATCCATCAAAAGAATCATCCGTCAAAAATCCATGTCCGAATAGTGAGGTACATGGTCAATAACATCACCTTCCAAGCCATCCTTGGCAAGGATGCCGGCTGGATGTACATCGGAGGTGTGATATTTCCCATGTAACTCACAGCTCGTAAGGCCGGAGGTTCTCTAGCTCGGATCCGGTCGGAAATGGTAAGGTATTTTGTCGTCGTCCATCCTCCCGAAAGTAACCGAGATTCGCTCCACCGGCACCCCCGGTATGCAATGCTTTGCGATATCTCGCTCCGTTACCTCGCAGCATCATGACGGAACCCACCGGTAAAGGTATCTTTACCGGCCCTCGGAACTCACCCGGGCCTCGCTATCCGGAGGTCGTATCCGAACATGATGTTGCACTCATTCAAGAAAGAGACCGTGCAGTAAAGGTCCGACGAAGTCGTGGTGATCAATATGTGGGGGTATGCAATCACCTCGTTTGTAGATGTTGATAATGCAGCTTATTGGGTATGCAATCCGCTGGCAAGCATCCTCCATGTTATCAATCTTTTCACCATTCTCTTGATAACTAATGGCATCGGATCTACTCGCCCATGACGAAGTATCCCCGGTGGGTTTCCTTCCCGTCTTCAAGAAAGTTGTAGCAAGCATCCGCATTGTATTGTGATTCTTCCTTTCCCGGCATCCATCTCCGGGTTCCGAGTATGTATTTTCCCTCGTGCGGCCTCGCTCGGCCCATTCTTTTCGCATCCCGGATACGATCCACGATTTGTCGTTGTTCATACTCCGAGAATACGTCGGCTGTGTAGCTCGAGGCCTTCTAGTATGTTGATTCTTCTTCCTTTAATTCTCTCGAAGTATTCGAAAGTTTTCTTTTCAACATTCCGCATCCTCTCCAGCTCGTATTCCGGAATGATCTCGCGATGGCGAGGCCTTGTGACATATTGTGGGATATATGGTTCAATCCCTTCACGTTCCCCCGCATACCTCGGCTCCTCGTGGATGATGTCCGTCGGGACATCCCCCGGGTTGCTTCGCAACAAGGTCATGCACCGCCGGTGGTTCTATCCGTGGCGTGGTAGCCTTCTTTCTTCCGATCTTCCGGAGATTTCCTCGGTTCTTTCGTTATTCTAGGAGCCGGCCTCCTTTCTTCGAGTTCCCGGTGAACCGGTGTCCTCGAAGTGTATGTGCCGGCATTAGCAACTGCTCTCGTCGCGCCGGTCCGCAGCCTAGTTTTGTTAACATTTTACGGATGCGGCGATTCTTATTTCTTCGTTGCGTGGTCGTGAGAGTAGCCCTCCGAACTTCTTGAATCTCTCGCGGCGCGGCGCCGACAAGCCCGCCCTCCGCCGTAGTGACTACGGACTTCATTTTCTTGTCTTCTTCGGTGCTTGCTTTTCTTCTTGTTGTTGGATTGGTGGCTTGGGCCACCCACTTTCATCACCTGTCCGTCCGGCAGTTCTTCTCGGCTAATCGGGACCCGCGCCACTTTCCTCGTATCGTAGGCCCGCCGGTGCGAAATCCGAGTCAATCTCGATTATCGCTCCATCTTTCACCCTCTTTTCATCGAGTGCAAGGCTTACGCCATTCTTAAAGTTCAAAACCAACCGCCCGTTCGACATTTCCCCGCGAAAAGACAAGGAAAAGGATCGTGGGTCGTACTAAGAACAAGAACATTAAGAAAATGTTTATTAAAGATACATTTTTTATTATTCTTATATTTTGAAATTTAACAGAATGAAGTAGGATAAGATGAGGGAAGAGATCTTGATTTGAAAAAGAAAACAAGGAAAACTTAATTATCATGATTTTATTTATCTTAGCACATTTTATTATTTTTTGGGTTCGGACCCAATCATAAGTAATTACTTTACCCGTGTTTCTTAGGGATGAAGAATTCATTCCTTCGAAACATCAGGTATCGTAATATTTTTTCAAGTATCGTCCGTTGATTGGAAGCATATGTCGTTCTCCCCGGCAATTCACTAGCCGGTAGGAACCTCCCGAGTATACCGCTTCAACCACAAACGGTCCTTCCCAAGTGGGTTCAAATTTTCCTCCTATCTTGCGGTGTGCAAGAATAGGTCTCTTGAGAACGAGAACTAAATCACCAACTTTCAAGGTTCTCGGGCGGACCCGGCTTGTCATGGGCTTGAACCATCTTAGCTTGGTATAGTTCTAAATTCGTTGCGCCGCAAGTCTTTTCCCTTCCAAGCTTTCTAATTCTTCGAGTCGTAGTCCGGCGTTTTCTTCCGTCGTGATCTTGTTTGCAACTCGCAATTCCGAGTGAAGGAAGCCGAACCTCTAAAGGTAACACTCGCCTCGGACCCATACACCGAGCGTAAGGTGTAGCTTCGAGTAGGAGTTCGAAGGTTGTCCGGTAGGCCCATAAGGCTTCTAACAATTTCTCGTGCCAATTTCTCTTATTATCGTCCAGGGTTTTCTTTAAGATTTGAACGAGAGTTTTATTAAAAGCCTCGCCGAGGCCGTTTGCTCTCGGGTAGTAAATTGTTGAGTATCGCCGCCGATTCCGTGTCTCCCGACAAAATTGTTGATTTGTGTGCTTCGAATGCCGACCCATTATCCGAGATGATCCCGCGCGGCACTCCGAAACGGTAGACAACTTGGTTCTCGAAAACCGTAAGCACGTGGTGTGCTTTCACTTCTCTAAGTGGAACCGCTTCGCCCACTTGGAAAAGTAATCCGTAGCCGCAAGAATGAAACGATGTCCTTTTGAAGATGGTGGTTCTATCGGACCCACTATATCCGTGCCCCAACATTCAAATGGCCACGACGCAATTGTCGGTGTAGCACATTTGGAGGTCGATGTAGAACCACTCCGTGCACTTGGCATTGGTGACGCCTCTCGGCGATTTTCATGCGATCGGTCATCATCGAGGGCCGATAGTACCCTAGTCTTTTAATTTTCATCTTCATCTTTGGACCCGACCGGTGAGCGCCACGAGTCCCGAATGCACCTCTTTAACAATTTCACGGGCCTCGTACCCGCTTAGGCACCTTAGCCACATTCGATCAAAAGACCTTCCGTATAATGTGTTGTTTATTAATGCGTAAGACAGTAGTTCTTTTCTGATCCGATGGGCCAGCCGACCTATCCTCCGGTAGCTTTCCCGTTTGCAGTGTAGTTCATCAATGGCCGTCGCCAATCTTCTCGTGTTTTCTCGTCACCGCCGCAATCGATTCTTTTTCTTTTTCGATTTGTGTATCATGTCTATGTCAAGTCGTGATAGGACCCGACGTCCGTGAACCGACACTTCCACCGATTCATCTTGCAAACAGCAAATTCTTTTGCGAGACGGGCTAAAGCATCTCGCTAAAGCATTCTCTTTTCTAGGAATTTTGTAGATTGTCACATTTGGAATCTGTTCCAATGTACCGTATGGCATACCGGAAGTATTGTTCGAGTCTTGGTTTAAAAATTTCGTATTGTCCGGCGATCCGTTGAATGATTAACCGTGAATCCCCGTAGATGTTGATGTCTCGTTATCCCCATTCGAATAGTTAATTCCAATCCCGTTATGAGGGCTTCGTATTCTCGCTTCGTTGTTTGTACACGGTTCCGTCAAGTGGTAGGAGTATCTTAACATCCCCCGCTCCGGTGTTATAAAGATTAGCCCGATTCCCGCCTTACCGGGCACTATCACTTGCGATTCTTCGTCTTTGTGTGTCGAAGATGCTCCGTCGAAATACAATTCCCAACGTCGATCGTCAAGGTCTTCTAGGTTCATTATTTGTTCATCCGCGCATCGTCATCGAGAGGAGATTCGGCCGGCAAAGGGTGTGCTGCGAGGAAGTCTGCTAAGACTTGTCCCTTTACGGCACGCAGAGGCACGAAAGTTATATCGAATTGCAATAATATCATTGACCATCTGGCAAGTCTGCCGAAAGTGTTGGACGAGTTATCAAGTATTGCAATGGATTAAACTTCGAAATCAAGTTGACCTTATGAGAAAGCATGTAGTGCCTGAGCTTTTGAGCGGCGAAGATCAGGGCCAAACAATGCTTTTCAATTGCGGGATACCTTACTTCCGTCGGAAGTAAACGACGCGCTTAAGTAGTAAAGAGCATTTTCTTTACCCTCATCATCGACTCGGCTAACAGGCTCCGAGGAGTCGTCTAGAGCCGCGGTGTAAAGTATCGCCGGTCTACCCGAGACCTGGGCCGCTAAGACAGAGGTGTCATTAAATATTGTTTAATGTCTTCGAAGGCCTTCTCGGCATTTCTCTTCCCAAATAAATTTGGCGTCCTTTTTAACTAGTGCCGAGAAAGGCCGACACCTACTCGACGTGCTCGAGATAAAGCGTCGAAGATATGCCGCTTCCCTTGAAAAGATCGTAGTTGTTTTAAGGTTTTGGGAGGCGGCATTTCTAAGATGGCTTTAATCTTCTCCGGTCGATTTCAATTCCACGATGTCGGACAACGAATCCTAAGAATTTCCCGGAGGTGACGCCGAAGGCGCATTTTAAGGGATTCATCTTAAGGTTAAATTGTCTTAATCGTTCGAAAACAATTCTCAAATCATACAGAGTGGTTTTCCTTTACTTTGCTTTTGATGACGACATCGTCCACGTAGCACTCGACTTCGATTGTGGATGAGATCATCAAAAATTCTTGTCATTGCTCTTTGGTAAGTTGCTCCCGCGTTCTTCGATCCGAATGGCATCACCGTGTAGCAAAATACTCCGATCGGCGTTCGAATGCCGTAAGCTTTTCATCTTCTCGGAGCCATTTTTATCTGGTTGTATCCCGAAGATCCATCCATGAATGAGAATATTTCATGTGTCGAAGCAATATCGATCATCGAGCCTGGAATCGGTAGAGGGAATTCATCTTTTGGACATGCCTTGTTTAAATCTCCGAAGTCCACACAAATTCCGATCCGACCATTCTTCTTTCCGACCGGCACCACATTGGCTAACCGTGTCGGGTATTGTTCTTCACGGACAAATTTAGCGTCTATTAGCTTTTTAACTTCGGCTATGACTTGTTGTTCGACTTCTAGACGCATTCTTCTGGGACCTTGTCTGACTGGGATAGAAGTAGGATCCACTCCTAGCTTATGGACTGCAACCTCTGGAGCCAATCCCGGCATTTCATCGTAGTTCCAAGCAAAACAGTCCTTAAATTCCATTAATAATTTGATTATTTCTTCGGAGTCTTCTTTATCGAGTAAGGAGCTCACAAAGGTAGGTCTAGGCTCTTCGCTAGTACCTAAGTTAACTTCCATTAACTCATCTATCATGGATTTAATTTCTTCTTCGAATTCTCGTGGAGCGTCTCCAATTTGTAAATCTTCGAGTTCGTCCGTAGTTTCCATGCGTTTTCATTGGACTTGCAAGTGACAACCAAACAAAATTCGCATCGTCAACCGACCCTACCGTGCCGAATCCGAGTCCATACTTTGAATCGGGAGGACGGCCGGAGTTATTCCATAACTTTTCAAAATGTTGTGATCGGCCTTTTGTCCATTGTCGAGGTAAGAAACCATGTTGAATTAAATTTTGAACACAGGGAGAGTACCACTCAAAAGGTAATTCCATTAATTCCGATGAAGTGACATCTTCGAATTGTACATTATTTTCAGCTTTGGAGGAAGAAGCACCACGGTAGAATTTGATCGGCTTTGCACCGTCACTACGTACCTCTTTGACCTCCATACCCTCGATCTTATTAGAATGGATCGGAGTTAGGGTCATAGTATGTACGTAGTGGTTAATCTTCTCGTACATTGATTTGTATTCTTCGTTCTTTTCATCTTCGAGGGAGATCTTGTATTGCGGCTTCTTTCGACTTATTGTTGCCGTTCTTGCTTCGATTTCTTTTTCTTCTTCGTAACTATCATCCCAATCAACATTGATGGTTGGTTTCTTCCGTCCAATTGTCCTAGTGTCTCTACCACGGCCTCGTCCCCGGCCTCGACCTCGGATGCGAGTTGTGGAGAAACCTTCACCATCTCGCCGAAGGGAGTAGTGAGTGACTCGTTGGACTAGAACTTCAGTGTTCTTCGTTGTCTCGAACTTTCTTTGCTTTATTTGTTACGGTATCTCCGGAGAAGATTGTTTTCTTTGGCGGTGCATAATAAGCCGCATCTTCATGGATTCCAATTTCATGTACGGAGAATGGTTGTAAGTCTCCTTTGATGCACTCGTTCCCCTCCATCGTAATATTTGATGCACCGATGCGGAGATGATGGTACCATCCCGTTTTCATGTATCCATGGTCGGCCCAAGAGAGCGTTGAACGACGTTTCGAATCGATTATATGAAATTTTGCGGTTGTCTTTGCTAAATCACCGGTCTTCATCGATAGCGTTATTGACCCGAGGGCTCTTTCTCCTTTCTCGGTCGAATCCTCTTAATAACATTTTGTCGGCCTCGAGCTCACGAGCATCAATTTCCAAGTATGCTAGTGTTCGAAGACTCATTATATCGATTGATGCTCCCGGATCCACCAATACTCCGGAGAGCGTAAACTTCCCAATTGTAACTCGAAATGTACAACGGTCGGTTGTGATCCGCCGTCCCAAGTAGTAGGTCATTGTCCGTGAAGGTGACACCTCGTCGTTCCTTTAACGAGCAAACCTCATCTAAGGAATCTCCGGCCATTTGAGCTAAGCAAATTTCCGGATCAAGTAAGGCCTCGATCGAGCTTCTCTCATCTCCTTTCGATAAGATGAGAGCATCGTAGATGCTCGCCTTGGCCGTAGTTTCCTAAGATGGGCTAGCACGTTGTAGTCCACTTTGTTCTCCTCGCGTCTCGGCTTCTTCTCGAATGGGTATGTCTTCTCGCCGGGTTGGTTCTTCTTGAACAACCACCGCTTTCCTTTGTCTTTTCGGACCCATTCTCGGAGGTAGAACTTTTCCACTTCTTAGGTTGACTTCGTAATTTCTTCGAATCTAGTATTGAGTTTGCTGGTGTTTCCTCCCGAATCGGAATGATCGGCTCTTCCGGATTATCTTCAAAATCCGAAGGCTCTAACTCTATCGTAACCGGAGCTCCTCGAAACTCACGCATAGAGCCGTTGCTTGTTGAGCTCTCGTAGCCTCCTCGATGGATGCCTTCTTCGTCATTTTGATCGTCGAGATCTTGTATGATTCGAGAATTGTTGTTGGTATCGAAATCGACGCCCGGATTGTCGCTAGTTACGTAATCGTTAGAAACAAGTCAAACGTAGCCAACGCCATCACCCTTATCATTATATGATCCCACCGAAGTGAACGGATAATCATACAAAATCGAGGTTCGAGGGATTTCTCCCCCGAATCGGAAACAACTATCCTCAGGATAAGCAGCCCCTAGTCTAGCCTTAGGAATTTCGGTCCCCTCTTCTTCGTCAATTTTCTTCTTCTCTTCGATTTTCTCCTCGTCGAGGTGGTTCTTCTATCGCAAGTGATAAGTACCGGTTTAACGATGTCTCGAACTCGAATTGAAGCTCGCACCGAAGCGGTTCGGATGTTGTCTAAAATCTTCTTCGAAGATCTCGTCCGTGCGGTAGTCCATCCATCGTCGGCTGCATAGGGATCTATCGGAATGACGGGATCGGTTGAGATAACATCGACGGAACCTCCTTTCGGGGTTCCTTCATGTACTCCTTCGGGATTGTTATATTTCCTTTCCGAAGGTTGTCGTCGAGCCAACTTTTGAAGGTAATGCGCTCTTCTATCTTGTGCCCAAGCATCCGATGGTAGGGGCAAAAGTTGGGATCACCTTTCTTGTTGACTTCCTCCGGTCTTTTGGGCTCGGCAGCTGGAAATCTGGAGTTTTCATTAAGCTACGGAACATCTTTGGCATCGCTTCATTTTTGAACGGATATTCTCTCGCTCGAAGCTCCCTCAATGTACGTTGCGGACGAGACGGTTGTTCATACCGCGGAGACGACCGATAGCCGGACCGGGGTTGCAGGTAATTTTGTTGTGGTTGCTGCGGCCGTTCTGGTGGTATTTGCATCGGTTGTTTGCCTTTGTCAACTCGCCGCAACGACCCCGCATTTCTTTTCGAAAGTCTTCACCGCTTCTCGCTTGTCCGTCTTGTCGGCAAAACTTAATTGCTTCGCCTCTTCTTGCAAGCTTCCGGCCTTGCTTAACAACTTCTCAAAAGTCTTAATAATGAATCCCTCGAGGAGAAATGCTATCGGGCCGTGAATGCTTTTAAGCAAGATGCCGATCGCATGTTGTTCTTGCAGCTTGTGGTTCACACTTCATACTTAAATTTCTCCATCGAAGTATGTAATCCACTAGAGTTTCATTCGGCCTTTGTTTCTCTACCACTAAATCACCTATAGTGATGTGGTGCCGAGCTCCGCAAATCGCTTAATGAAGAGGCTCTCTAGCTCCGAGAATGTCTTTACTGCATCCGTCGGGTAATCCCGCATACCCGCCGAAGGCGATCCCCGACGGATCGCTAACAAACTCGTCGGAAGAGTAGCGCATCGCTCCCGCCGGCATTGCAACAACCGGCACGAAAGTGTGCAACATGCCGTCGGGGGTTCCTGGCTCCGTCGAAGGTTTTAAACGCAGGTGGTACGAAGCCCTTCGGGTATTGGACGATTGTCGAATTCTTCCGGTAAGGTCTACCCGTCCGAATAGATGTCCCGTTCTTCGATTGTGCTAGGGCTTCTCGCACCTCGCCGTTCTACCAAGTTCTTGATATCCTTTTCGTGGATCATACTTCGTGTTGTATCCTTTTCAGCCGGTCATCCCCATCGACGGATGTAATCTCCTTTCCTCCGTCTACGATGTGAATGACTTCGGGGGTGTCTCTCTATGTGGTCGTACTCGACTTTGGAGAGTGGCTAGAGCTACGGCCATCTCTTCCATCCTCTTCGCCATTCGAGCGATCGTGTCGTCCTTTTCCCGAAGCCGTCTCTTCATCGCCTCGGCTCCTCTCTTCTGCGACCGCAGGAGCACCTCGAGAAGCCGATGAAGCTCGTGTCTCAACCATGTTGATTTCTCGCATATTCATTGTCCATGAATTCCGATGAGTCGATCTCATCTCCGAACTTTTCTTCTCTTTCTTTTGCCAATCGTCGGATGTCGGTTCTCAACTTTTCCATGGCATCTTCTAGCGGAGCTTTCGTGTATCTTTGTGGTTGTCATGCGATGGTTGCCGGGTCCTTTTTTCACGAGTCCCCTTCATCGCAAGTAGCACTTTCTTCGCATTCCAGCCTCCCGGCGAGACTTTCTTTCTCGGGCTGCCGTTTCGGCCTCAATCGCCCCGTAGTGGGACGCCACACCATCCTTCTAGCAAGCAGAAGGTCTCATGACCGCATGGTCTATCGGCCAAATGCCGGAAGGTGGTATCCTCCCTAATCCGTAACCCCGATACTACGACGTGCGGGCTAGCCTTCATTCTCTTGCTTGGCTTTTCTATCATGACGGCGGGTTCTACTCGGGCCCAAGACGGGATTCGACCGGCACCCGTCCTATCCTCCGTAGAATTTCCGACACGGGCGCTTTTCCTTCTTCGCTAGCTTTTCTACCAAAGTTTGCAGTCGAGCAAACGGCGTAGTTCTAGTTCTTTTCTTGCGGCTATCGTTGTAGTATGCGGGCCGAGGTAATGTGGCAGCAATCTTGCGAACATTCTCCTCATCCTCTGCGGCGGAGAGGGGATGGAACCCGCTTCCTCCCAAAAGTGGTATGTAGTCGGGCAGATGGTGTATATTCCGGTAGCGTGTATATTCCGGCAACTCGGAATTTCCTCCAGAAGGCAATCTCGGCAGCTTCGGCTTCCCCGGCGATCCTTCTATTTCTATTTCTTCTTCGGGTCTTTGTCGGCGACGGAATCTTCGAACCGGACCCGATTTCGAAGACGAAGGTCTTACAGAAGATCCGTACCCTCCACTCGCAACAGTGTTTACCATAGTTCGGATTTCTTTCCCCTTTGATTTGCGAAGTCGGGGTAGGTGCGTAAACAACTAGACCGAGTGGGGGTAGTGAGAATCGGTCCTCCCGCGGACAAGCAAGATTCCTCCTAGTCGGGACCCTTGCAGGGAGGAAACTCTGGATCGACCTAAGGTCGAACTCGGCGGTGGTTCCTCGCCTTCGTATACCTTGTTCGTCGCTGCAAAGAGGGAGACGTCGGTGACTTCGACGTTCGTGTTTTCAAATCCTCGTCCAAATCGGATGACCCCATTGTCGGGCAGCTCATCCTTATAGACAGTCGAAGTCCAAATCCGTTGGTGAAGGAGAAAATCGCCTCGGGGCTTCCATTTCCGCAAGGTAGATTCCGGTTGTCGATCCCAAGCTATGCTTCTTTTCTTTAGGACGAAAAGGAATCGAAAAGAGTCCGAACGCATTCTTTGTTCATGTATTTATAAGAAGGAATTATTTGTTAAAAGAATCACTTATTAGAGGGTTTGTTTATTTAGAACGGAATGTTCAAAGGTGTAGAGAAGGTAAGGAATCCGATTCGGAAGGAAAAGAAAGTCTTAAGCAAGACTTCCCGACTCGAAGGATCACTCCTAAACTAACACCTATCGGGGTCCACCCCACCTCGTAAATGAGGTAAAAGGATCTCGAACCTCTCTCGTTTAGGGGTGTTTAAACAAGTGGCTCCTAAATCCGAGAGAATGTTGGCTATACTTGTTCAAGATAGAAATGAACATAGTATTCCAACGGAAAGAAGGGTAGTTTGATCCATTAGGGACATGGATACACTACCGATTTTTGAAAGCGTAATTATTTGATTATAATGGAGAGAGGAATATTCCCACGTGAGTCGCCGTAAATCTCGTCGGCATATTTTTAGGTCGTGTTTTATTTCGAAGAGGGGTCGCCTAACGTAAATCGTCGGCGAATTTTTAATTTAATTAAAATAAATAATTTGAAAAGTAGTATTTGATTTTGAAAATAATTTTAAATTTGAAGGTTTTAAGATATGAAATTAAACCGACCTCACATCCCAAATAGTTTATATAAACGAGCACCGCACCACAAACCGTGTATCTATCCCTAAGGATAGACACACTCGCTTGATGGTGGGGCTTCGATTAAATAAACTAGAAGATTAGTGACATCCGTTTGGTCCGCGAACCAATTTTATAAGCCGACAAGTTTCCCCGCTTAATATGAAAACATTAAACAGGGTTTATATTACTCGGGTTCTTTAAAATTCCCTATAAGGGCAAGCCCCTATAGTTAATTACATCTTAAGTGACGGGAATCACCTAAGAAAACTCTCGATAATAATCAATGATTCCGCTCTCAAGAATTTCAAAGTTTAAGGTTTTCAAAGATCGAATTTTGGAGTTTCAATAGTGGAATGGATCAAATTTTTGGAACATTTTGTTTTGTGAATCCAAAGGAAGAAAGGTAGGAGAAATCACCGATTCGAAGTGAACTTCGATAATTTCCCGACTATCCTATCGTTTCGTCTTGAATTTAGGAAAGTCCTAATGTTTATTTGATATTTCAATCTTGCCAATTTCAATTAATTAGGGCTTATATTTGTATGATAAAATCAAACAAATAGCTCTAGAAGATGCGAGGGTTTATTGTCGTATCGGACGACTACCTCGGAATCCTAAGACCGGTTAGGGCTTAATTTGCAATGCAAATGCCTAACGAAGAGTCGAGGATTTATGTTGCACTAGTGCAAGCTACCTCGAAGTCCTATGGCTTCGGTTGTTTTAATTCTAGGAAAATTTTGTTGAAGTAGACTCGAGTTTTGTCGATGACGATGGTCGTGCCGCCCACCATGCTCCGAGCTCCTTGTTGTTGCAGAGGTTTAGTTTTAGAAACCATAAATCAGGAGTTGAGAAAAGTGTTTTGGTTTAGAGAAAATCTTAATTTCCGTGTGTTTTTTATGTTTTATTTAAAACAAATCTTAAAGTTGATTATAACGACACCGGTTAAGATCCCACGGTTCCATCCTTCCGGCATCATTATTTTTATCGGATTCACTTAGTCCGTATGAATTTGCTAAACTCAACCGAATGAGTTCCACACTTTCATTTAGACCGTGGAAATCCCGTTAGCAACACGTAGGTTACATCATCCGAGGTATTCCCGATCATCCAACATGACGTTTTAATTTAGTTGTAATTGTAGTTTTGTGTTCTCGTTTGTGATTAAATTTTGAGTTGTTTTATATTTTGAAATGTTGTGGCGGTGAATTTTATCTTCGCAATGACTTTTAACTTAATTTTGGTTTCAGCTTTAGGGGCTATCCTAAAGGTGTGGGTTTTCATGCAACCGTTGTTTTATCATGCAAGAAAAGTAAAATGCATTTGCAATAAAGTAAATTGCAAGAAAGTAAATTGCAAGAAAGTAAATCGCAATAAAATAAAAGCGTACCCTGAGGGTCTTCCCGTCATCCCAAGCCGCACTTAAAACACAATTAGAATATTTAAGCAAGTTCCTAGTAAAGCTAAGGGAAAGGTTATGGTTTTCTACCAAATTCCTAATCCTATAGCTAGTCATCTCCTATGACGTCTAGGTTCTTTGGGTTTGGTTTAAGGACGATTTTCTTCATCAAAGAATAATCAAATTCAATTGTTCTTATAAATATCCTATCATATCGAGGAAGTGCTTAAGAAGGATCTTAAACATCTTTTCAATATTTCTAGGATTATTTTAAGTCCAAATGAATTTAATTATATAAATGAATCGATCGTCCGAGGTTTTCAAGTCTTGTTAACTCGCTCAGATGAACTAGGACATTTGAATATCCTATGAGTGAAGTAACACTCCATTTAATGTTTCATTTAGGAGTTATAATAATCAAAGCTTTCAAGGGTAAATTAGTATTCAAATGATTTGATTTAAGTTAAAGGGTTTAAATTTGGAATAAGTGTTCAAGTTGCTTTATATTTAGTTTAATTTAATTTAATTTGATTTGATGTTTAATTAATTTGATTTTGATTTAATTTAATTTAATTTAATTTAATTTAATTTAATTTAATTTAATTTAATTATTTAATTTAATTTAATTTAATTGTTTAATTTAATTTAATTTAATTATTTAATTTAATTTAATTTAATTATTAAATTTAATCTTAATTTAATTTATCTTTAATTTACTTTATTTTTAATTTTAATCGAAATTTCAAAAGAGTTTAATAATTTAATTAAGTCTTTTAATATTTTAAATTTGAGTTATCATTTTAATTAAAAATTGAGTATTAGTTGATATAATTAATTTAGGGATTTTTAAATTAAAGAATAAATCTCTTCCTAATAAAGATCCCTTATTTTAATAATTCCAATTTTATTATTCTTCCAAATTTAATCTATTATTTAATTAAAGTTTAATCATTTTAAAATTATTTAATGGGTTTCTACCCTTTAATTATTTAAATTTCAATCATCCAAATCAGATTAAGATCAAATATTTTACTTGTTGACTTTTTATTAAACCTAAAGTTTTAATTAAGGATTAAAGATTTTAATTACCATTTTACCCTTTAAGCTTAATAATTTCATAACTCACTAAATTGAACTCAAATGAACTTGAAATTTTTATGTGACTTCACTCATATGTCAATAAAGACATGAGAGGAGAAAATGTGATTTTTCTGTATTTAATTTATTTATATAATTATTTTTGGTGGAAAATAGAGATTTTCAAGGAAAATTTGATAACATGACCAAGGGAAAGTTTCTGTCCTTAAGAAAATTAGGGGACATTCCTAATGACCAGAGAAGCACTTGGACCAATTTTGGTGATTTTTTGAATTATATTATTTTTATTATAATTATTTTGAGTTTTGGAGTGTTAATTAATTTAAAAATAAAATAAATGTTGAAAAATGGATTTTATATTTTTCAAAAATCTCTCTAATATCAAGGAAACCAGAGAAACAAATTTTGCAATTTTCTGATTTTTCTATGATTTATAATAATTATTTTAGTGAAAATGCTAGAAAATACATTTTTTTAATTTTAAAATTACCCTAGGGCTTTAAAATTTAATATCTCACTAAATAGACTTAGGAAAAATGTGGGATTTGTTCCTAAGTGATTAAAATTCAAAATGTGACATTTTGGTGAATTTTATTATTTTTGTGATTTTTATTATTTTTTAATTATTAAAAATATTAAAATATTATTAAAAATCAACTTTTTTAGAAAATTAACATTTTAATTTTCTTAGGTTTCCCTGATATCAGAGAGGCTCCAAAACCAATTTGGTGAATTTTTGAAAAGTATTTTAAAAGTTATGAATTTTTAAAGTTTAAAATGGCTAAGTGACTTAATCAACCCAATTAGTGGGGCTAACCAAGTCCAATTGACTTCAAATTTTTATGGTGGATTCCTCTGATCCTAAAGGTCAATGGAGAATTGATTTCAAGTCAATTTGATGCCTGGTTAACTCTAATTAATTAAAGACCTATTTTGGGTGTTTAAGCCAATTAGGGTTAATCTGAGTGAATTAACTCAAGTCCTATTTTTCCTAGAGTTCTCTCGGTCATAAGGAACATCACCAAATATTTCTAGAATTTATTTCACAACATGCTATTTTTGGAATTAAAATACTCAAAACAGCAACATGCATTTGAAAAATAAATAACTTTTCACAGAGATGGCTCTCCGACCTCGGAAAATTCAGGGAATGTTCCCAAGTTCAGAGGCTTCAAAAGCCCTATGGTCTCATGCCATGGTGAATTGTATACATGCATGGAGAATTAAATGTATGCAGAGAGTAAATAAATCATAAAAAATAAAATACTTAATGAAATTAAATGATTTCTTTTCCACATTATTCTCCTCTCGTTCACTCGAGCAAGTGGGTATTTTTATTTTATTTTTGTGATTTTTCTACACAAAGATATGGATTTTTGAAGTTTAGGGAATTAAATAAATAAGAAAATACCCTAATTTTCTATTTATCCACGCGGCGCCGCCGAAACCTCGGCAGCCTCCGAACGCACACGCGTCGCGCTCCCATTCGACGCCGCCACCTCGAGTCGCAGCTCCGGGCCCCGCGGTTCTCGTACCGTCTCCTCGGTCCGACGCAATCCTGGCCGTCCGTGCGCGCGTGTATCGAATGGACGGCATCCGTTCATCGTCCCCAAATGTTCTCACCCGAGAGCCGTCCACACTAAATCCCTAAGATCTCACTCGATTCTCAATGGATTTTCATGTTCTTATGCTCTATGGATTCGTCTTCGAAGAGACGAACACATCTATACGGCTAACATGCATCGAAACTAAGGCATTCGAAATGAAGAATCTTCGAAGCTCGGGATGAAGAGTTAGCTCATACCTTGGCTCGTAGAAGTGTGGCTTCAATCCGAGAGTTGTTGCACCTTCGATCGGGTCCCAGCAAGCTCCGGATGAAGTCTCCCGGTCCGGTGAATTGTCCGGATATGATTTCGACCAAGCCCGATCACAAAGCTTGGAGGCCGTGAGCAACCGGGTGGCTCCGGAGATGGGGCTTTTGGTGGTGGACACCTTCCCCGGGTCCGGTGAAGGTGTAGAGCCAATCAATTTGGGAATTGGCTCACCGTGGAGAAGTGTCCCGGTTTTTGGCTAAAGTTCGAGCTCAAAATCGGGCTCGCCTAGAAGAAATCGGGGCCGGAATTCAGTGGGGATCGTGTGCTCTATGTGTAGAGAGTGATCCGGAGTGATTTTGGCGGAGTTTCCTTAAGGTTTTTGTTTTAGCTCCCCCATGGCCGAGAGGGGTGGAGTTTGAATCAGAGAGGGTGGAAGGCCTCTCGCAGGGAGTTAGGGCTCGGGATCAGCCGCTCTGGTGAGGAGAAGATCAGCCATGGTGACCACTAGGCATGGGGCAGCCTCAGCAAGTGAGAATTTCAATGTCGGCTCACATGTGAGCTCTCGGCCATGGTGTTTTCCGGCGGCCTAGTGGCCGGCCGGCTGTGCAATGGTCACCATCTTGGTCAGGTGGGTCGTGGCCGGGGTTTAGTGTAGGCAATCGAGGTTTGACATGTGTAAAGGAGTTTGATTTAAATGGAATGGGAGAAGGCTCACTTTGGCTTGGTTTGGGTCAACCCACCATTTTGGGCTTGGTGCACCCTTCCAAGCTCTGATTTTGAGCTGAGGGAATCATTTAGGTCAGCCTAGAAGGAATGGTGAAGTCTCCATCCATGATGAGGTGGCTAAACATGGTTTAGTGTGTGACATGATTAAGGTAAAAAGGGTTAAAGGAGGTTTAAGAAAGAACCCCCTCTTCTTGCCATAAATGGACTAATGACAAGTCAAAGCCCTCATGGCTTCATGTGGCTTCGAGAATGGCTTGTTCATGGCTTCATTTGGCTTGGGAAAAGGTCGATTTGTTTCATGAAAAGGGTTTTAAGAAATTTTTTGGTAATTTGATGGGAATTTGGATGAAGCTTCATTTGGGCTAATTCAATGATGATTTTAGGACTTAGGTAATGGATTTAATTAAATGGATGACAAATGGAGATGTCATGTGGGCTTTAGGGTAGATTTGGGCTTTTGAATTTTGAAGGAAATGGGCTTTTAAGAAGGTTTAAGGGAAGTGGGCTTTTAAGTTTAAGGATGTGTTCATGGATGGGAATTTTTGTAGAAGTTTGGGCCAAATAGTTGTTGGTTTTGGTTTAGGGATGTTTCATGAATAATTTGAAATAGATTTAAGGTGGTTTGGGTTTGAATTGGGTTGAATTTGGGTTTATTTGGTAAATGGGCCAATGTAGGTCAAATTGGGCTAACTTGGGCCAATGTTGGGCTAGGGTTGAAATTGATGTAAAATAAATATTAAGAAATGTTTATGGGAGTGTTTCAAAGAGGTTTTGGCTTTGGTTGGGTTTTAATTTTGAGGTTTGGGCCTATTTGGGTTAGAT
Source organism: Papilionanthe hookeriana x Papilionanthe teres (assembly GCA_022702705.1). Taxonomy (NCBI): domain Eukaryota; kingdom Viridiplantae; phylum Streptophyta; class Magnoliopsida; order Asparagales; family Orchidaceae; genus Papilionanthe; species Papilionanthe hookeriana x Papilionanthe teres. Next base: position 4,301 of record JAKZJZ010001059.1, on the reverse strand, counting down.
TTGGGTTTAGGTCAAAATTGGGCTTTTTGATTTTGGGTTGAATTTGAGTGGGGTTTGGGTCAAAATCTTGGGCAAATCATGTTAGTGTTTTGTTTATGAGGATGTTAAGGAAGGTTTAGAAAAGATTTGGGGTTAATTGGAGTTGAATTGGGTTAGTTTGGGCTAAGTTTGGGTCATGGGTCCAAATTCGGGCTTTAAGGCCCAAAGTGAAATTGGATCCAAATGTCAATCAAATTGGACTTGGATTTGGTCTAAATTGGTATTGGGAATGTTGAATTGAAGTTTAGAATTGAATTGGACCAAAATTGGGGTCAATTGGGTATGTTTGGTTTGACATCGGGTCCACTTTGGGTTAAAATGGGTCAATTTGGGGTTTTGACAAAAGTAGGGTAAATTGACAAAATTGGCCCATGGTGTAGTTGGACAAAATGAAATTGGGAATATTTGGGATTTTCTGGAATTTTCTGGGAATTTTCTGAATTTTTGGATTTTTAGGCCAAGAAGGGTATTTTGGGTATTTGGAGGGTATTGGGGGTATTTTTGGAATTTTTGGTATTTTTGGGTATGGATGATCAATTTGAGTGATGTGGAGGTGTTTGGGATTGATTTTGGAAAATTTTAGGTAATTTGGAGATTTTGCAAAAATTTGGGTAATTCAAGGGTTTTGGGTAGGTTTAGTAGGTGTAGGGTCCCAGGGGTCAAAAATTGAAAATTTGGGAAATTGAAGATCGGGTGAATTTGGGTGGGGTGAAATCATTTTGGTTGAGCCATGAAGCCATTTCAAGCCCATATGAGCCATGAAAGGACTCATTTGAGGCATTCACTATGTTGTTCCTAACCCTCTTACCAAGGGCTTAGGGGTTAAGGACCATCCATGTGAATCACCTACATGAGTCGGAGGTCAAGTTGGGTATGGGTGTGGTTTTAGGAAGTGTGTGGAAATGTAGTGTGTAAGTGTAGTGTATGTCGCCCCTTCACTGCACCGGGCCACCCAGTAAGCGGCTCTAAGGCCAAAGAGTCCTATATGAACTCATCCTTTAAACTTCCACATTTCGATTTCAACCCTCTAGGTGATTAGGGGTCTATAGTCAAGTTTGTGGAGTTTGCAGGGAGTTTAGAAGTGGTTTGAATTTCTAAAAGGCGGGTCCCAATTCTAGTCCTCTAAGATAGTCAAAGGAAAAGCCTAAGGCTAGATCCTAAGCACTAAAAAGAAGAAGGGAAGACCTCACCAAAAATGAGGTCAACAAATGGACTCCCGATAGGTGTGGTGAGCTGACGGAGCACACCGCGCGTATTGGTGTTGACCGAAGCGATCAACAAAACCAACACGGATGTCCAAGTGACGAACTTAGGACGAAGTAGAAGAGTTCTGTCGGGGAGTGTCGAGTATATCTCTGGAACCGGAGATTCTTGAACTCTCGTCTGGGAAAGGAAAAGGAGGTAAATCCGAAATCACATGATCCGGGAATTTCGATTTAGATTTTATTTTGTTTCAATTTATGCTTTGATGTGTGAGTTTAAATTTTAGTTTGGAGTTTCAATTTAGATTGAAGTTTTGTCAAAATTAATTTGAGGGATTTGATTTGAAATGAAAATTGGGATTTTGAGGTTTTAGATGTAACATCTCCAACCTCGAAAGAAAATTGAATTGATTAGATTGAATCGTTGTAATGAGAAGATATCTCAGAAGCAAAGTGGTGTTGGATGTAAAATCCTTAACCTCAAGAGTTTGATTTTGATGTATTTCATCGCAATAGGGAAAGAATCCTAAAGCGATGCGGTCTCGGATGTAAATTCCTTAACCCCGGAATTCGATTTGATGTATTTCGAAGTGCGATAGGAAAGAATCCTAAAAGCAGTGCGGTCTTGGATGTAAAATCCTTGACCCAAAAGTTTGAATTTTGATGTATTTCAGGTCGATAGGAAAGAATCCTAAAGCGAGTGCAGTCTTGGATGTAAAATCCTCGACCCGAAAAGAGTTTGATTTTGATGTACTTCGGTGCGATAGGAAAAGAATCCTAAAGCGGTGCGATCTTGGATGTAAAATCCTTGACCCAAAAGTTTGAATTTTGATGTATTTCGGTGCGATAGGAAAAGAATCCTAAAGCGGTGCGGAATCTTGGATGTAAAATCCTCGACCCAAAAGTTTGAATTTGATGTACTTCGGTGCAATAGGAAAAGAATCCTAAAGCGATGCGGTCTTGGATGTAAAATCCTCGACCCGAAAAGGTTTGAATTTGATGTATTTCGGTGCGATAGGAAAAGAATCCTAAAGCGGTGCGGTGCTTGGATGTAAAATCCTCGACCCAAAAGAGTTTGATTTTGATGTACTTCGGTCTGATAGGAAAAGAATCCTAAAGCGATGCGGTCTTGGATGTAAAATCCTTGACCCAAAAGTTTGAATTTGATGTATTTCGGTGCTGATAGGAAAGAATCCTAAAACGGTGCGGTCTTGGATGTAAAATCCTCGACCCGAAAGGTTTAAATTTGATGTATTTCGGTGCGATATGGAAAGAATCCTAAAGCGAGTGCGGTCTTGGATGTAAAATCCTCGACCCAAAAGGTTTGAATTTGATGTATTTCGGTGCGATAGGGAAAGAATCCTAAAGCGGTGCGGTCTTGGATGTAAAATCCTCGACCCAAAAGTTTGAATTTGATGTACTTCGAGTGCGATAGGAAAAGAATCCTAAAGCGGTACGGTCTTGGATGTAAAATCCTCGACCCAAAAGGTTTGAATTTGATGTATTTCGGTGCTGATAGGAAAAGAATCCTAAAGCGGTCACGGTCTTGGATGTAAAATCCTCGACCCCGAAAAGAGTTTGATTTTTGATGTATTTCGGTGCTGATAGGAAGAGAATCCTAAAGCGATGCGGTCTTGGATGTAAAATCCTCGACCCAAAAGGTTTGAATTTTGATGTATTTCGGTGCTGATAGGAAGAGAATCCTAGACGGTGCGATCTTGGATGTAAAATCCTCGACTCAGCGAGTTTGAATTTTGATGTATTTCGGTGCGATAGGAAGAGAATCCTAAGCGGTGCGGTCTTGGATGTAAAATCCTCGACCCAAAAGTTTGAATTTTGATGTATTTCGGTGCAGATAGGAAGAGAATCCTAAAAGCGGTGCAGTCTTGGATGTAAAATCCTCGACTCGATAAGTTTGAATTTTGATGTATTTCGGTGCGATAGGAAGAGAATCCTAAAGCGAGTGCGGTCTTGGATGTAAAATCCTCGACCCCGAAAGGTTTGAATTTTGATGTATTTCGGTGCAATAGGAAGAGAATCCTAAAGCGGTGCGGTCTTGGATGTAAAATCCTCGACTCGAAAAGTTTGAATTTTGATGTATTTCGGTGCGATAGGAAGAGAATCATAAAGCGAGTGCGGTCTTGGATGTAAAATCCTCGACTCGAAAGTTTGAATTTTGATGTATTTCGAGTGCAATAGGAAGAGAATCCTAAAGCGATGCGGTCTTGGATGTAAAATCCTCGACCCAAAAGGTTTGAATTTTGATGTATTTCAGTGCGATAGGAAGAGAATCCTAAAGCGGTGCGGTCTTGGATGTAAAATCCTCGACCCAAAAGTTTTGAATTTTGATGTATTTCGGTGCAATAGGAAGAGAATCCTAAGCGAGTGCGGTCTTGGATGTAAAATCCTCGACTCGAAAGTTTGAATTTGATGTTTTCGATTGAGATTTGATTTGAGATCTAGAAGATCGGATTTGAGATTTGATAGAGATTGAATTTGAATTTGATTGAGACTTGAAGCTGGAAAGATTGAATTTGGAAATTTGGAAATTTGGAAGGATGAGTTTGAACTCGATTGAAACTTGATTTAAGATTTGATTTGAAATTTGAAAGATCAAGTTTGAAACTTGATCGAGATTGGATTTGGATTTTGATTGAGAATTTGATTTGAGATTTGGGAAGATCAAATTTGAAATTTGATCGAGAGTGGATTTGGAATTTGATTGAGATTTGATTTGGAAGTTTGGAAGGATAGAATTTGATTTTGAAGTTTGAAAAGATTGAAATTTGATTCGGAATTTGGAAAGATTGAATTTGAGATTTGTGTTGATTTCGTTTATCTTTTAATGGTTCAAATTTTATTTTGTTGTTTATTTAATGTTCATGTGAACTTGGTATTTGTCATTTTTCAGATTTTTTTTTAGAAAGTTTTCTTTTATTCTCTTTTTTTTTCTTTTCTGTTCTTTGTTCAAAGTTCATTTAACTTTAATGGCGTTTCCCAATCAATTTGCACAAAAGAGGTGAAGGCCAAAAAAGCAATACGTAACTGGAACGAAGTACA
>JAKZJZ010001058.1:0-32231 GCA_022702705.1 Papilionanthe hookeriana x Papilionanthe teres | reverse complement strand
GCCTTGATTTTTTTTAAATTTTTTAAGGATATTATGCTTTAATGAAAGGTATTTTTGTGTTTTTGGATATAGGTGATGCAAAAATGTTCAAGAAGGAAAAAGGAGCAAAAATGGAGCCAAAATGCAAAATTGCCAAAATAATGGGTCTGGCGCCTAGGCGCCAGAATCCGGCGCCTACGCGCCATGCTCGATACCAAAATAGTTACGATTTTGTAACTACTTTGGGCAGTTATTTTGACGGTTAGAGCGGTTATTGGACGTTCTAGAAGATTGGCAGTTAATCCTGGATTATAGGACATGTGATACAGTATATTTAGATGCTTGGAAACAGTTTGGATCGCGAAGAGGTGCGATTCTAAGTGAAGAGGTGCGAAAAACTGGACGCGGAGTCCGGCGCCTAGGCGCCAGACATAGTTTCTAGAAAATTTATTGAACTTGGACACATTTTGAAGAGATGATTTAGGCAACCCTTGAAGCCTATAAATAGGAGGCCCCCAATCAGAAAAAGTGGCCCCCCAATTAAAGAGATAATTTTAAATATAGGGCCACACTATTAGTTTACTTTCTTTCATAAATTAGTGATTTTATTTAATTTAGAGTTTGTATTTAGAGTTTGGAAGAGTTGGTGTTTTTGAAGTCTATTTCGCTTTGGAGTCAGAAGGAATCAGAGGATCAGGTGGAGAAACACTTGAGATAAGTATTTGTAATTTGATTCAAAGTTTTATTTATATGTTTGTTATTTAAATTCAATGTGTTTTGAGTAGTTACTTTACTTTCTCCTTTCAATTATGAAAAGATAAATAAGATAATATAAAATTTGTTGGAGAATTAAAAAACTAAATATGTTTAAATATTGTGATAATATTAATACCGGATCTTAATTTACTATTTAAATTGGCCATTTAAGTTGTTAAAATCTGTTGAAGAATTTTGAGACCTAGAAGGAGATGAATTCTTAACTAGTAGATATCACATGAATCCTTGGGTAGTCGAAGGCCTTGTGCGGGTTATTCAAGGTGAAGTGCAAATAAATAGGAAAATATTATTCAATAGTTGTAGAATTAATAAGTTTTTAGAGTGACAGATGATCGCTGAAAAATTTATTAAGAAATTCATACCTATTTTTGATGAAATTGCACTTTAAAGAAGGGTGAATTTTTAATTTAATTTAAATAAATAATTTGAAAAGGTAGTATTTGATTTTGAAAATAATTTTAAATTTGAAGATTTTAAGATATGAAATCAAGTAGATCTCACATCCCGAATAGTTTATATAAACGAACACCGCACCGCATAGCCAGTGTATACATCTCTAAGGATAGACACTGTGCCTTGATGGTGGGGCTCGATTAAATAAACTAGAAGATTTGTGATCATCCGTTTGGTACCGTGAACCAATTTTATAAGCGAAGCAAGTTCCCATACTTAATATGAAAACATTAAACGGGGTTTATATTGCACAGGTTCTTTAAAATTCCTATGAGGGGCAAGCCCATATAGTTAATTACATCTTAAGTGACGGGGAATCAGCTAGAAAACTCTCGATAATAATCGATGATGCTGCACTGAAAATTTGAAAGTTTAAGGTTTTGAAGATTGAATTTTGGAATTTCGATAGGGAATGGATCGAAATTTTGGAGCATTTTGTTTTGTGAATCCAAAGGAAGAAAGGTAGGAGAAATCACTGGATTCGAAGTGAACTCGGTGATTTCCGCTATCCTATTGTTTGGCTTGAATTTAGGAAGAGTCCATAATGTTTATTTGATATTTTGATCTTGCAATTTTGATTAATTAGGGCTTATATTTGTATGATAAAATCAAACAGACTGCTTTAGAAGATGTGAGGGTTTATTGTCGTATCGGACGACTACCATCGGAGTCTAAGGCCAGGTTAGGGCTTAATTTGCGATACGATACTGCAACGAAGAGTTGAGGATTTATGTTGCCTTGAAGCATTCTACTCAAGTCTATGGCTTGGTTGTTTTAATTCTAGGAAAGTTTTCTTTGAAGTAGACTCGGGGTTTTTCTTGATGACGATGGTCGTCTTTGCCACCGTACTCCAGGCTCCTTGTTGTTGCGAGAGGTTTAGTTTTAGAAATCATAAATCGGGAGATGAGAGAAGTGTTTTGGTTTAGAGAAAATCTTAATTTCCGAGTGTTTTTTGTGTTTTAATTAAAGCAAATCTTAAAGTTGATTATAACGACACGGTTAAGATCGCAGGTTCCATCCTTAGGCATCGTTATTTTTATCGGATTCACTTGGTCCGGATGAATTTGCTAAACTCAGCTGAATGAGTTCCACACTTTCATTTAGGCTAGTGGGAAATCCGGTTAATGACGCGTAGGTTACATCATCAGAAATTGTCCAGATCATCGACGGGACGTTTTAATTTAGTTGTAATTGTAGTTTTGTGTTACTGTTTGTGATTAAATTTTGAGTTGTTTATATTTTGAAATGTTGTGGCGGTGAATTTTATCTTTACCATTGACTTTTAACTAATTTTGGTTTTTCGGTTTTGAGGTATCCTAAAGGTGTGGGTTTGTCGTGCATTGTTGTTTTAACAACTAAAGAAAAGTAAAATGCATTTGCAAGATAAAGTAAATTGCGAGAAAGTAAATTACGAAAGTAAATTGCGATAAAGTAAAAGCGTACTGGAGGGTCTTCCGTCATCCAGTACGCACTTAAAACCGATTAGAATATTTAAGCAGTTCTAGGTAGGTAAGGGGAAAGGTTATGGTTTTACTGAATTCGCAATCACATGGTAGTCGTCTCTATGGCGTCAGGTTCTTTGGGTTTTGGTTTAAGGACGATTTTCTTAAAGTGAAGAGTGATCAAATTAGATTGTTCTTATAAATATCTTATCATATTGAGGAGTATGTAGAAGGATCTTAGAAACATCTTCGATATTTCTAGGATTATTTTAGTCGAAATGAATTTAATTATATAAATGAATCGATCGTCGAGGGTTTTCAAGTCTTGTTAATTTGCTGATTCGAGTTGGGGCGTTTGAATATCTATGAGTGAGATAACACTCATTTGATGTTTCATTTAGGAGTTATAATAATCGAAAGCTTTGAGGGTAAATTAGTATTGAAATGATTTGATTTAAGTTAAAGGGTTTAAATTTGGAATAGTGTTGAGTTGCTTTATATTTAGTTTTAATTTAATTTAATTTGATTTGATGTTTAATTAATTTTGATTTAATTTAATTTAATTTAATTATTTAATTTAATTTAATTTAATTTAATTTAATTTAATTATTTAATTTAATTTAATTTTTTAGTTTAATTTAATTTAATTATTTAATTTAATTTAATTTAATTGTTTTAATTTAATTTAATTTAATTTAATTATAATTTAATTTAATTATTTAATTTAATTTAATTTAATTAGTTTAATTTAATTTAATTTAATTTAATTTAATTTAATTTAATTGTTATTAATTTAATTTAATTTTAATTTTAATTTAATTTAATTTAATTGTTTAATTTAATTTAATTTAATTATTAAATTTAATTTAATCTTAATTTAATTTATCTTTAATTTACTTTATTTTTAATTTTAATTGAAATTTCGAAAAGATTTTAATAATTTAATTAAGTCTTTTAATATTTTAAATTTGAGTTATCATTTTAATTAAAAGTTGAGTATTAATTGATATGATTAATTTAGGGATTTTTAAATTAAAGAATAAATCTCTTCCTAATAAATATCCCTTATTTTAATAATTCAGATTTTATTATTCTTCCAATTTAATCTATTATTTAATTAAAGTTTAATCATTTTAAAATTGTTTAATGAGTTTCTACCCTTTAATTATTTAAATTTCAATCATTCAAATCAGATTAAGATCAAATATTTTACTTGTTGATTTTTTATTAAACCTAAAGTTTTAATTAAGGGTTGAAAGTTTAATTACCATTTTACCCTTTAAGCTTAATAATTTCATAACTCACTAAATTGAACTTAAATGAACTTGAAATTTTTATGTGACTTCACTCGTATGTCGATAAAGACATGAGAGGAGAAAATGTGATTTTTCTGTATTTAATTTATTTATATAATTATTTTTGGTGGAAAATAGAGATTTTCAAGGAAAATTTGATAACATGACCAAGGGAAAGTTTCTGTCCTTAAGAAAATTAGGGGACATTCCTAATGACGAGAGAAGCACTTGGACGATTTTGGTGATTTTTGAATTATATTATTTTTATTATAATTATTTTGAGTTTTGGAGTGTTAATTAATTTAAAAATAAAATAAATGTTGAAAAATGGATTTTATATTTTTCAAAAATCTCTCTGATATCAAGGAAACCGAGAGAATCAAATTTTGCAATTTTCTGATTTTTCTATGATTTATTATAATTATTTTAGTGAAAATGCTAGAAAATACATTTTTTTAATTTTAAAATTACCCTAGGGCTTTAAAATTTAATATCTCACTAAATAGACTTAGGAAAAATGTGGGATTTGTTCCTAAGTGATTAAAATTCAAAATGTGACATTTTGGTGAATTTTATTATTTTTGTGATTTTATTATTTTTTAATTATTAAAAATATTAAAATATTATTAAAAATCAACTTTTTTAGAAAATTGAAATTTTAATTTTCTTAGGTTCCCTGATATCAGAGAGGCTCAAAACCAATTTGGTGAATTTTTGAAAAGTATTTTAAAAGTTATGAATTTTTAAAAGTTTAAAATGGCTAAGTGGCTTAATCGGCCGATTAAGTAGGGCTAACGAAGTCGATTGACTTCAGAATTTTTATGGTGGATTCTCTGATCCTAAAGGTCGAGTGGAGAATTGATTTCAAGTCAATTTGATGCACAGTTAACTCTAATTAATTAAAGACCTATTTTGGGTGTTTAAGCGATTAGGGTTAATGCGAGTGAATTAACTCGAGTCCTATTTTTACTGAGAGTTCTCTGGTCATAAGGAACATCATACAAATATTTCTAGAATTTATTTCACAACATGCTAATTTTTGGAATTAAAATACTCAAAACGGCAACATGCATTTGAAAAATAAATAACTTTTCACGAGAGATGGCCTACGACCTTGGAAAATTCGGGGAATGTTCCCGAGTTCGGAAGGCTTCAAAGCTTCACTATGGTCTCATGCCATGGTGAATTGTATACATGCATGGAGAATTAAATGTATACGCGAGAGTAAATAAATCATAAAAAATAAAATACTTAATTAAATTAAATGATTTCTTTTCCGCATTATTCTCCTGCGATTCCGCATCGACGGGGGTATTTTATTTTATTTTTGTGATTTTTCTACACAAGATATGGATTTTTGAAGTTTAGGGAATTAAATAAATAAGAAAATACCCTAATTTTCTATTATCCGCGCGAGCGCCGACTCATCCTCGGCATCTCCGAAACGCGCGTGTCACGCTCCCATTCGGCAGCCGCCACCGAGTCGGCCGGCCGGGCCCGCGGTTCTCGTCATCGTCTCTAGTCCGAGCCTTGATCTACGGCCGTTCGTCCGTGACGTGTATTGAATGGACGGCATCCGTTCATCGTCCCAGCGTCCTCGCCGAGAGCCGTCCGCACTAAATCCATAAGATCTCGCTCGATACTCGATGGATTTTCATGTTCTTATACTCTACATGGATTAGATCTTGAAGAGACGAACACATCTATACGGCTAACATGCGTTGAAGCTCAAGGCATTTGAAATGGAGAATCTCCGGAAGCTCGGGATGGATAGTTAACTCATACCTTAGCTCGGAGAAGTGTGGCTTCGATGCTGAGAGTTGTTGCACCTTCGATTGGGTCCGACAAGCTCCGGATAGAGTCTCATGGTGCAGTGGTGCCTAGCTATGAAAGTGACCCACAGTAGATCACAAAGCTTAGAAGGTCTGGAGCCAGCCTAGGTGGCTTTGGAGATGGGGCTTTCGGTGGGAAACTTCTCCTCTTGGTCCGGTGAAGGTGTAGGACCGATCGATTTGAGGATTGGCTCGGCTGTGGCAAAGTGTCCTGGTTTTGGGTGGAATTTCGGTTGAAAGTGGAGCTCTGGTTGGTGGGGATTAGGGGCGAGAGTGTGACCTCCCAGGGATCCAGCTGCTCTATGAGGATGGTGAAGGGGTTTGGAACAATTTTGGCGAGTTTCGGCGAGGTTTGTGCTTGGCTCTTCTCGTAGGCCGAGAGGGTGGAGTTTAAATAGAGGCTGAGTGCAGGGGGCCTCCGGGGAGAGTTAGGGCTTGGGATCAGTTGCTACGAGTGAGGAGAAGATCGGCCATGGTGACCGCAGGGATGGGGCGGCTCAACGAGTGAGAATTTCGATGTTGGCTCACATGTGAGCTCTCGGCCGTGGTGTTTTCCGGCGGCTGATGGTGGCCGGCCGAGGCATGGAGTCACCCTCGAGGTCGGGTGGAGTCGGGGGTGGAGGTTTGTCCGTCAGATTGGCCATGGACATGTGTAAAGGCTTTGATCCGAAAGTGGAATGGGGCATGGCTAGCGTTGGACCTAAATGGGTCAACCCACCCATTTGGGCTAGGTGCACCACCCGAGGCCTGGTTTAGGTGAGGAGAAAGTGATTTGGATCGGCTTGATTAGTGAGGTCGAGTCACGATCCAAGTACGATTAGGGCTTAAGCATGGTTTAGTGGAATCATGTAAGTGGTTAACCACCTTTAGGAGTTAAGGAAAGAGCCTCCTCCTTTTGCCCAAAATGGCATGGTGACATGTAAAGAGGCTCTCATGGCTTGCATATGGCTTATGCATGGCTCCATGGCTCCATTTGGCTTGGGAAAAGTAAAGTCGATTTCATGGAAATGGATTTAAGGAAAATTTTGGTATTTAGGGGTGATTTGGCATGAGGCTTGATTTGGAATTATTTGATGATGAATTTAGGACTTAGGGATGATTTTAATTGAAAGTATGATGAGGGGAAATGTCATATGGGCCTTGGAAGAATTTTGGGCCTTTTTTTAAAAGGGGTTTTAGATGGGCTTTTAAGATGGATTAGGAAAGTGGGCTCTTGAATTTTAAAATGGATTTTGGGATGAAATTTTGTAAAGAGGTTGGGCCAAATAATTATTGGGTTTAGCTCATGGATGTGTCATGAGTGACTTGAAAGCAAATTTGGGGTAGTTTGGACTTGAATTGGGTTGGATTTGAATTCTTTTGGTGAATGGGCCAATGTAGGTCAAATTGGGCTAACTTGGGCCAATGTTGGGCTAGGGTTGAAATTGATGTAAAATAAATATTAATAAATGTTTATGGGAGTGTTTCAAAGAGGTTTTGGCTTTGGTTGGGTTTTAATTTTGAGGTTTGGGCCTATTTGGGTTAGATTTGGGTTTAGGTCAAAATTGGGCTTTTTGATTTTGGGTTGAATTTGAGTGGGGTTTGGGTCAAAATCTTGGGCAAATCATGTTAGTGTTTTGTTTATGAGGATGTTAAGGAAGGTTTAGAAAAGATTTAGGGGTTAATTGGAGTTGAATTGGGTTAGTTTGGGCTGAGTTTGGGTCATGGGTCCAAATTTGAGGCACTAAGGCCAAAGTGAAGTTGGATCCAAATGTCAATCAAATTGGACTTGGATTTGGTCTAAATTGGTATTGGGAATGTTGAATTGAAGTTTAGAATTGAATTGGACCAAAATTGGGGTCAATTGGGTATGTTTGGTTTGACATTGGGTCCACTTTGGGTTAAAATGGAGTCGATTTGGGGGTTTTGACAAAAGTAGGAGTAGAATTGACAAAATTGGCCCATGGTGTAGTTGGACAAAATGAAATTGGGAATATTTGGGATTTTCTGGAATTTTCTGGGAATTTTCTGAATTTTTGGATTTTTGAAGCGAAGGGTATTTTGGGTATTTGGAGGGTATTGGGGGGTTTTCTTGGAATTTTTGGTATTTTTGGGTATGGATGATCAATTTGAGTGATGTGGAGGTGTTTGGGATTGATTTTGGAAAATTTTAGGTAATTTGGAGATTTTGCAAAAATTTGGGTAATTCGAGGTTTTGGGTAGGTTTGGCGGGTGTAGGGTCCGAGGAGTCAAAAATTGAAAATTTGGGAAATTGAAGGTGGGTGAATTTGGGTGGGGTGAAATCATTTTGGTTGAGCCATGAAGCCATTCAAGCCCATATGAGCCATGAAAGGACTCATTTGAGGCATTAGTTATGTTGTTCCTAACCCTGCTTGCGAGAGCTTAGGGGTTAAGGACCATCCATGTGAATCACCTACATGAGTCGGGGAGGTCAAGTTGGGTATGGGTGTGGTTTTAGGAAGTGTGTGGAAATGTAGTGTGTAAGTGTAGTGTATGTCGGCCCCTTCACCGAGACCGGGCCGCCGGGGCGATCCTAAGGCCGAAGAGTCTATAGGAACTCATCCTTTAAACTTCCATATTTGATTTCGACCCTCACAGGTGATTAGGGGTCTATAGTCGAGTTTGTGGAGTTTGCGGGGAGTTTAGAAGTGGTTTGAATTTCTAAAAGGCGGGTCCCGATTCTAGTCCTACTAAGATAGTCGAAGGAAAAGCTAAGGCTAGATCACTAAGCACTAAAAAGAAGAAAAGGAAGACCTCATCAAAAATGAGGTCGACAAATGGACCCCGATAGGTGTGGTGAGTGACGGAGCACACCGCGCGTATTGGTGTTGGCCAGAAGCGATCAGCAAAACCAACACGGATGTCAGTGACGAACTTAGGACGAAGTAGAAGAGTTCTGTGCGGGAGTGTCGAGTATATCTGCGGAGCTGGAGATTCTTGAACTCTCGGCGGGAAAGGAAAAGGAGGTGAATCCCGAAATCACATGATGCGGGGAATTTCGATTTAGATTTTATTTTGCTTCAATTTATGTTTTGATGTGTGAGTTTAAATTTTAGTTTGGAGTTTCAATTTAGATTGAAGTTTTGTCGAAATTAATTTGAGGGATTTGATTTGAAATGAAAATTGGAATTTTGAGGTTTTAGATGTAACATCTCAAACCTCGAAAGAAAATTGAATTGATTAGATTGAATCGTTGCGATGAGAAGATATCTCGGAAAGCGAAAGTGGTGTTGGATGTAAAATCCTTAACCTCGAAGTTTGATTTTGATGTATTTCATTGCGATAGGGAAATGATCCTAAAGCGATGCGGTCTTGGATGTAAAATCCTCGACCGAAAAGGTTTGAATTTGATGTATTTCGGTGCAATAGGGAAAGAATCCTAAAGCGATGCCGATCTTGGATGTAAAATCCTCGACCCGAAAAGTTTGAATTTTGATGTATTTCGGTGCTGATAGGAAGAGAATCCTAAAAGCGAGTGCGGTCTTGGATGTAAAATCCTCGACTCGAAAGTTTGAATTTTGATGTATTTCGGTGCACGTAGGAAGAGAATCCTAAAGCGGTGCGGTCTTGGATGTAAAATCCTCGACTCGAAAGTTTGAATTTTGATGTATTTCGGTGCGATAGGAAGAGAATCCTAAAGCGAGTGCGGTCTTGGATGTAAAATCCTCGACCCCAAAGTTTGAATTTTGATGTATTTCGGTGCGATAGGAAGAGAATCCTAAAGCGGTGCGAGTCTTGGATGTAAAATCCTCGACCCAAAGTGTTGAATTTTGATGTATTTCGGTGCGAATAGGAAGAGAATCTAAGCGGTGCGGTCTTGGATGTAAAATCCTCGACCCGAAAGTTTGAATTTTGATGTATTTCGGTGCGATAGGAAGAGAATCCTAAAGCGATGCGGTCTTGGATGTAAAATCCTCGACTCGAAAGTTTTGAATTTTGATGTATTTCGGTACGATAGGAAGAGAATCCTAAAGCGGTTGCAGTCTTGGATGTAAAATCCTCGACACGAAAGTTTTGAATTTTGATGTATTTCGGTGCGATAGGAAGAGAATCCTAAAGCGGTGCGGTCTTGGATGTAAAATCCTCGACCCGAAAGATTTGAATTTTGATGTATTTCGGTGCGATAGGAAGAGAATTCTAAAACGGTGCGGTCTTGGATGTAAAATCCTCGACTCAAAAGTTTGAATTTTGATTTGAGATTTAGAAGATCGGATTTGAGGTTTGATAGAGATTGAATTTGAATTTGATTGAGACTTGAAACTTTGGAAAGATTGATGGAAATTTGGAAATTTGGAAGGATGAGTTTGAACTCGATTGAAATTTGATTTAAGATTTGATTTGAAATTTGGAAGATCAAGTTTGAAACTTGATCGAGATTGGATTTGGAATTTGATTGAGAATTTGATTTGAAATTTGTAAGGATGGAATTTGATTGAGATTTGATTTGGAAGTTTGGAAGGATAGAATTTGATTTTGAAGTTTGAAAAGATTGAAATTTGATTCGGAATTTGGAAAGATTGAATTTGAGATTTGTGTTGATTTCGTTTATCTTTTAATGGTTCAAATTTTATTTTGTTGTTTATTTAATGTTCATGTGAACTTGGTGTTTGTCATTTTTCAGATTTTTTTTTTAAAAAAAATTTTCTTTTATTCTTTTTTTTCTTTTCTGCTCTTTGTTCGAAGTTCATTTAACTTTAATGGCGTTTCCCAATCAATTTGCACAAAAGAGGTGAAGGCCAAAAACGTACATGGTCACTTTCATTCCAATCATGTTGAAAATACGTCGTGCAACTCGATGCGTGAATATATTTCATACAATCCATGTAGACTAAAACGGTTTGTGTATGATCTTTGTTGATCCATCGAAAGAATCATACGTCGAAAATCCATGTCGTACTGAATAGTGAGGTACATGGTCGATAACATCACCTTCAAGCCATCCTTGGCGAGGATGCGTGGATGTACGTTGGAGGTGTGATATTTCCCATGTAACTCACGGCTACGTAGGCCGGAGGTTCTCTCAGCTCACGGATGCGGTTGGAAATGGTAAGGTATTTCTTGTCGTCATCCTCACGAAAGTAAGCGAGATTTCATCCTTGGCACCCCAGGTATGTGATGCTTTGCGATATCTGCTCCGTTACCTTGCGAGTATCATGGCGGAACCCACCGGTAAAGGTATCTTCAACGGCCCTCGGGACTCCCAGGGCTGTCCGAGTTCGGGATCCGAACATGATGTTGCACTCATTCGAGAAAGAGGCCAGGTGCGGAAAGGTCGACGAAGTTCGTGGTGATCAATATGTGGGGGTATTGTCTCGGTCACCGCATTTGTAGATGTTGATGTCATTGCGGTACTTGGGTATAGCAATGCGCGTACTTTTCCTCCATGTTATCGATCTTTTCACCATTCTCTTGATAACTAATGGCACCGGATCACTGCCACATGACGAAGTATCCTACGGTTGGAGTTTCCCTTCACCGTCTTCAGCGAAGTTGTCGCGGCATCCGCATTGTATTGTCGATTCTTCCTTTCCACGGCATCCGTCGCGGGGTTACGCGTATGTATTTTTCCCTCGGGCGCTGCTCGGCCCGTTCTTTCGGATCCGGATGCTGAGTCCGCGATTGCTTTGTTGTTCGTACTGCGAGAATACGTCGGTGTCGTGGCTCGAGGCCTTCGTCATGTTGATTCTTCTTCCTTCAATTCTCTCGAAGTATTCGAAAGTTTTCACCTCGGCTTGATGCCGCACCTCTCCGGCTCGTATACCGGGAATGATGCTAACGAGATGGCGAGCCTTATGAAACATATTGTTGGGATATATGGTTCAATCCCTTCACGTTCCCCCACGCCTCGGCTCCTCGGGGATGATCGCTGTCGGGACATCCCGGGGGTTGCTTACTGCGACAGTGTCGTACCTATGGCGGGATGGTTACATCCGTGGTAGCCTTCTTTCTTACGATCCTTGGAGATTTCCACCGGTTCTTTACGGCTATTCTAGGTGGCCTCACTTTTCGGGGTCTGAGTGAGCCGGTGTCCTTGAAAATGTGAGTGCTTTGGCATTAGCGATTGTCTGCCAATCGGCGGGTGCGACGTAGTTTTGTTAACATTTTACGGATGCGGCGATTCTTGGCTCGCCGTTGCGTGGGCGTTGAGGAGTAGCCCTCCGAACTTCTTGGAATCTGCGCGCAGCGTGCGGCAAGCTACCGCCCTGCATTGTGGTGACTGCGGACTTCATTTTCTTGTCTTCTTCGGTGTTTGCTTTTCTTTTCTTGTTGTTGGATTCGGTGGCTTGGGCCACCAGCTTTCCTCCATTGTACGCCGGGTGAGTTCTTCTCGGTTAGACGGGACCCGATCACTTCCCTCGAATCTTGTAGGCACAATGCGGTTGCCGAAATGCTGAGTCGAGCTCGATCATCGCTCCGTCTTTTTCACCCTCTTTTCATCGAGTGCAAGGCTTACGCCATTCTTAAAGTTCAAGACCCAGCCTTGGATTCGACATTTCACTGCGAAAAGACAAGGAAAGGATCGAGGCTATCTTAAGAACAAGAACTTAAGAAAATGTTTATTAAGATACATTTTTTTATTATTCTTATATTTTGAAATTTAACGGGAATGAAGTAGGATAAGATGAGGGAAAGAGATTTTGATTTGGAGAAAGAAAACGAGGAAAACTTTATTATCGTGATTTTATTTATCTTAGCACATTTTATTATTTTTGGGTTCGGACCCGATCACGAAGTAATTACTTCGCCCGTGTTTCTTAGGGATGAAGAATTCATTCCTTCGAAACATCGAGGTAGCGTAATATTTTTTCGAAGTATCGTCGGATTGATTGGAAGCATATGTCGTTCTCCTTGGCAATTCACTAGGCTGGTAGGAACCTCCACGAGTATCTTGCTTCGACCACGAAACGGTCCTTCCCAGTGGGTTCAAATTTTCCTCCTATCTTGCGGTGTACGAGAATAGGTCTCTTAAGAACGAGAACTGAGTCACCAACTTTGAAGGTTCTTGGGCGGACCCGGTTTGTCATGGGCTTGAACCATCTTAGCTTGAGTATAGTTCTAAATTACATTTGTGCGCGAGTCTTTTCCCTTCCAAGCTTTCTAATTCTTGAGTCGTAGTACGGCGTTTTCTTGTCGTGATCTTGTTTGCAAATGCAATTACGAGTGAAGGAAGTTGAACCTCTAAAAGGTAACTCTTGCCTCGGACCCATACACGAGAGCGTAAGGTGTAGCTTGAGTAGGAGTTCGAAGGTTGTCGGTAGGCCATAAGGCTTCTAACAATTTCTCGTGCTAATTTCTCTTATTATCGTCCAGGGGTTTTCTTTAAGATTTGAACGAGAGTTTTATTAAAAAGCCTCGACGAGACCGTTTGCTCTTGGGTAGTAAGTTCGTCGAGTATCGTAGGTCGAGTCCGTCTCTCGACAAAATTGTTGATTTGTGTGCTTCGAATGCGCGACCGGTATAATACCGAGATGATCACGCAGCGGCACTCGAAACGGTGAGCCGACTTGGTTCTTGAAAAGCTATGGCACGTGGTGTGCTTTCACTTCTCTGTAAGTGGGCCTACCTGCCCCGCTTGGAAAAGTGTCTGTCGCCCGCCGAGATGAAACGATGTCCTTTCGAAGATGGTGGTTCTATTGGACCCACTAAATACGTATTCTTGACATTCGAACGTGCAGCCACGATTGTCGGGTGTTAGCACATTTGGAGGTTGGTGTGGGGCACCACTCCGTGCACTTGGCATTGATGACGGCTCTTGGCGATTTTCATGCGGTCGGTCATCATCGAGGGCCGGTAGTACCTAGTCTTTTAATTTTCATTTTCATCTTTGGACCCGGTAGATGAGCGCCACGAGTCACTGAATGCACCTCTTTAACGATTTCGCGGGCCCTCGGACCTGCAGGCGCCTTAGCCACATTTGATCGAAGACCTTACATCCTGATGTGTTGTTTATTAATCGTAGGGCAGAGTTCTTTTCTTGATACGATGGGACGCGACTATCGTGCGGTAGCTTTCTGTTTGCGGTTGATCATCCGATGAATGTCGCCTCAATCTATGTGTTTTTAAATCCTTCTATTTGCTTGATTCTTTTCTTTCTTGATTTGTGTATCGTGTCTATGTCAAGTTGTGATAGGACTGACGTCATGAGTGATGACACTTCTTTGATTAAATCTTGCGAACGGGCAAATTCTTTTGCGAGACGGTTAAAGCATCTGTTTAAAGCATTCTCTTTCTAGGAATTTTGTAGATTGTCACATTTGGAATCTGTTCAACGAGTTGTATGGCATATTGGAAGTATTGTTCGAGTCTTAGCTTTAAAATTCGCATCTTGTCCGTGATCTGTTGAATGATTAGCTTGTGAATCACAGTAGATGTTGATGTACTGTTATTCCGTTTGAATGGTTAATTCCGGTCCGTTATGAGGGCTTCGTGATACGCTTCGTTGTTTGTACACGGTTCGTGTCAAGTGGTAGGAGTATCTTAACATCCTCGCTCGGTGTTATAAAGATTAGCTCGATTCTGCCACCTTACGGGAACGCTATCACTTGCGATTCTTCGTCTTTGTGTCTTGAAGATGCTCAAGTCGAAATATAATTCCCAACGTCGATCATCGGGGTCTTCTAGGTTCATTATTTGTTCATGCGGCGGAATCGTCATTGAGAGGAGATTACTGTGGCAAGAGGTGTCTTCTGCGGAAGTACTGCTAGGACTTGTCCCTTTACGGCACGCGAAGAGCGCGAAAGTTATATCGAATTGCGATAATATCATTGACCATACGGCAAGTCTGTAGGAAAGTGTCGGACGAGTCATCGAAGTATTGCAATGGATTAAACTTTGAAATCGAGTTGACCTTATGAGAAAGCATGTAATTACTGAGCTTTTGACGGCGAAGATCGGGGGCCGAACAGTGCTTTTCGGTTGCCGGGATACCTTGCTCCCAGTCGGAGTAGTAGCGACGACGCTTAAGTAGTAAAGAGCATTTTCTTTACCCTCATCATTGACACGGGCTAACGGGGCTCCGAGGGAGTCGTCTAGAGCCGCGGTGTAAAGAAGTATCCCGGCGGTACGCACAGAGGCCAGGGCTGCTAAGACGGGGAGGTGTCAATTCGATATTGTTTAATGTGCTTGAAGGCCTTACGGCATTTCTCTTCCGAAATCAATTTGGCGTCCTTTTAACTGAGTCTTGAGAAAGTGAGCACCTACTGGCGAGGTTTTGAGATAAAGCGTCGAAGATATGCGAGCTTCCGCTTGAAAAGATCGTCCGTTGTTTTAAGGTTTTGGGAGGCGGCATTTCTAGGATGGCTTTAATCTTCTCCGGGTGGATTTGATTCCACGATGTCGGACGACGAATGCAGAAATTTCACGGAGAGTGGCGCGAAGAGCATTTTAGAAGGATTCATCTTAAGGTTAAATTGTCTTAATCGTTCGAAAACAATTCTCAAATCATACGGGTGGTTTTCCCTTTACTTTGCTTTTGATGACGACATCGTCCGCGTAGCACTCGACTTGATTGTGGATGAGATCATCGAAAATTCTTGTCAGTGCTCTTTGGTAAGTTGCTCATAGCGTTCTTCGGTCCGAATGGCATCACCCGTGTAGCAAAATACTCCGATCGGCGTTACGAATGCTGTGAGCTTTTCATCTTCGCGGAGCCATTTTTATCGGTTGTATCTGAAGATCCATCCATGAATGAGAATATTTCGTAGTGAAAGCGATATCGATCATCGATTCACGGAATTGGTAGAGGAATTCATCTTTTGGACATGCCTTGTTTAAATCTCGGAAGTCACACAAATTACGATACGACCATTCTTCTTTGTGCTTGGCTCCGCATTAGCTAACGAGTCCGGGTATTGTTCTTCGCCCGGACAAATTTAGCGTCTATTAGCTTTTTAACTTGGTATGACTTGTTGTTCGATTTCCAGAGCCGCATTCTTAAGGACCTATGTCAGCTTGGAACGAAGTAGGATCCGCTCCCTAACTTATGGAGCTAACGACCTACGGGGCTAATCACGGCATTTCATCGTAACTCAAGCAAAACGGTCTTTAAATTCCATTAATAACTTGATTATTTCTTGAGTCTTCTTTATTGAGTAAGGAGAGTTTAACAAAGGTGAGTCTAGGCTCTTCGCTAGTACCTAAGTTAAGCTTCCAGTTAACTCATCTAATGTGGATTTGATTTCTTCTTCGGGTCACAGTGGAGCGTCTCCGATTTGTAAATCTTGAGTTCGTCTGTGGTTTCCGTACGAGTTTTTCATTGGATTCGCGAGTGACGACCCAGAAGCAAAATTCGGTATGTCGACTGACCCGTACCTGCGTCGAATCCGAGTCCATACTTTGAATTGGGAGGACGCCGGAGTTATTCCATAACTTTTCAAAATGTTGTGATTGGCCTTTTGTCCATTGTCGAGGTAAGAAACCACGTTGAATTAAATTTTGAACACGAGGAGAGTACCAGCTCGAAAGGTAATTCCAGTAATTCGATGAAGTGACATCTTCGGAGTGTACATTATTTTCGAGTTTTGGAGGAAGAAGCACCGCGGTAGAATTTGATCGGCTTTGCACGATCACTACGTACCTCTTTGACCTCCATACCCTCGATCTTATTAGAATGGATCGGAGTTAGGGTCATAGTATGTACGTAGTGGTTAATCTTCTCGTACATTGATTTGTATTCTTCGTTCTTTTCATCTTCAAGGGAGATCTTGTATTGCGGCTTCTTTCGACTTATTGTTCTTGCTTCTTGCTTGATTTCTTTTTCCTCTTGAAGCCCCATCTTCCCGATCAACATTGATGGCTGGTTTCTTACGTCGATTGTCCTAGTGTCTCTACCACGGCCTCGTCCCGGCCTCGACCTCGGATGCGAGTTGTGGAGAAACCTTCACCGTCTCGCAGGAAGGAGTGGTGAGTGAGCTGTTGGACTAGAACTTCGAGTTCTTCGTTGTCTCGAACTTTCTTTGCTTCATTTGTTACGGTATCTACGGGAGAAGATTGTTTTCTTTGGCGGTGCATAATAGTTGCATCTTCATGGATTCCAATCTCATGTACGGAGAATGGTTGTAAGTCACCTTTGATGCCTTTGTTCCCCTCCATCGTAGTATTTGATGCAACGTGTCGAGATGATGGTACCATCCTTGTTTTCATGTATCCATGGTCGGCCCGATAGAGCGTTGAACGACGTTTACGAATCGATTATATGAAATTTTGCGGTTGTCTTTGCTAAATCACCGGTCTTCATCGAGTGGCGTTATTGACCCGAGGGCTCTTTCTCCTTTACGGTTGAATCCTCTTAATAACATTTTTGTCGGCCTCGAGCTGCGAGCATCAATTTCCAAGTATGCTAGTGTTCGAAGACTCATTATATTGATTGATGCTCCTGGATCCACCAATACTGCGGAAGCGTAAACTTCCCGATGTATGGCCGAAATGTACTGACGGTCGGTTGTGATGCCTGGCATCCCCGAAGTAGTAGGTCATTGTCACGTAGAAGGTAACACCTCGGTCGTTCCTTTAACGAGCGAACCTCATCGAAGGAATCTCCGGCCATTTGAGCTAAGCGAAATTTCCGGATCAAGTAAGGCCTTGATCGAGCTTCTCTCATCTCCTTTGGTGATAAGATGAGAGCATCGTGAAGTGCTCGGTTGGCAGGTGAGTTTCCTAAGATGGAGGCTAGCACGTTGTAATCCACTTTGTTCTCTTCGTGCGTCTCGGCTTCTTCTCGGAGTGGGTATATCCTGGCTGTGGGGTTGGTTCTGCATGAGCTGGCTTCGCACCTTGCACTCATGCCCATCTTGGACCCGTTCTCGGAGGTAAGAACTTCTTCCACTTCTCGGGTGTGCCTTCTGTAATTTCTGCGAATCTAGTGTTGAGTTTCTTTGGTGTCTCCTCCTGAATCGGAATGACGGCGCTCTTCCGGATTATCTTCCAAATGCGGGGGCTCTAACTACGGTCGTAGCTTGGAGCTCCTCGAAACTCGCGAGATAGATCCGTTGCTTGTTGAACTCTCGTAGCCTCCTTGATGGATGCCTTCTTCGTCGTTTTGATCGTCGAGATCATGTATGATTTGAGAATTGTTTGTTGGTATCGAAATCGACGCCGGTTGTCGGCTAATTACCGTAATACGTTAGAAGCGATCAAACGTGGCCAACGCCATCACCCTTATCATTATATGATCCCACCGAAGTGAGCGGATAATCATACAAAATCCCAGAGGTTCGAGGGATTTCTCCCAGGATCGGAAGCAAGCTATCCACAGGATAAGCGGCCCCTAGTCGCGCCTTGGAATCTCGGTCCCCTCTTCTTCGTCAATTTTCTTCTTCTCTTCGATTGTCTCTCTGTCGAGGTGGTTCTTCTATCGCAAGTGATAGTACCGGCTTAACGAGGTCTCGAACTCGAATTGAAGCTCGCCATGAAGCGGTTCGGATGTTGTCTAGAATCTTCTTCGAAGATCTCGTCCGAGCGGTAGTCCATCCATCGTCGGTTGCATAGGGATCTATCGGAATGACGGGATCGGTTGAGATAACATTGACGGAACCTCCTTTGCGGGGTTCCTTCGTGTACTCCTTCGGGATTGTTATATTTCCTTTACGAAGGTTGTCGTTGAGCCGACTTTTGAAGGTAATGCGGTCTTACTATCTTGTGCCCCGAGCATCCGATGGTAGGGGCGAAAGTTGGGATCACCTTTCTTGTTGACTTCCTCACAGTGCTTTTGGGCTGCTGTGTTGGAAATCTGGAGTTTTCATTAGGCTACTGGAACATCTTGATCTTGCTTCATTTTTGAACGGATGACTTCTCTGCTCGAAGCTCCCTCGATGTACGTTGCGGACGGGACGGTTGTTCATACTGCGGAGGCAGATCGTGGACCGGGGTTCTTGGTAATTTTGTTGTAGTTCTTTGCGGCCGTTGCGTGGTATTTGCATCGGTTGTTTGCCTTTGTCGAGCTGCTTTGCCAGCGACCCCAGGATTTCTTTTCGAAAGTCTTCGCCGACACGCAATGTCCGTCTTGTCGGCGAAGCTTAATTGCTTCGCCTCTTCTTGCAAGCTTCCGGCCTTGCTTAACAGCTTCTCGAAAAGTCTTAATAGTGAATCCCTTGAGGAGAAGTGCTATCGGGCCGATGAATGCTTTTTAGACGGAATCTGCGGCGCATGTTGTTCTTGCGGTTGTGGTTCACACTTCATACTTAAATTTCTCCGTGAAGTATGTAATCCACTAGAGTTTCATTCGGCCTTTGTTTCTCACCCTTAAATCTGCTATAGTGATGTGGTGCGGGAGCTCACGGCAAATCGCTTAATGAAGAGGCTCTCTAGCTGCGAGAATGTCTTTACGAATCAGTTGGGTAATTCGCATACGGTCGAAGGCGATTCTGATGACTGGCAACGAGGCTGTCGGAAGAGTAGCGCATCGCTCCCGCCGGCAGCATTGCAACAATGGCACGAAAGTGTGCAACATCTTTGTCGGGGGTTCCCGATTCCGTCGAAGGTTTTGAACGAGAGGTGGTACGAAGCCTTTCGGGTATTGGACGGCGTCGAATTCTTCTTGGTAAGGTCTGCCGTCCGAATGGATGTCCCGTTCTTCGATTGTGCTAAGGCTTCTCGCACTGTTGTTCCATCGAAGTTCTTGATATCCTTTTTCGAGGGATCATACTTTGTGTTGTATCCTTTAAAATGGTCATCCCCATTGACGGATGTAATTTCCTTCCCTCTCCGTCTGAGGTGAATGACTTCTGGGGGTGTCTCTGCATGTGGTTGTACTTGACTGCGGAGAGTGAGCGGCTGGCCATCTCTTCCGTCCTCTTCGCCATTTGAGCGATCGTGTCGTCCTTTTCATTGTCTCTGTGTGGTTCCGGCTCCTCTTCTGCTTGTTCTTTGAGGCTTTTATGAGAAGATGATGAAGCTGCGTGTCTCGACCATGTTGATTCTGCGCTATTCGTTGTCGGCAGATTCCGATGAGTCGATCTCGTCTCCGTTTCTTCTCTTTCTTTTGCCGGCCGTCGGATGTGGGTTCAGCTTTCTGGCATCTTCTAGTGGAGCTTTGCGTGTGTCTTTGCTTTGGTTTGTCATGCAGATGGTTGCGGGTCTTTTTACGGTCCCGCGCGCGTGCGCACTTTCTTCGGATTCGGCCTCCTGGCGAGACTTTCTTTCTCGGGCTGTTGTTTCGGTCTCGTACCCCGTAGACGGACACACCATGCTCCCCAGGCAGAAGGTCTAGGGCAGGATGGTCGCCGGCCCGAATGCGCTGGAAGGTGGTATCCCTCCCTAATCTGTAACCACTGATACTACGACGGGCGGGCTAGCCTTCATTCTCTTGTAGGCTTTTCATGGCGGGGCTCACTCGGGGCCCAGGCGGAGTTGAGCGCGCACCGCCTATCCTTCGTAGAATTTCCGACACGGGACGAGTTTTCCTTCTTGGCCCAGCTTTTAAAAGTTTGGAGTCGAGCGAAACGGCGTAGTCTGATTCTTTTCTTGCATTATCGTTGTGGTATGCGAGAACATGGTAATGGCGACAATCTTGCGACATTCCCTCCTCGTCCTGCGGCGGAGGGATGGAACCTGCTTCCTCCAAAAGTGGTATGTAGTCGGGCGGTGGTGTATGTTACGGTAAGCGGTGTATATTCGGTAACTGCAGGAATTTCCTCCGGGGAAGACGTACGGCGGCTAAAAGCTGCAGCGATCCTTGTTTCTCTGTTCTTCTTTGGGTCTTTGTCGGCGGGGATCTTGAAGCCCGGACCAGATTTCGAAAACGAAGGTCTTCACGGAAGATACGGTACCCTCCGCATTAACGAGGTTTACCATGGTCTTGGATTTCTTTCCCCTTTGATTTGGCGAAGTCGGGGTAGGTGCGGGAAACAACACAGGCCAGGTGGGGGTGAAGTAAGAGCGGTCCTCTGCCGATGACGGCCGGTACTCCTCCCCAGTCGGGACCCTTTGCGGGGAGGAAACTCTTTGGGTCGACCTAAGGTTGAACTCGTGCGGTGGTTCTCGAAGCTTGATACCTTGTTCGTCGGTCTGAGGAGACGTCGGTGACCTTGGCGTTGCGTGTTTTAAATCCGGCAGTCCCGAATCGGATGACCCCATTGTCGGGCCGAGTTCATCCTTATAGGCAATGAGAGGTCGAGTCCGTTGGTGAAGGAGAAATGGAGGTTTCGGGGCTTCCATTTAAGGAGTGAATTCTGGTTGTCGGTCTTCTTTTCTTCGGGGCAGAAAGGAATTGAAAGAGTGGGAACTCATTCTTTGTTCATGTATTGTATCATTTGTTAAAAGAATCACTTATTAGAGGGTTTGTTTATTTAGAACGGAATGTTGAAAGGTGTAGAGAAGGTAAGGAATCCAGATTAGAAAGGAAAAGAAAGTCTTAAGCAGAGACTTCCGACTCGAAGGATCACTCTAAACTAACACACTATTGGGGTCCACCCCGCTAGAAATGAGGTAAAAGGATCTCGGAACCTCTACGTTTAGGGGTGTCTAGCAGTGGCTCCTAAGTCAGAGAGAATGTTGGTATACTTGTTCGAGGTAGAAATGAACATAGTATTCCAGCTGAAGAAGGAGTAGTTTGATCCATTAGGGACATGGATGCACTATCCAGATTTTTGAAAGCGGAGATTATTTTGATTATAATGGAGAGAGGAATCTGTCCGGCGGAGTCGCATGAGAAATGCGCTAGTGCTGACCTTTAAGGTCGTGTTTTATTTTGAAGAGGGGTCGCTGTGATGACGTAATGAGCGAATTTTTAATTTAATTAAAATAAATAATTTGAAAAGGTAGTATTTGATTTTGAAAATAATTTTTAAATTTGAAGGTTTTAAGATATGAGATTAAGCAGAGCCTCACATCCCAATAGTTTATATAAACGGCACGCACCCTGCAAACAGTGTATCTATCCTAAGGATAGACACAACGCTTGATGGTGGGGCTTGATTAAATAAACTAGAAGATTAGTGACTCCGTTTGGTACGGAACCAATTTTATAAGTCGGCAAAGTTTCCCACTGACTATGAAAACATTAAACGAGGGTTTATATTACACAGGTTCTTTAAAATTCCCCTATAAGGGCAAGCCACATAGTTAATTACATCTTAAGTTGACGGGAATCACCTTAGAAAACTCTCGATAATAATCAATAGTTAACATCGAGAATTTCAGAGTTTAAGGTTTTCAAAGATTGAATTTTGGAGTTTCGATAGGGAATGGATCGAATTTTTGGAACATTTTGTTTTGTGAATCAAAGGAAGAAAGGTAGGAGAAATCAACGATTCGAAGTGAACTTCGATAATTTCAGAAGTATCTGTCGTGTTGGCTGAGTTTAGGAAAGTCCTAATACTTATTTAAATGTTTTGATCTTGCAGATTTAATTAATTAGGGCTTATATTTGCATGATACAATCATGCAAATAGCCGAAGATGTGAGGGTTTATGTCGTATCGGACCATTACCTCGGAATCTAAGACCGGTTAGGGCTTAATTTGCAACTGCAAATGCTAACGAAGAGTTGAGGATTTATGTTACCTGACAGGCTACCTCGAAGTCCTATGAGCTAGTTTGTTTTAATTCTAGGAAAGTTTTGCTGAAGTAGACTCGGGCAGTTTTCTTGATGACGATGGTCGTCTTCGCCACTATGCTCAGAGCTCCTTGTTGTTGCGAGAGGTTTAGTTTTAGAAATCATAAATCAGGGGATGAGAGAAGTGTTTTGGTTTAGAGAAATCTTAATTTCAAGTGTTTTTTGTGTTTTAATTAAAACAAATCTTAAAGTTGATTATAACGACACCGGTTAAGATCCCGCGGTTCCATCCTTAGGCATCGTTATTTTTATCGGATTCACTTAGTCCGAGATGAATTTGCTTAAACTCAGCTGAATGAGTTCCACACTTTCATTTAGACCGTGGGAAATCCAGTTAGCAACACGTAGGTTACATCATCAGAGAGTATTCCCGATCATCAACGTAGACGTTTTAATTTAGTTGTAATTGTAGTTTTGTGTTACGTTTTGTGATTAAATTTTGAGTTGTTTTATATTTTGAAATGTTGTGGCGGTGAATTTTATCTTGCAATGACTTTTAACTTAATTTTGGTTTCAGTTTTAGGGGCTATCCTAAAGGTGTGGGTTTTCATGCAAGCTTGTTGTTTTATCATGCGAAAAGTAAAATGCATTTACTGATAAAGTAAATTGCAAGAAAGTAAATTGCAAGAAAGTAAATTGCAATAAAATAAAAGCGTACACTGGAGGGTCTTCCAGTCATCCCAAGTTGCACTTAAAACACAATTAGAATATTTAAGCAAGTTCCTAGGTAAAGCTTAAGGGAAAGGTTATGGTTTTCATCAAATTCTAATCTTATAGCTAGTCATCTCCTATGACGTCTAGGTTCTTTGGGTTTTGGTTTAAGGACGATTTTCTTCATCGAAGAATAATCAAGTTCGATTGTTCTTATAAATATCCTATCATATTGAGGAAGTGCTTAAGAAGGATCTTAAACATCTTTTGATATTTACAGGATTATTTTAAGTCAGAATGAATTTAATTATATAAATGAATCGATCGTCAGGGTTTTGAGTCTTGTTAACTTGCTCGATTGAACTAGGACATTTGAATATCCTATGAGTGAAGTAACACTCCATTTAATGTTTCATTTAGGAGTTATAATAATCAAAGCTTTCGGGTAAATTAGTATTGAAATGATTTGATTTAAGTTAAAGGGTTTAAATTTGGAATAGTGTTGAAGTTGCTTTATATTTAGTTTAATTTCATTTAATTTGATTTGATGTTTAATTAATTTGATTTAATTTAATTTAATTTAATTTAATTTAATTTAATTTAAGTTTAATTTAATTTAATTATTTAATTTAATTTAATTTTTTAGTTTAATTTAATTTAATTATTTAATTTAATTTAATTTAATTATTTAATTTAATTTAATTTAATTGTTTAATTTAATTTAATTATTTAATTTAATTTAATTTTTTAGTTTAATTTAATTTAATTATTTAATTTAATTTAGTTTAATTGTTTAATTTAATTTAATTTAATTTTAATTAATTTAATTTAATTGTTTAATTTAATTTAATTTAATTATTAAATTTAATTTAATCTTAATTTAATTTATCTTTAATTTACTTTATTTTTAATTTTAATTGAAATTTCAAAAGATTTTAATAATTTAATTAAGTCTTTTAATATTTTAAATTTGAGTTATCATTTTAATTAAAAAGTTGAATATTAATGGGATGATTAATTTAGGGATTTTTAAATTAAAGAATAAATCTCTTCCTAATAAATATCCCTTATTTTAATGATTCCAATTTTATTATTCTTCCAAATTTAATCTATTATTTAATTAAAGTTTAATCATTTTAAAAATTATTTAATGGGTTTCTACCCTTTAATTATTTAAATTTCAATCATCCAAATCAGATTAGGATCAAATATTTTACTTGTTGATTTTTTATTAAACCTAAAGTTTTAATTAAGGGTTGAAAGTTTAATTACCATTTTACCCCTTAAGTTTAATAATTTCATAACTCACTAAATTGAAATTAAATGAACTTGAAATTTTTATGTGACTTCACTCATATGTCAATAAAGACATGAGAGGAGAAAATGTGATTTTTCTGTATTTAATTTATTTATATAATTATTTTTGGTGGAAAATAGAGATTTTCAAGGAAAATTTAATAACATGACCAAGGGAAAGTTTCTGTCCTTAAGAAAATTAGGGGACATTCCTAATGACCAGAGAAGCACTTGGACCAATTTTGGTGATTTTTTGAATTATATTATTTTTATTATAATTATTTTGAGTTTTGGAGTGTTAATTAATTTAAAAATAAGATAAATGTTGAAAAATGGATTTTATATTTTTCAAAAATCTCTCTGATATCAAGGAAACCAGAGAATCAAATTTTGCAATTTTCTGATTTTTCTATGATTTATTATAATTATTTTAGTGAAAATGCTAGAAAATACATTTTTTTAATTTTAAAATTACCCTAGGGCTTTAAAATTTAATATCTCACTAAATAGACTTAGGAAAAATGTGGGATTTGTTCCTAAGTGATTAAAATTCAAAATGTGACATTTTGGTGAATTTTATTATTTTTGTGATTTTTATTATTTTTTAATTATTAAAAATATTAAAATATTATTAAAAATCAACTTTTTTAGAAAATTGAAATTTTAATTTTCTTAGGTTCCCCTGATATCAGAGAGGCTCCAAAACCAATTTGGTGAATTTTTAAAAAGTATTTTAAAAGTTATGAATTTTTAAAGTTTAAAATGGCTAAGTGGCTTAATCAGCCCAATTAGTGGGGCTAACCAAGTCCAATTGACCTCAAATTTTTATGGTGGATTCCTCTGATCCTAAAGGTCAGTGGAGAATTGATTTCAAGTCAATTTGATACCTGGTTAACTCTAATTAATTAAAGACCTATTTTGGGTGTTTAAGCCGATTAGGGTTAATGCTGAGTGAATTAACTCAAGTCCTATTTTTCCTAGAGTTCTCCGGTCATAAGGAACATCACCAAATATTTCTAGAATTTATTTCACAACATGCTAATTTTTGGAATTAAAATACTCAAAACGACAACATGCATTTGAAAAATAAATAACTTTTCACGAGAGATGGCCTCGACCTTGGAAAATTCAGGGAATGTTCCCAAGTTCAGAGGCTTCAAAGCCCTATGGTCTCATGCCATGGTGAATTGTATACATGCATGGAGAATTAAATGTATGCAGAGAGTAAATAAATCATAAAAAATAAAATACTTAATTAAATTAAATGATTTCTTTTCCACATTATTCTCCTACGTTCACTTTGAGCGAGGGGGTATTTTTATTTTATTTTTGTGATTTTTCTACACAAGATATGGATTTTTGAAGTTTAGGGAATTAAATAAATAAGAAAATACCCTAATTTTCTATTTATCCACGCGGCGCCAGCGTCAACCTCGGCATCTCGAGACGCACGCGCGTCGCGCTCCCATTCGACGCCGCCACACGAGTCGGCGGCCGGGCCCGCGGTTCTCGTGCCGTCTCCGGTCCGACGCCGATCTGGCCGTTCGTGCGCGCGTGTATCGAATGGACGGCATCCGTTCATCGTCCCCGAGTGTTCTCGCCGAGAGCCGTCCACACTAAATCCACTAGATCTCACTCGATTCTCGATGGATTTTCATGTTCTTATACTCTATGGATTCGTCTTGAAGAGACGAACACATCTATACGGCTAACATGCATTGAAACTAAGGCATTTGAAATGGAGAATCTCCGAAGCTCGGGATGGATAGTTAACTCATACCTTAGCTCGGAGAAGTGTGGCTTCAATCCGAGAGTTGTTGCACCTTCGATTGGGTCCCGCGAGCTCCGGATGAAGTCTCTGAGTGCAGTGAATTGCTAGCTATGAAAGTGACCACAGCAGATCACAAAGCTTGGAGGTTGGAGACAGCTGAGGTGGCTTTGGAGATGGGGCTTTCGGTGGGAAACTTCTCCTCTTGGTCCGGTGAAGGTGTAGGACCGGTCAGATTTGAGGATTGGCTCAACGTGGCAAAGTGTCCTGGTTTTGGGTGGAATTTCGGTTGAGAAGTTGGGCTCTGTTGGTGGGGATTAGGGCGAATTGACCTTTGGGGATCAAGCTGCTCTAAGGATGGTGAAGGGTTTGGAACAATTTTGGCGAGTTTCGGCGAGGTTTGTGCTTGGCTCCTCTCATGGCCGAGAGGGGTGGAGTTTAAATAGAGGTGGTGGGGGGCCTCCGGGGAGAGTTAGGGCTTGGGATCGAGTGCTTTCTGGTGAGGAGAAGATCGGCCATGGTGACCGCTAGGGATGGGGCGGCTCGGCGAGTGAGAATTTCGATGTTGGCTCACATGTGAGCTCTCGGCCATGGTGTTTTCCGGCGGCACTAGTGGCCGGCCGGCCGAGCATGGGTCACCCTCGAGGTCGGGTGGGTCGGGGGCTGGAGGTTTGTGCAATCAATTGGCCATGGACATGTGTAAAGGCTTTGATCCGAAGTGGAATGGGGCATGGCTAGATTTGGACCTAAATGGGTCGACCCACCCATTTGGGCTAGGTGCACCACCCGAGGCCTGGTTTAGGTGAGGAGAAAGTGATTTGGATCGGCTTGATTAGTGGGGTCAAGTCGCGATCCAAGTACGATTAGGCTTAAGCATGGTTTAGTGGAATCATGTAAGTGGTTAACCACCTTTAGGAGTTAAGGAAAGAGCCTCCTCCTTTTGCCCAAAATGGCATGGTGACATGTAAAGAGGCTCTCATGGCTTGCATATGGCTTATGCATGGCTCCATGGCTCCATTTGGCTTGGGAAAAGTAAAGTCAATTTCATGGAAATGGATTTAAGGAAAATTTTGGTATTTAGGGGTGATTTGGCATGAGGCTTGATTTGGAATTATTTGATGATGAATTTAGGACTTAGGGATGATTTTAATTGAAAGTATGATGAGGGGAAATGTCATATGGGCCTTGGAAGAATTTTGGGCTTTTTTGAAAAGGGTTTTAGATGGGCTTTTAAGATGGATTAGGAAAGTGGGCTCTTGAATTTTAAAATGGATTTTGGGATGAAATTTTGTAAAGAGGTTGGGCCAAATAATTATTGGGTTTAGCTCATGGATGTGTCATGAGTGACTTGAAGCAAATTTGGGGTAGTTTGGACTTGAATTGGGTTGGATTTGAATTCTTTTGGTGAATGGGCCAATGTAGGTGAGATTGGGCTAACTTGGGCCAATGTTGGGCTAGGGTTGAAATTGATGTAAAATAAATATTAAGAAATGTTTATGGGAGTGTTTCAAAGAGGTTTTGGCTTTGGTTGGGTTTTAATTTTGAGGTTTGGGCCTATTTGGGTTAGATTTGGGTTTAGGTCGAAATTGGGCTTTTTGATTTTGGGTTGAATTTGAGTGGGGTTTGGGTCAAAATCTTGGGCAAATCATGTTAGTGTTTTGTTTATGAGGATGTTAAGGAAGGTTTAGAAAAGATTTGGGGTTAATTGGAGTTGAATTGGGTTAGTTTGGGCTAAGTTTGGGTCATGGGTCCAAATTTGGGCTTTAAGGCCAAAGTGAAATTGGATCCAAATGTCAATCAAATTGGACTTGGATTTGGTCTAAATTGGTATTGGGAATGTTGAATTGAAGTTTAGAATTGAATTGGACCAAAATTGGGGTCAATTGGGTATGTTTGGTTTGACATTGGGTCCACTTTGGGTTAAAATGGGTCGATTTGGGGGTTTTGACAAAAGTAGGGTAAATTGACAAAATTGGCCCATGGTGTAGTTGGACAAAATGAAATTGGGAATATTTGGGATTTTCTGGAATTTTCTGGGAATTTTCTGAATTTTTGGATTTTTAGGCCGAAGGGTATTTTGGGTATTTGGAGGGTATTGGGGGGTTTTCTTGGAATTTTTGGTATTTTTGGGTATGGATGATCAATTTGAGTGATGTGGAGGTGTTTGGGATTGATTTTGGAAAATTTTAGGTAATTTGGAGATTTTGCGAAAATTTGGGTAATTCGAGGGTTTTGGGTAGGTTTAGCGGGTGTAGGGTCCGGGGGTCAAAAATTGAAAATTTGGGAAATTGAAGATTGGGTGAATTTGGGTGGGGTGAAATCATTTTGGTTGAGCCATGAAGCCATTCAAGCCCATATGAGCCATGAAAGGACTCATTTGAGGCATTCGTTATGTTGTTCATAACCCTCTTGCTGAGGGCTTAGGGGTTAAGGACCATCCATGTGAATCACCTACATGAGTCGGGAGGTCGAGTTGGGTATGGGTGTGGTTTTAGGAAGTGTGTGGAAATGTAGTGTGTAAGTGTAGTGTATGTCGGCCCCTTCGCAGGACCGGGCGCCGGGGCGATCTGAGGCCGAAAGAGTCTATAGGAACTCATCCTTTAAACTTCCGTATTTGATTTCGACCCTCACAGGTGATTAGGGGTCTATAGTCGAGTTTGTGGAGTTTGCGGGGAGTTTAGAAGTGGTTTGAATTTCTAAAAGGCGGGTCCCGATTCTAGTCCTCTAAGATAGTCGAAGGAAAAGCTTCAAAAATTTAGATCCTATGCTTAAAAAGAAGAAAAGGAAGACCTCATCAAAAATGAGGTCGACGAGAGCCGAGTTTCAGAGCTTTGGGTTGAGAGCGCACACGAGCGATGCCGGATGTGATCCAAGAATTTTTCTTCGAAACTTTGTCCGGAGACGGTACTACTATCCATCATTGGTCGTGTATTGAGATCTGTCGGACACAATGGGATCCAGTTGGATTAGCATTGACGGAACCTCCGTTTTTGGGGCTCCTTCATGTATTCCTTCGGGATTGTTATGTTCCCTTTCCGGAGATTGTCATCGAAACTTGATTTTTTGAAGGTTAGCGGTCTTCTATCTTATGTTCGATCGTCCTTCTTTTGCAGTTTCTTCGCAGCCTCTTGGGCTCACAGTAGTTGAAAGTCGGGTGTCATTATCGAAACTACCGAAACATCATTGCCCACTTTGCTTGATCTTGAAGGGATATTCTTTATTCATGAGTTCTTTCGAGCGCGGCTTTGTGGATGATACGACGGCTAATCATGCTGCCATGATTGATAGCTCGATCGGAATTTGTTGATAGCTACGGTGATGTTCGCGATACATCTATGCGAGGTTGTTGATAAATTCATTACGGTAGTTGATAACTTGGTTGTTGCCTAGCTTTGGGTACGTATTTCTGCGCATTGGTACATACCTTTATCTACTGCCGCGATGATCCCGAGATTTCTTTTTCGGAATGCCTTTACGGGCTACAGCTTATCGGTCTTGTTAATGAAACTCCAGTTGTTTTGCCTTCTCTATAGCAGGCTCAGGAGCCTTACTAAGAAACTTCTCGAAAGTCTTAATTGTTAATCCTTTGAGGAGAAGTCTTTATCGGGCCATGGATACTCTTCGACAAGATACGCGACTACATCCGCGTTCACTGAAGCTAAGGCTCACACTTCATGCTTAAGTTCACTCCAGCGCAGTATGTAATTCACTTTAGAGTTTTGTTCGGTTTTACTGTTTGCTCTGCCACTAGATCACTCAGATAGTGATGTGGTGCGACCGACTATTCTGCTTATACGAAGAGGTTTTCTAATTCTAAAAAGGTCTTAACCGAACCGGTCCGGCAATTTTGCATCGCGATCGAAGGCAATCCACGACCAGCTGGCGACGGGCGATAAAATAGAAAGGCGTCGCTCCACAGGCATTGCAATAATTGGCACGAAAGTATGCTACATGTCGCCGGGGGTATCTGGCCTCATCAAAAGTGCTTAAACGGGGGGTGGTACGAAGCCGCACCGGGTATTGGACTACATCGAAACTCTTCGGGGTAAGGTCTACCGTCTGAATAGATGATCCACTCTTCGAGCCGAGCTAAGGCTTCTCGAACCTGCTGTTGCTGCAACGATTTTAATATCCTTTTCGGGAATCATTGCTCTGCCGTTGAATCCTTTCATTGGTTGTTCATCTCCGTGTGACGGATGTAATCTCTTTCCCTCCATGCGAGATGTGAATGTTCTCTAGAGGTGTTTCCTTTTGAGGTTGAAGGCGGCTACGGGAGAGTGACCGAGGTGGTTGCCGTCTCTTCGCATCCTCTTTGCCATGCGAAGAGAAATTGTATCGTCTTTTCTTGAAGATGCGCTCTCGTCACCTACGGTTCATCTCTTTTGGGGGCTTGACGAGCTCCCTGCCGGGGCGATGATGCTCGGGTCTCGGCCACGTATTGATCTCGGCACATTCTTCGTCCATGAATTACGGTGAATTCACTTCGTTTCCAAATTCTTCTCCTCTTTCCCTTGCCGATAATCGGATGTCCATTCTTAGCTTTCCTATAAAATCCTCGAGTGGTCTTTTCGAACGGTTTCGCGGTTGTCGTGTGATGGTTGTTGAACTTCTTTTCGGGAGTTTCCTTTAATGCGGTAGCACTTTCTTGATTCGGGTTTTCGTGAGACTCTTCTTTCCGGAATATTATGTCGGTATCGTTCGAACAATGACCCAATAGGTCGCCACACCATCCTTCTTGAGAGTAGAGGCACAGGACCGAGATGGTGCGTGCAATCTGTATACGTCGGTGGGTGGTGTCCTCCACTAATATGGTAACCCGATGCGACAACGAGGCGACTTCTTTCTGCCGGCTCGCACCTTCTTCGGTGGCCTCTTTGGAGTATGTAGTGGGGTCACCTATCTCGCGGTCCAGGAGGGATTTGACTAGAACTGCGTCCCATGCTATCTTTGGATCTACGATCGCAGGGGCACCCTTCCTTTTCAGCTGGTTTCTCTCTTACGGCCGCCGGTCGGGTAAGCGGTGTAGTCTTGACCCTCTTCCTTTTACGGTCACTAAAGTATCTTTGGTCGGGGTAATGCGGCGATCTACGGATATCTTCTTCATCTGATGCGGTAGAGAAAGGGTGGAATCTACTTCCTCCGACGGCGGTGAAATCCATTAGTTCTTTTTTTTCCGCGGAATCGCCAGAAAATTAACTGAGTCTTGGCCTTCTTGATGCGGTGATCTTTAACTCTTTATTTCTTCTTTGAGTCCGAGTTAAGGGTGCAACTTTAGAGTTTGGACCTATCTCGAAGATAGACGGTATTGCGGCAAAATGCGAACCCTCCACGGTAACGAGGCTCATCACCGACTTGGACTTCTTTTCCTTCCCGGTTTAGGCGGGGTGGTGGGTGTAGTGATGACCGGGCCGGTGGGGGGTGAGATGACAATTCGACGGTAGCGACCAACCTTCCATGAACAACGGTGTTTGTTTCAATTGGGACTCTTTGCGGGGAGTAAACTCTTGGATCGATTTCGGTTTGAACTCGGTGGGCTCCTCGGATTCGGGTACTTTGTTCATCGGTCGAAAAGGAGTAACATCGGTGAACTTAATCTCACATGTTGTCGAACCCTTGTCCAAGCGTAGTTGACGACATCATTAGGGAGCTCATCCATACGTAAACGAGCTGAATCTATCCCATTGGTGAACGACAAAATCAGTTTCGGTGCAGACATTTTCTGCAGGGTAGTTTCTAAGCGTCAGTTTTGATTTATGCTTCCTTTTGTTAGGACGAAGAAAGAGAGAAATTCTTTAAAAGAGTCCGGCTTACACGTCTCGTTTATCGTGTCATTTTCTTAATTTTATTTACAAGATATTTTTGGATTTTGTTTTATTTGTGTATGTTACGGTTGAACATAGAAAAAATCATTTATTAAAGGGTTTGTTTACTAAAAGGTTTGTTCATTATGAACAAAACAAATTAAAAAGGGGGAGAGGGTTAAAGGAAAGGTACGGGACCCGATCGAGAGAATTGGAAATGAAGGAAGAGTCTCGCAAGACTTCTCGATCCGAGAGCTGCTCCTAAGGCAACACTGATGAGGGTCCACCCCACCTCGAAAGAGGTAAAGTTCAAAACCTCTCAGTGGGGGTGTCTAAACGGTGGCTCCAAAATACAAGAGAGTTGATTATACCCATTCAAGACGAAA
>JAKZJZ010001057.1:0-31425 GCA_022702705.1 Papilionanthe hookeriana x Papilionanthe teres | reverse complement strand
TTGGATATTTTGAAGGACCTTTGAACATATTATGTTATGATGATGAAGATCATCATCAAACAAAGGCATAGGGACCCACCAAGTAGTATAAATCTTATCGAATCTTTTACAATAGATAGGAGAACTTGTCTGTCAACATAAAAGTTCATAGAACAAAACAGATGTCATTGTTGACCTCACTTTTGGTTGAGGTCTAGTCTCTCTTTAGAATAGCCTAGGGTCTAGCCATAAGACTCTCCTGGTGACTTTCTTAGAGGACTAGTCTTGTAACCCTCCCCCTTAGAAATTCAAACCTTTCTCACTTCACTGGGAGTTTTCATATGCTTAAGGCCTAACCTCCAGCTTTTGGGAGGAAGAGACCAAGCATAAGGAAGCCTAGGGGAAGTCTCCTATAGGTGGTCAGACCTTAGAATTTACCCTGGGAGGTCTGGAGCTTACACAAAACACACTATTTACACTCATAACCCTAAACAAAGCATATCCCACCTTGAGCCCCTAACTCTTTGGAAACTCATGTGCGTAGTTTTCCCAAGCTTTTAGCCCCAAGCTAAAGGTTTGGTTAGTACCAAGACATAGAGGACCAAATGAGGGTTGCCATTGGTCCATGGCTCAATCAAAACAATCTCATACTACTCACCTCTAATCAACCTTAATTTTTTCAAAATTTCAAATTTTGACCCCTTGCCACTAAATCTACCCAAAATACTCATAAACCTCAAAGTTACTGTCGGCATATTTTTAGGTTGTATTGTATTTAAAAAGGGGGGTCGCCTAACAGAAGTTGTCGGCGAATTTAAATTTTAAATTTGATTTAAATATATATATATAATTTAGAAAGTAGTATTTGGCTTTGAAAATAATTTTTAAATTTGAAAGTTTTAAGATATGAGATTAAACCGATCTCACATCCCAAATAGTTTATATAAACGAGCACCGCACCACAAACCGTGTATCTATCCCTAAGGATAGACACACCGCTCGATGGTGGGACTCGATCAAATAAACTAGAAGTTTTTGTGACATCCGTTTGGTCCGCGAACTAATTTTATAAGCCGACAAATTCTCCTCGCTTAATATGAAAGTATCAAACGTGGTTTATATTACTCGGGTTCTTTAAAATTCCCTATAAGGGCAAGCCCCTATAGTTAATTACATCTTAAGTGACGGGAATCACCTAAGAAAACTCTCGATAATAACCAATAATTCTGCTCTCAAGAATTTCAAAGTTTAAGGTTTTCAAAAAATTGAATTTTGGAATTTCAATAGGGAATGGATCAAATTTTGGAACATTTTGTTTTGTGAATCCAAAGGAAGAAAGGTAGGAGAAATCACTGATTCGAAGTGAACTTCGGTAATTTCCCGACTATCCTATCATTTGGCTTGAGTTTAGGAAAGTCCTAATACTTATTTAAATGTTTTGATCTTGCCAATTTTAATTAATTAGGGCTTATATTTGTATGATAAAATCAAACAAATAACCTTAGAAGATGTGAGAGTTTGTTGTCGTATCGGACGACTACCTCGAATCCTAAGACCGGTTAGGGCTTAATTTGCATAAGATGATTATGCAAGTGCCTAACGAAAAGGTTGAGGATTTATGTTGCACTAGTAAACTACCTCGAAGTCCTATGGCTTGGTTATTTAATTCTAGGAAAGTTTTGTTGAAATAGGTTCAAGTTTTGCTGACGACGATGGCCGTGCTGCCCACCATGCTCCAAGCTC
Organism: Papilionanthe hookeriana x Papilionanthe teres; assembly: GCA_022702705.1. Lineage (NCBI taxonomy): Eukaryota > Viridiplantae > Streptophyta > Magnoliopsida > Asparagales > Orchidaceae > Papilionanthe > Papilionanthe hookeriana x Papilionanthe teres. The sequence continues at coordinate 29,703 of JAKZJZ010001057.1, read as the reverse complement.
CTTGTTGTTGCAGAGGTTTAGTTTTAGAAATCATAAATCATGGGATGAGAAAAGTGTTTTGGTTTAGAGAAGTCTTAATTTTCCAAGTGTTCTTGTATTTTGATTAAAACAAATCTTAAAGTTGATTATAACGACACCGGTTAAGATCCCACGGTTCCATCCTTCCGGCATCATTATTTTTATCGGATTCACTTAGTCCAGATGAATTTGCTAAACTCAACTGAATGAGTTCCACACTTTCATTTAGACTGTGGGAAATCCCGTTAGCAGCACGTGGGTTACATCATCCGAGGTATTCCCGATCATCCAACAGGACGTTTTAATTTAGTTGCAATTGTAGTTTTGTGTTCGTTTGTGATTAAATTTTCGAGTTGTTTTATATTTTGAAATGTTGTGGCGGTGAATTTTATCTTGCAATGACTTTTAACTTAATTTGGTTTCAGCTTTTAGGGTCTATCCTAAAGGTGTGGGTTTTCATGCAACGATTGTTTTATCATGCAAGAAAAATAAAGTACATTCGCAAAAAAGTAAATCGCAGGAAAGTAAATCGCAAGAGAGCAAATTGCAATAAAAAATAAAAGCGTACCCGGAGGGTCTTCCCGTCATCCCAAGCTCGCACTTAAAACACAATTAGAATATTTAAGCAAGTTCCTAGGTAAAGCTAAGGGAAGGCTTATGGTTTTCTACCAAATTCCTAATCCTATAGCTAGTCAATTCCTATGACGTCTAGGTTCTTTGTGTTTTTGTTTGAGGACGATTTTCTTCATCAAAGGACAATTAAGTCCAATTGTTCTTATAAATATCCTATCATATTGAGGAAGTGCTTAAGAAGAATCTTAAACATCTTTTCAATATTTCTAAGATTGTTTTAAGTCCAAATGAATTTAATTATATAAATGAATCGATCGTCCGAGGTTTTCAAGTCTTGTTAACTTGCTCAGTGAACTAGGACATTTGAATATCCTATGAGTGAGGTAACACTTCGTTTGATGTTCCATTTAGGAGTTATAATAATCAAAGCTTTCAAGGGTAAATTAGTATTCAAATGATTTGATTTAAGTTAAAGGGTTTAAATTTGGAATAGTGTTCAAGTTGCTTTATATTTAATTTCTTTTATGTCTTAGTGTGATGTTATATTTAATTCAACTTAATTTAATCGAGTTTTAATTTAATTTAATTTAATTTAATTTAATTTGATGTTTAATTAATTTGATTTGATTTAATTTAATTTAATTATTTAATTTAATTTAATTTAATTGTTTAATTTAATTTAATTTAATTTAAATTTAATTTAATTTAATTTAATTTAATTTAATTTAATTTAATTTAATTTAATTGATTTAATTTAATTTTAATTTAATTTAATTTAATCCAATTTAATTTACTTAATTTAATTTAATTTTTAATTTAGTTTTATCTTTAATTTTAATTGAAAATTTTGAAAGAGTTTAATAATTTAATTTTAGTTTAATGATTAAGTCTTTTAATATTTTAAATTTGAGTTATCATTTTAATTAAAAATTGAGTATTAATGAGATGATTAATTTAGGGATTTTTAAATTAAAGAATAAATCTCTTCCTAATAAATATCCCTTATTTTAATAATTCCAATTTTATTATTCTTCCAAATTTAATCTATTATTTAATTAAAGTTTAATCATTTTAAAAATTGTTTAATGAGTTTCTACCCTTTAATTATTTAAATTTCAATCATCCAAACCAGATTAAGATCAAATATTTTACTTGTTGATTTTTTATTAAACCTAAAGTTTTAATTAAGGGTTAAAAGTTTAATTACCATTTTACCCCTTAAGCTTAATAATTTCATAACTCACTAAATTGAACCCAAATGAACTTGAAATTTTTATGTGACTTCACTCACATGTCAATAAAGACATGAGAGGAGAAAATGTGATTTTTCTGTATTTAATTTATTTATATAATTATTTTTGGTGGAAAATAGAGATTTTCAAGGAAAATTTGGTAACATGACCAAAGGAAAGTTTCTGTCCTTAAGAAAATTAGGGGACATTCCTAATGACCAGAGAAGCACTTGGACCAATTTTGGTGATTTTTTGAATTATATTATTTTTATTATAATTATTTTAAGTTTTGGAGTGTTAATTAATTTAAAAATAAAATAAATGTTGAAAAATGGATTTTATATTTTTCAAAAATCTCTCTGATATCAAAGAAAACCAGAGAATCAAATTTTGCAATTTTCTGATTTTTCTATGATTTATTATAATTATTTTAGTGAAAATGCTAGAAAATACATTTTTTTAATTTTAAAATTACCCTAGGGTTTTAAAATTCAATATCTCACTAAATAGACCTAGGAAAAATGTGGGATTTGTTCCTAAGTGATTAAAATTCAAAATGTGACATTTTGGTGAATTTTATTATTTTTGTGATTTTTATTATTTTTTAATTATTAAAAATATTAAAATATTATTAAAAATCAACTTTTTAGAAAATTGAAATTTTAATTTTCTTAGATTCCCCTGATATCAGAGAGGCTCCAAAACCCATTTGGTGAATTTTTGAAAAGTATTTTAAAAGTTATGAGTTTTTAAAGTTTAAAATGGCTAAGTGACTTAATCAACCCAATTAGTAGAGGCTAACCAAGTCCAATTGACCTCAAATTTTTATGGTGGGTTCCTCTGATCCTAAAGGTCAGTGGAGAATTGATTTCAAGTCAATTTGATACCTGGTTAACTCTAATTAATTAAAGACCTATTTTGGGTGTTTAAGCCAATTAGGGCTGTTTTAAATGAACTAAGTCAAAACCTATTTTTCCTAGGGTTCTCTGGTCATAAGGAACATCACCAAATTTTCCTAGAATTTATTTCACAACATGCTAATTTTTGGAATTAAAATACTCAAAACAGTGACTCGAACTTGAAAAATCAAGAACTCTTCATAGGGATGGCCTCCGACTTTGGAAAATTCAGGGAATGTTCCCAAATTCGGAGGCTTCAAAAGCCCTATAGTCTCATGCCATGGTGAATTGTATGCATGCATGGAGAATTAAAACAATGCAGAGAGTAAATAAATTATAAAAAATAAAATACTTGATGAAATTAAATGATTTCTTTTCCACATTATTCTCCTCTCGTTCACCGAGCAAGAGGGTATTTTTATTTTATTTTTGTGATTTTTCTACACAAAGATATGAATTTTTGAAGTTTCGATATTTAAAAAATACATTAAATACCCTATTTATCTACTTATCCACGCGGCGCCGGCCGAAACATCGGTAGCTCCGAAGGGGTACGTGTCGCGCCGCGATCGGGCGCCGCCATCCGAGTCGGCAGCCGGGCCCCGCGGTTCTCGCACCGTTTCCTCGGTCCGACGCCATCTGAGCCGTTCGTCCGCGCGTGTATTGAATGGACGGCATCCGTTCATCGTCCCCAAGTGTTCTCACCCGAGAGCCGTCCACACTAAATCCCTAAGATCTCACTCGATTCTCAATGGATTTTTACGTTCTTATACTCTATGGATTCGTCTCGAAGAGACGAACGCATCTATACGGTTAACATGCATTGAAACTAAGGCATTTGAAATAGAGAATCTTCGAAGCTCGGTGTGCGCTTATTTTTTTTTTTAGGTCGTGTTTTATTTTGAAGAGGGGTCGCCTAACGTAAATCATGTCAGCGAATTTTTAATTTAATTTAATTTGAAAAGGTAGTATTTGATTTTGGAAATAATTTTAAATTTGAAGATTTTAAGATATGAAATTAAGCCGACCTCACATCCCAGAATAGTTTATATAAACGAGCACCGCACCACTAAGCCGTGTATCTATCCCTAAGGATAGACACACCGCTTGATGGTGGGGCTTGATTAAATAAACTAGAAGATTAGTGACATCCGTTTGGTACAGCGAACCAATTTTATAAGCCGACAAGTTTCCCACGCTTAATATGAAAACATTAAACGGGGTTTATATTACTCAGGTTCTTTAAAATTCCCTATAAGGGCAAGCCACTATAGTTAATTACATCTTAAGTGACGGGAATCACCTAAGAAAACTCTCGATAATAATCGATGATTACGCTCTCGAGAATTTCAAAGTTTAAGGTTTTCAAAGATTGAATTTTGGAGTTTCGATAGGGAATGGATCAAATTTTGGAACATTTTGTTTTGTGAATCCAAAGGAAGAAAGGTAGGAGAAATCAGCGATTCGAAGTGAACTTCGATAATTTCCCGACTATCCTATCGTTTGGCTTGAATTTAGGAAAGTCCTAATGTTTATTTGATATTTCAATCTTGCTAATTTCAATTAATTAGGGCTTATATTTGTATGATAAAATCAAACAAATAGCATCAGAAGATGTGAGGGTTTATTGTCGTATCGGACGACTACCTCGGAATCCTAAGACCGGTTAGGGCTTAATTTGCAATGCAAATGCCTAACGAAGAGTTGAGGATTTATGTTGCACTAGGCAAGCTACCTCGAAGTCCTATGGCTTGGTTGTTTTAATTCTAGGAAAGTTTCTGTGAAGTAGACTCGGGTTTTCTTGATGACGATGGTCGTCTTGCCCACCATGCTCCGAGCTCCTTGTTGTTGCGAGAGGTTTAGTTTTAGAAATCATAAATTGGGAGTTGAGAAAAGTGTTTTGGTTTAGAGAAAATCTTAATTTCCGAGTGTTTTTTATGTTTTATTTAAAACAAATCTTAAAGTTGATTATAACGATACAGGTTAAGATCCCGCGGTTCCATCCTTCGGCATCATTATTTTTATCGGATTCACTTAGTCCGGATGAATTTGCTAAACTCAGTTGAATGAGTTCCACACTTTCATTTAGGCACGTGGGAAATCCCGTTAGCAACACGTAGGTTACATCATCCGAGGTATTCCCGATCATCCAACGGGACGTTTTAATTTAGTTGTAATTGTAGTTTTGTGTTCGTTTGTGATTAAATTTTGAGTTGTTTTATATTTTGAAATGTTGTGGCGGTGAATTTTATCTTGCAATGACTTTTAACTTAATTTTGGTTTCAGTTTTAGGAGCTATCCTAAAGGTGTGGGTTTTCATGCAACTGTTGTTTTATCATGCAAGAAAAGTAAAATGCATTTGCAATAAAGTAATGAAAGTAAATTGCGAAAGTAAATTGCAAGAAAGTAAATTGCAATAAAATAAAAGCGTACCTGGAGGGTCTTCCCGTCATCCCAAGCTGCACTTAAAACACAATTAGAATATTTAAGCAAGTTCCTAGGTAAAGCTAAGGGAAAGGTTATGGTTTTCTACCAAATTCCTAATCCTATAGCTAGTCATCTCCTATGACGTCTAGGTTCTTTGGGTTTTGGTTTAAGGACGATTTTCTTCATCGAAGAATAATCAAATTCGATTGTTCTTATAAATATCCTATCATATTGAGGAAGTGCTTAAGAAGGATCTTAAACATCTTTTCAATATTTCTAGGATTATTTTAAGTCCAAATGAATTTAATTATATAAATGAATCGATCGTCAGAGGTTTTCAAGTCTTGTTAACTTGCTCGATGAACTAGGACATTTGAATATCACTATGAGTGAAGTGACACTTCATTTAATGTTTTATTTAGGAGCTATAATAACTAAAGCTTTCGAGGGTAAGTTAGTATTCAAATGATTTGGTTTAAGTTAAAGAGTTTAAATTTGGAATAGTGTTCGAAGTTGTTTTATATTTAATTTCTTTTATGTCTTAGGTGATGTTATATTTAATTTAACTTAATTTAATTGAGTTTTAATTTAGTTTAACATAGTTCAATTTAATTTGACTTGGTGTTTAATTAATTTGATTTGATTTAACTTTAATTTAATTATTTAATTTAATTTAATTTAATTTTAATTATTTAATTTAATTTAATTTAATTGTTTAATTTAATTTAATTTAATTTTAATTTAATTTAATTTAATTGTTTGATTTAATTTAATTTAATTTTAATTAATTTAATTTAATTGTTTAATTTAATTTAATTTAATTATTTAATTTAATTTAATTTAATTATTAAATTTAATCTTAATTTAATTTATCTTTAATTTACTTTATTTTTAATTTTAATTGAAATTAAGTCTTTTAATATTTTAAATTTGAGTTATCATTTTAATTAAAAATTGAGTATTAGTTGATATAATTAATTTAGGGATTTTTAAATTAAAGAATAAATCTCTTCCTAATAAAGATCCCTTATTTTAATAATTCCAATTTTATTATTCTTCCGAATTTAATCTATTATTTAATTAAAGTTTAATCATTTTAAAATTATTTAATGGGTTTCTACCCTTTAATTATTTAAATTTCAATCATCCAAATCAGATTAGGATCAAATATTTTACTTGTTGATTTTTTATTAAACCTAAAGTTTTAATTAAGGATTAAAGATTTTAATTACCATTTTACCCTTTAAGCTTAATAATTTCATAACTCACTAAATTGAACTTAAATGAACTTGAAATTTTTATGTGACTTTACTCATATGTCAATAAAGACATGAGAGGAGAAAATGTGATTTTTCTGTATTTAATTTATTTATATAATTATTTTTGGTGGAAAATAGAGATTTTCGAGGAAAATTTGATAACATGACCAAGGGAAAAGTTTCTGTCCTTAAGAAAATTAGGGGACATTCCTAATGACCAGAGAAGCACTTGGACCAATTTTGGTGATTTTTTGAATTATATTATTTTTATTATAATTATTTTGAGTTTTGGAGTGTTAATTAATTTAAAAATAAGATAAATGTTGAAAAATGGATTTTATATTTTTCAAAAATCTCTCTGATATCAAGGAAACCAGAGAATCAAATTTTGCAATTTTCTGATTTTTCTATGATTTATAATCATTATTTTAGTGAAAATGCTAGAAAATACATTTTTTTAATTTTAAAATTACCCTAGGGCTTTAAAATTTAATATCTCACTAAATAGACTTAGGAAAAATGTGGGATTTGTTCCTAAGTGATTAAAATTCAAAATGTGACATTTTGGTGAATTTTATTATTTTTGTGATTTTTATTATTTTTTAATTATTAAAAATATTAAAATATTATTAAAAATCGAACTTTTTTAGAAAATTGAAATTTTAATTTTCTTAGATTCCCCTGATATCAGAGAGGCTCCAAAACCAATTTGGTGAATTTTTAAAAAATATTTTAAAAGTTATGAATTTTTAAAGTTTAAAATGGCTAAGTGACTTAATCAACCCGATTATTGGGGCTAACCAAGTCCAATTGACTTCAAATTTTTATGGTGGATTCCTCTGATCCTAAAGGTCAGTGGAGAATTGATTTCAAGTCAATTTGATGCCTGGTTAACTCTAATTAATTAAAGACCTATTTTAGGTGTTTAAGCCGATTAGGGTTAATGCGAGTGAATTAACTCAAGTCCTATTTTTCCTAGAGTTCTCTGGTCATAAGGAACATCACCAAATATTTCTAGAATTTATTTCACAACATGCTAATTTTTGGAATTAAAATACTCAAAACAGACAACATGCATTTGAAAAATAAATAACTTTTCACGGAGATGGCCTCGACCTTGGAAAATTCGGGGAATGTTCCCAAGTTCGGAGGCTTCAAAGCCTCTATGGTCTCATGCCATGGTGAATTGTATACATGCATGGAGAATTAAATGTATGCGAGAGAGTAAATAAATCATAAAAAATAAAATACTTAATTAAATTAAATGATTTCTTTTCCACATTATTCTCCTACGTTCAGTCGAGCGAGAGGGTATTTTTATTTTATTTTTGTGATTTTTCTACACGGAGATATGAATTTTTGAAGTTTAGGGAATTAAATAAATAGAAAAATACCCTAATTTTCTATTTATCCACGCGGCGCCGCGTCGGCCTCGGCGACTCCGAACGCACGCGCGTCGCGCTCCCATTCGACGCCGCCACACGAGTCGGCGGCCCGGGCCCCGCGGTTCTCGTACGCGTCTCCTGGTCCGACGCAGATCCTGGCCGTCCGTGCGCGCGTGTATCGAATGGACGGCATCCGTTCATCGTCCCCAAGTGTTCTCGCCCGAGAGCCGTCCACACTAAATCCCTAAGATCTCGCTCGATTCTCGATGGATTTTCATGTTCTTATGCTCTATGGATTCGTCTTGAAGAGACGAACACATCTATACGGCTAACATGCATTGAAACTAAGGCATTTGAAATGGAGAATCTCCGGAAGCTCGGGATGAATAGTTAACTCATACCTTAGCTCGGAGAAGTGTGGCTTCGATGCGAGAGTTGTTGCACCTTCGATTGGGTCCCAGCGAGCTCCGGATGAAGTCTCTCGGTGCGGTGAATTGCTAGCTATGAAAGTGACCACGGTAGATCACAAAGCTTGGAGGGTCGGAGCAGCTGGGTGGCTCTGGAGATGGGGCTTTCGGTGGGAAACTTCTCCTCTTGGTCCGGTGAAGGTGTAGGACCGGTCGATTTGAGGATTGGCTCAGCTGTGGCAAAGTGTCCTGGTTTTGGGTGGAATTTCGGTTGAGAAATGGGCTACGTTGGTGGGGATTAGGGCAAATTGACATCGGGGATCAAGCGTCTACAGGATGGTGAAGGGTTTGGAACAATTTTGGCAGAGTTTCGGCAAGGTTTGTGCTTGGCTCCCCTCGTGGCCGAGAGGGGTGGAGTTTAAATAGAGTTGGTGGGGGGCCTCCCGGGAGAGTTAGGGCTTGGGATCGAGCTGCTACGGTGAGGAGAAGATCGGCCATGGTGACCACTAGGGATGGGGCGGCTCGGCGAGTGAGAATTTCGATGTTGGCTCACATGTGAGCTCTCGGCCATGGTGTTTTCGGCGGCACTGGTGGCCGGCCGGCCGAGCATGGGTCACCCTCGAGGTCGGGTGGGTCGGGGGTGGAGGTTTGTGCAATCGATTGGCCATGGACATGTGTAAAGGCTTTGATCCAAAGTGGAATGGGGCATGGCTAGATTTGGACCTAAATGGGTCAACCCACCCATTTGGGCTAGGTGCACCACCCGAGGCCTGGTTTAGGTGAGGAGAAAGTGATTTGGATCGGCTTGATTAGTGGGGTCGAGTCGCGATCCAAGTACGATTAGGCTTAAGCATGGTTTAGTGGAATCATGTAAGTGGTTAACCACCTTTAGGAGTTAAGGAAAGAGCCTCCTCCTTTTGCCCAAAATGGCATGGTGACATGTAAAGAGGCTCTCATGGCTTGCATATGGCTTATGCATGGCTCCATGGCTCCATTTGGCTTGGGAAAAGTAAAGTCGATTTCATGGAAATGGATTTAAGGAAAATTTTGGTATTTAGGGGTGATTTGGCATGAGGCTTGATTTGGAATTATTTGATGATGAATTTAGGACTTAGGGATGATTTTAATTGAAAGTATGATGAGGGGAAATGTCATATGGGCCTTGGAAGAATTTTGGGCTTTTTTGAAAGGGTTTTAGATGGGCTTTTAAGATGGATTAGGAAAGTGGGCTCTTGAATTTTAAAATGGATTTTGGGATGAAATTTTGTAAAGAGGTTGGGCCAAATAATTATTGGGTTTAGCTCATGGATGTGTCATGAGTGACTTGAAGCAAATTTGGGGTAGTTTGGACTTGAATTGGGTTGGATTTGAATTCTTTTGGTGAATGGGCCGATGTAGGTCAGATTGGGCTAACTTGGGCCAATGTTGGGCTAGGGTTGAAATTGATGTAAAATAAATATTAAGAAATGTTTATGGGAGTGTTTCAAAGAGGTTTTGGCTTTGGTTGGGTTTTAATTTTGAGGTTTGGGCCTATTTGGGTTAGATTTGGGTTTAGGTCGAAATTGGGCTTTTTGATTTTGGGTTGAATTTGAGTGGGGTTTGGGTCAAAATCTTGGGCAAATCATGTTAGTGTTTTGTTTATGAGGATGTTAAGGAAGGTTTAGAAAAGATTTGGGGTTAATTGGAGTTGAATTGGGTTAGTTTGGGCTAAGTTTGGGTCATGGGTCCAAATTTGGGCTTTAAGGCCCAAAGTGAAATTGGATCCAAATGTCAATCAAATTGGACTTGGATTTGGTCTAAATTGGTATTGGGAATGTTGAATTGAAGTTTAGAATTGAATTGGACCAAAATTGGGGTCAATTGGGTATGTTTGGTTTGACATTGGGTCCACTTTGGGTTAAAATGGGTCGATTTGGGGGTTTTGACAAAAGTAGGGTAAATTGACAAAATTGGCCCATGGTGTAGTTGGACAAAATGAAATTGGGAATATTTGGGATTTTCTGGAATTTTCTGGGAATTTTCTGAATTTTTGGATTTTTAGGCCAAGAAGGGTATTTTGGGTATTTGGAGGGTATTGGGGGGTATTTCTTGGAATTTTTGGTATTTTTGGGTATGGATGATCAATTTGAGTGATGTGGAGGTGTTTGGGATTGATTTTGGAAAATTTTAGGTAATTTGGAGATTTTGCGAAAATTTGGGTAATTCGAGGGTTTTGGGTAGGTTTAGTAGGTGTAGGGTCCAGGGGTCAAAAATTGAAAATTTGGGAAATTGAAGATTGGGTGAATTTGGGTGGGGTGAAATCATTTTGGTTGAGCCATGAAGCCATTTCAAGCCCATATGAGCCATGAAAGGACTCATTTGAGGCATTCAGCTATGTTGTTCCTAACCTCTTGGCCGAGGGCTTAGGGGTTAAGGACCATCCATGTGAATCACCTACATGAGTCGGGAGGTCGAGTTGGGTATGGGTGTGGTTTTAGGAAGTGTGTGGAAATGTAGTGTGTAAGTGTAGTGTATGTCGGCCCTTCACTGGACCAGGGCCGCGAGGCGGTCCTAAGGCCGAAGAGTCACATAGGAACTCATCCTTTAAACTTCCATATTTGATTTCAACCCTCCAGGTGATTAGGGGTCTATAGTCGAGTTTGTGGAGTTTGCGGGGAGTTTAGAAGTGGTTTGAATTTCTAAAAGGCGGGTCCCGATTCTAGTCCTGCTAAGATAGTCGAAGGAAAAGCTGAGGCTAGATCCTAGCACTAAAAAGAAGAAAAGGAAGACCTCATCGAAAATGAGGTCAACAAATGGACCCCCGATAGGTGTGGTGGTGACGGAGCACACCGCGCGTATTGGTGTTGACCGAAGCGATCAACAAAACCAACACGGATGTCCAAGTGACGAACTTAGGACGAAGTAGAAGAGTTCTGCTGGGGAGTGTCGAGTATATCTGCAGAGCCGGAGATTCTTGAACTCTCGGCAGGGAAAGGAAAAGGAGGTGAATCCCAAATCACATGATGCGGGGAATTTCGATTTAGATTTTATTTTGCTTCAATTTATGTTTTGATGTGTGAGTTTAAATTTTAGTTTGGAGTTTCGATTTAGATTGAAGTTTTGTCGAAATTAATTTGAGGGATTTGATTTGAAATGAAAATTAGGATTTTGAGGTTTTAGATGTAACATCTCCAACCTCGAAAGAAAATTGAATTGATTAGATTGAATCGTTGCGATGAGAAGATATCTCGGAGCAAAGTGGTGTTGGATGTAAAATCCTTAACCTCAAGAGTTTGATTTTGATGTATTTCATTGCGATAGGGAAATGATCCTAAAGCGATACGGTCTTGGATGTAAAATCCTCGACCCAAAAGGTTTGAATTTGATGTATTTCGGTGCGATAGGGAAAGAATCCTAAAGCGATGCGGTCTTGGATGTAAAATCCTCGACCCAAAAGTTTGAATTTTGATGTATTTCGGTGCGATAGGAAGAGAATCCTAAAGCGAGTGCGAGTCTTGGATGTAAAATCCTCGACTCGAAAAGTTTGAATTTTGATGTATTTCGGTGCAATAGGAAGAGAATCCTAAAGCGAGTGCGAGTCTTGGATGTAAAATCCTCGACTCGAAAGTTTGAATTTTGATGTATTTCGGTGCGATAGGAAGAGAATCCTAAAGCGGTGGATGTAAATCCTCGACCGAATTTTGATGTATTTCGATCGATAGGAAGAATCTAGCGGTCATCTTGGATGTAAAATCCTCGACCCAAAAGTTTTGAATTTTGATGTATTTCGGTGCGATAGGAAGAGAATCCTAAAGCGGTGCGGTCTTGGATGTAAAATCCTCGACCCAAAGTTTTGAATTTTGATGTATTTCGGTGCGATAGGAAGAGAATCCTAAAAGCGAGTGCGAGTCTTGGATGTAAAATCCTCGACCCGAAAAGTTTGAATTTTGATGTATTTCGGTGCGATAGGAAGAGAATCCTAAAGCGGTGCGGTCTTGGATGTAAAATCCTCGACCCAAAAGTTTTGAATTTTGATGTATTTCGGTGCGATAGGAAGAGAATCCTAAAGCGGTGCGGTCTTGGATGTAAAATCCTCGACCCAAAAGTTTTGAATTTTGATGTATTTCGGTGCAGATAGGAAGAGAATCCTAAAGCGATGCGATCTTGGATGTAAAATCCTCGACCCAAAAGTTTGAGTTTGAATTTTGATTGAGATTTGATTTGAGATCTAGAAGATCGGATTTGAGATTTGATAGAGATTTGAATCTGGAAAGATTGAATTTGGAGATTTGGAAGGATGAGTTTGAACTCGATTGAAATTTGATTTAAGATTTGATTTGAAATTTGAAAGATCAAGTTTGAAACTTGATCGAGATTGGATTTAGATTTTGATTGAGAGTTTGATTTGGAAGTTTGGAAGGATAGAATTTGATTTTGAAGTTTGAAAAGATTGAAATTTGATTCGGAATTTGGAAAGATTGAATTTGAGATTTGTGTTGATTTCGTTTATCTTTTAATGGTTCAAATTTTATTTTGTTGTTTATTTAATGTTCATGTGAACTTGGTGTTTGTCATTTTTCGGATTTTTTTTTATATTTTCGAATTTAACGGGAATGAAGTAGGATAAGATCGGAAAGAGATCTTGATTTGGAGAAGAAAACGAGGAAAACTTTATTATCATGATTTTATTTATTTTAGCACATTTTATTTTTGAGTTCGGACCCGATCATAAGTAATTACTTCACCGTGTTTCTTAGGGATGAAGAATTCATTCCTTCGAAACATCGGGTAGCGTAATATTTTTTCAAGTATCGTCAGTTGATTGGAAGCATATGTCGTTCTCCACGGCGATTCACTAGCTGGTAGGAACCTCCGAGTATCTTGCTTCGACCACGAAACGGTCCTTCCCGAGTGGGTTCAAATTTTCCTCCTATCTTGCGGTGTGCGAGAATAGGTCTCTTGAGAACGAGAACTAAATCACCAACTTTGAAGGTTCTTGGGCGGACCGGTTTGTCATGGGCTTGAACCATCTTAGCTTGGTATAGTTCTAAATTCCGTTGCTTGCTGCAAGTCTTTTCCCTTCCAAGCTTTCTAATTCTTCGAGTCGTAGTACGGCGTTTTCTTCGTCGTGATCTTGTTTGCAAACTGCAATTACGAGTGAAGGAAGTCGAACCTCTAAAGGTAACATCTGCCTCGGACCCATACACCGGAGCGTAAGGTGTAGCTTGAGTAGGAGTTACGAAGGTTGTCCGGTAGGCCCATAAGGCTTCTAACAATTTCTCGTGCCAATTTCTCTTATTATCGTCCGGGGTTTTCTTTAAGATTTGAACGAGAGTTTTATTAAAAGCCTCGGCGAGGCCGTTTGCTCTTGGGTAGTAAATTGTTGAGTATCGCCGGTCGATTCCGTGTCTCACGACAAAATTGTTGATTTGTGTGCTTCGAATGCGGCCCATTATACGAGATGATCTGCGCGGCACTCCGAAACGGTAGACAACTTGGTTCTTGAAAAAGCGTAGCACGTGGTGTGCTTTCACTTCTCTAAGTGGAGCTAGCACGCACTTGGAAAAGTAATCTGTAGTCGCAAGAATGAAACGATGTCCTTTTGAAGATGGTGGTTCTATCGGACCCACTATATACGTGCCCCGACATTCGAAACGGCCACGACGCAATTGTCGGGTGTAGCACATTTGGAGGTTGGTGTAGAACCACTCCGTGCACTTGGCATTGGTGACGGCTCTTGGCGATTTTCATGCGGTCGGTCATCATCGAGGGCCGGTAGTACCCTAGTCTTTTAATTTTCATCTTCATCTTTGGACCCGGCGGTGAGCGCCACGGAGTCCGAATGCACCTCTTTAACAATTTCGCGGGCCTCGGACCCGCTTAGGCACCTTAGCCGCATTTGATCAAAAGACCTTCGTATAATGTGTTGTTTATTAATGCGTAAGACAGAGTTCTTTTCTTGATCGATGGGCCGGCGACCTATCGTCCGGTAGCTTTCTGTTTGCGGAGTAATCATCAATGGCATGTCGCCAGATCTTACTGTGTTTTACGTCACTCTCTGCATGCTGATTCTTTTTCTTTTTCGATTTGTGTATCATGTGCATGTCAGTTGTGATAGGACTCGACGTCCGTGAGCGACACTTCCAGCTGATTCATCTTGCAAACAGGCAAATTCTTTTGCGAGACGGGCTAAAGCATCTGCTTAAAGCATTCTCTTTTCTAGGAATTTTGTAGATTGTCACATTTGGAATCCGTTCCAACAGTTTGTATGGCATCTTGGAAGTATTGTTCGAGTCTTGGTTTAAAAATTCTGTATTGTCCGGCGATCTGTTTTATGATTAACTGTGAATCCCAGTAGATGTTGATGTCTGTTATCCCAATTTGAATTGTTAATTCCAATCCCGTTATGAGGGCTTCGTATTACTGCTCGTTGTTTGTACACGGTTACGTCAAGTGGTAGGAGTATCTTAACATCCCCGCTCAGGTGTTATAAAGATTAGCCCGATTCTGCCTTCACAGGACACTATCACTTGCGATTCTTCGTCTTTGTGTCTTGAAGATGCTCCGTCGAAATACAATTCCCAACGTCGATCATCGGGGTCTTCTAGGCTCATTATTTGTTCATCGGCGAGATCGTCATTGAGAGGAGATTCGGCGGCGAAAGGGTGTCTTTGCGAGGAAGTCTGCTAAGACTTGTCCCTTTACGGCACGCGAGAGGCACGAAAGTTATATCGAATTGCGATAATATCATTGACCATGCGGCAAGTCTGTACGGAAAGTGTTGGACGAGTCATCGAGTATTGCGATGGATTAAACTTCGAAATCGAGTTGACCTTATGAGAAAGCATGTAGTGCACGAGCTTTTGAGCGGCGAAGATCGGGACGAACAATGCTTTTCGATTGCGGGATACCTTACCTCGTCGGAAGTAAACGACGGCTTAAGTAGTAAAGAGCATTTTCTTTACCCTCATCATTGACACAGAGCTAACGGGGCTCGAGAGAGTCGTCTAGAGCCGCGGTGTAAAGTATCGGCGGTCTACACGAGGCTCGAGGCTGCTAAGACGGGAGGTGTCATTAAATATTGTTTAATGTCTTCGAAGGCCTTACGGCATTTCTCTTCCCAGAATAAATTTGGCGTCCTTTTTAACTAGTGCCGAGAAAGGTGACACCTACTGACGGGTTTGAGATAAAGCGTCGAAGATATGCCGGCTTCCCTTGAAAAGATCGTAGTTGTTTTAAGGTTTTGGGAGGCGGCATTTCTAAGATGGCTTTAATCTTCTCCGGGTCGATTTCAATTCCACGATGTCGGACAACGAATCCTAAGAATTTCCGGAGGTGACGCCGAAGGCGCATTTAAGGGATTCATCTTAAGGTTAAATTGTCTTAATCGTTCGAAAACAATTCTCAAATCATACGAGTGGTTTTCCTTTACTTTGCTTTTGATGACGACATCGTCCACGTAGCACTCGACTTGATTGTGGATGAGATCATCAAAAATTCTTGTCATTGCTCTTTGGTAAGTTGCTCTGCGTTCTTCGATCCGAATGGCATCACTTGTGTAGCAAAATACTCCGATCGGCGTTCGAATGCTTGTAAGCTTTTCATCTTACGGAGCCATTTTTATCTGGTTGTATCACGAAGATCCATCCATGAATGAGAATATTTCATGTGTCGAAGCGATATCGATCATCGAGTCTGGAATCGGTAGAGGGAATTCATCTTTTGGACATGCCTTGTTTAAATCTGCGAAGTCCACACAAATTCGATTCGACCATTCTTCTTTCGGCGGCACTACGTTGGCTAGCCGAGTCGGGTATTGTTCTTCACGGACAAATTTAGCGTCCATTAGCTTTTTAACTTCGGCTATGACTTGTTGTTCGATTTCTAGACGCATTCTTCGGGACCTTGTCGGCGGGACGAGTAGGATCTACTCTAGCTTATGGTGCCGACCTCCGGGGCTAATCACGGCATTTCATCGTAGTTCCAAGCAAAACGAGTCCTTAAATTCCATTAACAATTTGATTATTTCTTCGGAGTCTTCTTTGTTGAGTAAGGAGCTAACAAAGGTAGGTCTAGGCTCTTCGCTAGTACCTAAGTTAACTTCCATTAATTCATCTATTGTGGATTTAATTTCTTCTTCGAATTCGGTGGAGCGTCTCCGATTTGTAAATCTTCGAGTTCGTCCGTAGTTTCCATGCAGTTTTCATTGGACTTGCGAGTGACAACCAAGCAAAATTCGGTATCGTCAGCCGACCTCTGCGTGCGAATCCGAGTCCATACTTTGAATTGGGAGGACGGCGGAGTTATTCCATAACTTTTCAAAATGTTGTGATTGGCCTTTTGTCCATTGTCGAGGTAAGAAACCACGTTGAATTAAATTTTGAACACGGGGAGAGTACCACTCGAAAGGTAATTCCATTAATTCGATGAAGTGACATCTTCGAATTGTACATTATTTTCGGTTTTGGAGGAAGAAGCACCACGGTAGAATTTGATCGGCTTTGCACCGATCACTACGTACCTCTTTGACCTCCATACCCTCGATCTTATTAGAATGGATCGGAGTTAGGGTCATAGTATGTACGTAGTGGTTAATCTTCTCGTACATCGATTTGTATTCTTCGTTCTTTTCATCTTCGAGGGAGATCTTGTATTGCGGCTTCTTTCGACTTATTGTTCGTTGCTTCTTGCTTGATTTCTTTTTCCTCTTCGGAACTATCTTCCCGATCAACATTGATGGCTGGTTTCTTCGTCCGATTGTCCTAGTGTCTCTACCACGGCCTCGTCCCCGGCCTCGACCTCGGATGCGAGTTGTGGAGAAACCTTCACCATCTCGCCGGAAGGGAGTGGTGAGTGAGCGTTGGACTAGAACTTCGGGTTCTTCGTTGTCACGAACTTTCTTTGCTTCATTTGTTATGGTATCTCTTGAGAAGATTGTTTTCTTTGGCGGTGCATAATAAGCGCATCTTCATGGATTCCAATTTCATGTACGGAGAATGGTTGTAAGTCTCCTTTGATGCCTTTGTTCCCCTCCATCGTAATACTTGATGCACCTGGTGTAGAGATGATGGTACCATCTGTTTTCATGTATCCATGGTCGGCCCGAGTAGAGCGTTGAACGACGTTTCGAATCGATTATATGAAATTTTGCGGTTGTCTTTGCTAAATCACCGGTCTTCATCGGTAGCGTTATTGACCGAGGGCTCTTTCTCCTTTACGGTTGAATCCTCTTAATAACATTTTGTCGGCCTCGAGCTCGCGAGCATCGATTTCCAAGTATGCTTAGTGTTCGAAGACTCATTATATTGATTGATGCTCCTGGATCCACCGATACTGCGGAGAGCGTAAACTTCCCGATTGTAGCTGAAATGTACAACGGTCGGTTGTGATCTGCTGTCCCGAGTAGTAGGTCATTGTACGTGAAGGTAACACCTCGTTTGTTCCTTTAACGAGCAAACCTCATCCAAGGAATCTCCGGCCATTTGAGCTAAGCAAATTTCCGGATCAAGTAAGGCCTTGATCGGAGCTTCTCTCATCTCCTTTGATAAGATGAGAGCATCGTAGATGCTCGGTTTGCCGGTAGTTTCCTAAGATGGGCTAGCACGTTGTAGTCCACTTTGTTCTCCTGTGTCTCGGCTTCTTCTCGAATGGGTATGTCTTCTGCTGGGGTTGGTTCTTCTTGAACAACCACCGCTTTCCTTTGTCTTTTGGACCCATTCTCGGAGGTAGAACTTTTCCACTTCTTAGGTTGACTTCGTAATTTCTTCGAATCTAGTATTGAGTTTGTTGGTGTCTCCTCCTGAATCGGAATGAGCGGCTCTTCGGATTATCTTCCAAATGCGAAGGCTCTAACTCTATCGTATGCTGGAGCTCCTCGAAACTCGCGAGATAGATCCGTTGCTTGTTGAACTCTCGTAGCCTCCTTGATGGATGCCTTCTTCGTCATTTTGATCGTCGAGATCATGTATGATTTGAGAATTGTTGTTGGTATCGAAATCGACGCCGGATTGTCGCTAGTTACGTAATCGTTAGAAACGATCAAAACGTAGCCAACGCCATCACCCTTATCATTATATGATCCCACGAAGTGAGCGAGATAATCATACAAAATCGAGAGGTTCGAGGGATTTCTCCCCGAATCGGAAACAACTATCCTAGGATAAGCGGCCCCTAGTACAGCCTTAGGAATCTCGGTCCCCTCTTCTTCGTCGATTTTCTTCTTCTCTTCGATTGTCTCCTGTCGAGGTGGTTCTTCCATCGCAAGTGATAGTACCGGCTTAACGGGTCTCGAACTACGAATTGAAGCTCGCACCGAAGCGGTTCGGATGTTGTCTAAAATCTTCTTCGAAGATCTCGTCAGAGCGGTAGTCCATCCATCGTCGGTTGCATAGGGATCTATCGGAATGACGGGATCGGTTGAGATAACATTGACGGAACCTCCTTTGCGGGGTTCCTTCATGTACTCCTTCGGGATTGTTATATTTCCTTTCAGAAGGTTGTCGTTGAGCCAACTTTTGAAGGTAATGCGGTCTTCTATCTTGTGCCCGAGCATCCGATGGTAGGGGCAAAAGTTGGGATCACCTTTCTTGTTGACTTCCTCCGGTCTTTTGGGCTACGGCAGTTGGAAATGCGGAGTTTTCATTAAGCTACGGAACATCTTTGAGTCTTGCTTCATTTTGAACGGATATTCTCGCTCGAAGCTCCTCGATGTACGTTGCGGACGAGACGGTTGTTCATCTTTGCGGAGACAATCGATGATTGGACCGGAGTTCTTGAGTAATTTTGTTGTAGTTCTTTGCGGCCGTTACAGTGGTATTTGCATCGGTTGTTTGCCTTTGTCAGCTATTGCAGCGACCCGGATTTCTTTTCGAAAGTCTTCACGGCTTACGTCGTCCGTCTTGTCGGCGAAACTTAATTGCTTCGCCTCTTCTTGCAAGCTTCCGGCCTTGCTTAACAACTTCTCAAAAGTCTTAATAGTGAATCCCTTGAGGAGAAGTGCTTATCGGGCCGTGAATGCTTTTAAGCGAGATGCCGGCTGCATGTTGTTCTTGCGGTTGTGGTTCACACTTCATGCTTAAATTTCTCCATCGAAGTATGTAATCCACTAGAGTTTCATTCGGCCTTTGTTTCTCTACCACTAAATCACCTATAGTGATGTGGTGCTTGAGCTCCGACAAATCGCTTAATGAAGAGGCTCTCTAGCTGCGAGAATGTCTTCACGGATCCGTTGGGTAGTTCCGCATACCGGTCGAAGGCGATTCCACGACGGACTGCTAACGAGCTGTCGGAAGAGTAGCGCATCGCTCCCGCCGGCATTGCAACAAGCGGCACGAAAGTGTGCGACATGCTCGTCGGGGGTTCCCGATTCCGTCGAAGGTCTTAAACGGAGGTGGTACGAAGCCCTTTGGGTATTGGACGGCGTCGAATTCTTCGGGTAAGGTCTGCCCGTCCGAATAGATGTCCCGTTCTTCGATTGTGCTAGGGCTTCTCGCACTTCTTTGTTCTACCAAGTTCTTGATATCCTTTTCGGGGATCATACTTTGTGTTGTATCCTTTTTCATTTGGTCATCCCCATTGACGGATGTAATCTCCTTTCCTCCGTCTACGATGTGAATGACTTACAGGGGTGTCTCTCATGTGGTTGTACTTGACTTTGGAGAGTGGCTAGAGCTATGGCCATCTCTTCCATCCTCTTCGCCATTTGAGCGATCGTGTCGTCCTTTTCCTGAGTTGTCTCTTCATCGGTTCCGGCTCCTCTCTTCTGCAAGTTGCGGGAGCACCTTGAGAAGATGATGAAGCTCGTGTCTCGACCATGTTGATTTCGCATATTCATTGTCCATGAATTCCGATGAGTCGATCTCATCTCCGAACTTTCTTCTCTTTCTTTCGCCAACCGTCGGATGTCGGTTCTCGACTTTTCCATGGCATCTTCTAGCGGAGCTTTCGTGTATCTTTGTGGTTGTCGTGCGATGGTTGCCGGGTCCTTTTTCACGAGTCCCCTTCATCGCGGTAGCACTTTCTTCGGATTCCAGCCTCCGGCGAGACTTTCTCTCTCGAGTGCTGCTGTTTCGGTCTCAAGCTGCCCCGTAGTGGGACGCCACACCATCCTTCTAGCGGCGGAAGGTCTAGGACCGGATGGTACCATCGGCCGAATGCTGGAAGGTGGTATCCTCCCTAATCTGTAATCACGATACTACGACGGGCGGGCTAGCCTTCATTCTCTTGCTTGGCTTTTCTATCATGACGGCGGGTTCTACTCGGGGCCCAAGACGGGATTTGAGCGGCACCCGTCCTATCCTTCGTAGAATTTCCGACACGGGGCGATTTTCCTTCTTCTGTAGCTTTTCTGCCAAAGTTTGCGGTCGAGCAGACGGCGTAGTTCTAGTTCTTTTCTTGCGGTTATCGTTGTAGTATGCGGGTCGTGGTAATGTGGCGGCAATCTTGCGAACATTCTCTTCATCCTCTGCGGCGGAGAGGGGATGGAACCCGCTTCCTCCCAAAAGTGGTATGTAGTCGAGCGGTGGTGTATATTACGGTAACGGTGTATATTCGGCAACTGCGAATTTCCTCCGGGAAGGCGATCTCGGCGGCTACGGCTTCCACGGCGATCCTTCTATTTCTATTTCTTCTTTGGGTCTTTGTCGGCGACGGAATCTTCGAGCTGGACCCGATTTCGAAGACGGAAGGTCTTACGGGAAGATCCGTACCCTCCACGGTAACGGGTTTACCATAGTTACGGATTTCTTTCCCCTTTGATTTGGCGAAGTCGGGGTAGGTGCGGAAACAACTAGACCGGTGGGGGTAGTGAGAACGGTCCTCCTGCGGACGGCGGTACTCCTCTCCAGTCGGGACCCTTTGCGGGGAGGAAACTCTTGGGTCGACCTGAGGTTGAACTCGAAGCGAGTGGTTCCTCGGCTTCGGATACCTTGTTTGTCGGTGCGAAGAGGGAGACGTCGGTGACCTTGACGTTCGTGTTTTCGAATCCTTGTCCGAATCGGATGACCCCATTGTCGGGCGGCTCATCCTTATAGACGGCGAAGTCCGGTCCAGTTGGTGAAGGAGAAAATCGGTTTCGGGGCTTCCATTTCGCGAGGTAGATTCGGTTTGTCGGTCCCAAGTTATGCTTCTTTTCTTCGGGACGAGAAAGGAATTGAAAAGAGTCGAACTCATTCTTTGTTCATGTATTTATAAAAAGAATCATTTGTTAAAAGAATCACTTATTAGAGGGTTTGTTTATTTAGAACGGAACGTTCGAAGGTGTAGAGAAGGTAAGGAATCCGATTCGAAAGGAAAAGAAAGTCTTAAGCAAGACTTTCCGAGCTCGAAGGATCACTCCTAAACTAACATCTATTGGGGGTCCACCCGCCTCGGAAATGAGGTAAAAGGATCTCGGAACCTCTGCGATTTAGGGGTGTCAAACGGTGGCTCCTAAATCCGAGAGAATGTTGGCTATACTTGTTCAAGATAGAAATGAACATAGTATTCCAACGGAAAGAAGGGTAGTTTGATCCATTAGGGACATGGATACACTACCGATTTTTGAAAGCAGAATTATTTGATTATAATGGAGAGAGGAATTCTCCCCAGCGGAGTCGCCAGAAATCCTGTGCGGCTTATTTTTTTTAGGTCGTGTTTTATTTTGAAGAGGGGTCGCCTAACAGAAATCTGTCGGCGAATTTTTAATTTAATTAAAATAAATAATTTGAAAAGGTAGTATTTGATTTTGAAAATAATTTTAAATTTGAAGATTTTAAGATATGAAATTAAACCGACCTCACATCCCAAATAGTTTATATAAACGAGCACCGCACCACAAGCAGTGTATCTATCCCTAAGGATAGACACCTTGCTTGATGGTGGGGCTTGATTAAATAAACTAGAAGATTAGTGACATCCGTTTGGTACGCGAACCAATTTTATAAGCCGAGCAAGTTTCCACTGCTTAATATGAAAACATTAAACGGGGTTTATATTACTCAGGTTCTTTAAAATTCCTTATAAGGGCAAGCCCACATAGTTAATTACATCTTAAGTGACGGGAATCACCTAAGAAAACTCTCGATAATAATCGATGATTATAGCTCAAGAATTTGAAAGTTTAAGGTTTTCGAAGATTGAATTTTGGAGTTTCGATAGGGAATGGATCAAATTTTGGAACATTTTGTTTTGTGAATCCAAAGGAAGAAAGGTAGGAGAAATCAACGATTCGAAGTGAACTTCGATAATTTCCCGACTATCCTATCGTTTGGCTTGAATTTAGGAAAGTCCTAATGTTTATTTGATATTTCGATCTTGCCGATTTCAATTAATTAGGGCTTATATTTGTATGATAAAATCAAACAAATAGCTTTAGAAGATGTGAGGGTTTATTGTCGTATCGGACGACTACCTCGGAATCCTAAGACCAGGTTAGGGCTTAATTTGCAATGCAAATGCCTAACGAAGAGTTAAGGATTCATGTTGCACTAGTGCAAGCTACCTCGAAGTCCTATGGCTTGGTTGTTTTAATTCTAGGAAAGTTTCTTTGAAGTAGACTCGGAGTTTTGCTTGATGACGATGGTCGTCTTTGCCACCATGCTCAGAGCTCCTTGTTGTTGCGAGAGGTTTAGTTTTAGAAATCATAAATCGGGAGTTGAGAAAAGTGTTTTGGTTTAGAGAAAATCTTAATTTCCGAGTGTTTTTTATGTTTTATTTAAAACAAATCTTAAAGTTGATTATAACGACACCGGTTAAGATCCCGCGGTTCCATCCTTCGGCATCATTATTTTTATCGGATTCACTTAGTCCGGATGAATTTGCTAAACTCAGTTGAATGAGTTCCACACTTTCATTTAGACCGTGGGAAATCCCGTTGCAACACGTAGGTTACATCATCCGAGGTATTCCCGATCATCCAACGGGGACGTTTTAATTTAGTTGTAATTGTAGTTTTGTGTTACGTTTGTGATTAAATTTTGAGTTGTTTTATATTTTGAAATGTTGTGGCGGTGAATTTTATCTTGCGATGACTTTTAACTTAATTTTGGTTTCGAGTTTTAGGGACTATCCTAAAGGTGTGGGTTTTCATGCAAGCAGTTGTTTTATCATGCAAGAAAAGTAAAATGCATTTGCAATAAAGTAATTGCGAAAGTAAATTGCAGAAAGTAAATTGCGAAAGTAAATTGCAATAAAATAAAAGCGTACTGGAGGGTCTTCCCGTCATCCCAAGCTGCACTTAAAACACAATTAGAATATTTAAGCAAGTTCCTAGGTAAAGCTAAGGGAAAGGTTATGGTTTTCTACCAAATTCACTAATCACTATGGCTGAGTCATCTCTATGACGTCTAGGTTCTTTGGGTTTTGGTTTAAGGACGATTTTCTTCATCGAAGAATAATCGAATTCGATTGTTCTTATAAATATCACTATCATATTGAGGAAGTGCTTAAGAAGGATCTTAAACATCTTTTCAATATTTCTAGGATTATTTTAAGTCCAGAATGAATTTAATTATATAAATGAATCGATCGTCAGAGGTTTTCAAGTCTTGTTAACTTGCTCGAGTGAACTAGGACATTTGAATATCCTATGAGTGAAGTGACACTTCATTTAATGTTTTATTTAGGAGTTATAATAACTAAAGCTTTCAAGGGTAAGTTAGTATTCAAATGATTTGGTTTAAGTTAAAGAGTTTAAATTTGGAATAGTGTTCCAGTTGTTTTATATTTAATTTCTTTTATGTCTTAGGTGATGTTATATTTAATTTAACTTAATTTAATTGAGTTTTAATTTAGTTTAACATAGTTCAATTTAATTTGACTTGGTGTTTAATTAATTTGATTTGATTTAACTTTAATTTAATTATTTAATTTAATTTAATTTAATTTTAATTATTTAATTTAATTTAATTTAATTGTTTAATTTAATTTAATTTAATTTTAATTTAATTTAATTTAATTGTTTGATTTAATTTAATTTAATTTTAATTAATTTAATTTAATTGTTTAATTTAATTTAATTTAATTATTTAATTTAATTTAATTTAATTATTAAATTTAATCTTAATTTAATTTATCTTTAATTTACTTTATTTTTAATTTTAATTGAAATTAAGTCTTTTAATATTTTAAATTTGAGTTATCATTTTAATTAAAAATTGAGTATTAGTTGATATAATTAATTTAGGGATTTTTAAATTAAAGAATAAATCTCTTCCTAATAAAGATCCCTTATTTTAATAATTCCAATTTTATTATTCTTCCAAATTTAATCTATTATTTAATTAAAGTTTAATCATTTTAAAATTATTTAATGGGTTTCTACCCTTTAATTATTTAAATTTCAATCATCCAAATCAGATTAGGATCAAATATTTTACTTGTTGATTTTTTATTAAACCTAAAGTTTTAATTAAGGATTAAAGATTTTAATTACCATTTTACCCTTTAAGCTTAATAATTTCATAACTCACTAAATTGAACTTAAATGAACTTGAAATTTTTATGTGACTTTACTCATATGTCAATAAAGACATGAGAGGAGAAAATGTGATTTTTCTGTATTTAATTTATTTATATAATTATTTTTGGTGGAAAATAGAGATTTTCAAGGAAAATTTGATAACATGACCAAGGGAAAAGTTTCTGTCCTTAAGAAAATTAGGGGACATTCCTAATGACCAGAGAAGCACTTGGACCAATTTTGGTGATTTTTTGAATTATATTATTTTTATTATAATTATTTTGAGTTTTGGAGTGTTAATTAATTTAAAAATAAGATAAATGTTGAAAAATGGATTTTATATTTTTCAAAAATCTCTCTGATATCAAGGAAACCAGAGAATCAAATTTTGCAATTTTCTGATTTTTCTATGATTTATAATCATTATTTTAGTGAAAATGCTAGAAAATACATTTTTTTAATTTTAAAATTACCCTAGGGCTTTAAAATTTAATATCTCACTAAATAGACTTAGGAAAAATGTGGGATTTGTTCCTAAGTGATTAAAATTCAAAATGTGACATTTTGGTGAATTTTATTATTTTTGTGATTTTTATTATTTTTTAATTATTAAAAATATTAAAATATTATTAAAAATCAACTTTTTCAGAAAATTGAAATTTTAATTTTCTTAGGTTCCCCTGATATCAGAGAGGCTCCAAAACCAATTTGGTGAATTTTTAAAAAATATTTTAAAAGTTATGAATTTTTAAAGTTTAAAATGGCTAAGTGACTTAATCGACCCAATTAGTGGGGCTAACCAAGTCCAATTGACTTCAAATTTTTATGGTGGATTCCTCTGATCCTAAAGGTCAGTGGAGAATTGATTTCAAGTCAATTTGATGCCTGGTTAACTCTAATTAATTAAAGACCTATTTTAGGTGTTTAAGCCGATTAGGGTTAATGCGAGTGAATTAACTCGAGTCCTATTTTTCCTAGAGTTCTCTGGTCGTAAGGAACATCACCAAATATTTCTAGAATTTATTTCACAACATGCTAATTTTTGGAATTAAAATACTCAAAACGACAACATGCATTTGAAAAATAAATAACTTTTCACAGAGATGGCCTACGACCTTGGAAAATTCGGGGAATGTTCCCAAGTTCGGAGGCTTACACTTCTATGGTCTCATGCCATGGTGAATTGTATACATGCATGGAGAATTAAATGTATGCAGAGAGTAAATAAATCATAAAAAATAAAATACTTAATTAAATTAAATGATTTCTTTTCCACATTATTCTCCTACGTTCATCTGAGCAAGAGGGTATTTTTATTTTATTTTTGTGATTTTTCTACACGGAGATATGAATTTTGAAGTTTAGGGAATTAAATAAATAGAAAAATACCCTAATTTTCTATTTATCCACGCGGCGCCGCGTCGACCTCGGCGGCTCCGAACGCACACGCGTCGCGCTCCCGTTCGACGCCGCCGCACGAGTCGGCGGCCGGGCCCCGCGGTTCTCGTACGCGTCTCCTGGTCCGACGCGATCCTGGCCGTCCGTGCGCGCGTGTATCGAATGGACGGCATCCGTTCATCGTCCCCAGTGTTCTCGCCGAGAGCCGTCCACACTAAATCCACAGATCTCGCTCGATTCTCGATGGATTTTCATGTTCTTATGCTTCTATGGATTCGTCTTGAAGAGACGAACACATCTATACGGCTAACATGCATTGAAACTAAGGCATTTGAAATGGAGAATCTCCGAAGCTCGGGATGAATAGTTAACTCATACCTTAGCTCGGAGAAGTGTGGCTTCGATGCGAGAGTTGTTGCACCTTCGATTGGGTCCCGGCGAGCTCCGGATGAAGTCTCCTGGTGCGGTGAATTGCCTAGCTATGAAAGTGACCACGGTCGATCACAAAGCTTGGAGGCTGGGAGCAAGCTGGGTGGCTCTGGAGATGGGGCTTTCGGTGGGAAACTTCTCCTCTTGGTCCGGTGAAGGTGTAGGACCGGTCGATTTGAGGATTGGCTCGCTTGTGGCAAAGTGTCCTGGTTTTGGGTGGAATTTCGGTTGAGAAATTGGGCTCTGTTGGTGGGGATTAGGGCAAATTGACACTGGGGATCAAGCTTGCTCTAAGGATGGTGAAGGGTTTGGAACAATTTTGGCGAGTTTCGGCAAGGTTTGTGCTTGGCTCCCCTCATGGCCGAGAGGGTGGAGTTTAAATAGAGGCTGGCTGGGGGCCTCCAGGGAGAGTTAGGGCTTGGGATCGAGCTGCTCACGGTGAGGAGAAGATCGGCCATGGTGACCACTAGGGATGGGGCGGCTCGGCAAGTGAGAATTTCAATGTTGGCTCACATGTGAGCTCTCGGCCATGGTGTTTTCCGGCGGCCTGGTGGCGGCCGGCCAGGCATGGGTCACCCTCGAGGTCGGGTGGGTCGGAGGCTGGAGGTTTGTGCAATCGATTGGCCATGGACATGTGTAAAGGCTTTGATCCGAAGTGGAATGGGGCATGGCTAGATTTGGACCTAAATGGGTCGACCCACCCATTTGGGCTAGGTGCACCACCCGAGGCCTGGTTTGGGCTGAGGAGAAAGTGATTTGGATCAGCTTGATTAGTGGGGTCAAGTCGCGATCCAAGTACGATTAGGCTTAAGCATGGTTTAGTGGAATCATGTAAGTGGTTAACCACCTTTAGGAGTTAAGGAAAGAGCCTCCTCCTTTTGCCCAAAATGGCATGGTGACATGTAAAGAGGCTCTCATGGCTTGCATATGGCTTATGCATGGCTCCA
Organism: Papilionanthe hookeriana x Papilionanthe teres; assembly: GCA_022702705.1. Classification (NCBI taxonomy): domain Eukaryota; kingdom Viridiplantae; phylum Streptophyta; class Magnoliopsida; order Asparagales; family Orchidaceae; genus Papilionanthe; species Papilionanthe hookeriana x Papilionanthe teres. The sequence continues at coordinate 2,312 of JAKZJZ010001057.1, read as the reverse complement.
TGGCTCCATTTGGCTTGGGAAAAGTAAAGTCGATTTCATGGAAATGGATTTAAGGAAAATTTTGGTATTTAGGGGTGATTTGGCATGAGGCTTGATTTGGAATTATTTGATGATGAATTTAGGACTTAGGGATGATTTTAATTGAAAGTATGATGAGGGGAAATGTCATATGGGCCTTGGAAGAATTTTGGGCTTTTTGAAAGGGTTTTAGATGGGCTTTTAAGATGGATTAGGAAAGTGGGCTCTTGAATTTTAAAATGGATTTTGGGATGAAATTTTGTAAAGAGGTTGGGCCAAATAATTATTGGGTTTAGCTCATGGATGTGTCATGAGTGACTTGAAGCAAATTTGGGGTAGTTTGGACTTGAATTGGGTTGGATTTGAATTCTTTTGGTGAATGGGCCAATGTAGGTCGAATTGGGCTAACTTGGGCCAATGTTGGGCTAGGGTTGAAATTGATGTAAAATAAATATTAAGAAATGTTTATGGGAGTGTTTCAAAGAGGTTTTGGCTTTGGTTGGGTTTTAATTTTGAGGTTTGGGCCTATTTGGGTTAGATTTGGGTTTAGGTCGAAATTGGGCTTTTTGATTTTGGGTTGAATTTGAGTGGGGTTTGGGTCAAAATCTTGGGCAAATCATGTTAGTGTTTTGTTTATGAGGATGTTAAGGAAGGTTTAGAAAAGATTTGGGGTTAATTGGAGTTGAATTGGGTTAGTTTGGGCTAAGTTTGGGTCATGGGTCCAAATTTGGGCTTTAAGGCCCAAAGTGAAATTGGATCCAAATGTCAATCAAATTGGACTTGGATTTGGTCTAAATTGGTATTGGGAATGTTGAATTGAAGTTTAGAATTGAATTGGACCAAAATTGGGGTCAATTGGGTATGTTTGGTTTGACATTGGGTCCACTTTGGGTTAAAATGGGTCGATTTGGGGGTTTTGACAAAAGTAGGGTAAATTGACAAAATTGGCCCATGGTGTAGTTGGACAAAATGAAATTGGGAATATTTGGGATTTTCTGGAATTTTCTGGGAATTTTCTGAATTTTTGGATTTTTAGGCCAAGAAGGGTATTTTGGGTATTTGGAGGGTATTGGGGGGTATTTTTGGAATTTTTGGTATTTTTGGGTATGGATGATCAATTTGAGTGATGTGGAGGTGTTTGGGATTGATTTTGGAAAATTTTAGGTAATTTGGAGATTTTGCAAAAATTTGGGTAATTCGAGGGTTTTGGGTAGGTTTAGTAGGTGTAGGGTCCAGGGGTCAAAAATTGAAAATTTGGGAAATTGAAGATTGGGTGAATTTGGGTGGGGTGAAATCATTTTGGTTGAGCCATGAAGCCATTTCAAGCCCATATGAGCCATGAAAGGACTCATTTGAGGCATTCATCTATGTTGTTCACTAACCTCTTAGCCGAGGGCTTAGGGGTTAAGGACCATCCATGTGAATCACCTACATGAGTCGGGAGGTCGAGTTGGGTATGGGTGTGGTTTTAGGAAGTGTGTGGAAATGTAGTGTGTAAGTGTAGTGTATGTCAGGCCCCTTCACTGGACCCGAGGCCACCCGGGGGCGATCCTAGGCCGAAGAGTCCATAGGAACTCATCCTTTAAACTTCCATATTTGATTTCGACCCTCCAGGTGATTAGGGGTCTATAGTCGAGTTTGTGGAGTTTGCGGGGAGTTTAGAAGTGGTTTGAATTTCTAAAAGGCGGGTCCCAATTCTAGTCCTCTAAGATAGTCAAAGGAAAAGCCTAAGGCTAGATCCTAAGCACTAAAAAGAAGAAAGGAAGACCTCATCAAAAATGAGGTCAACACTCGGGATGAAGAGTTAACTCATACCTTGGCTCAGAGAAGTGTGGCTTCAATCTGAGAGTTGTTGCACCTTCGATCGGGTCCTGAAGAAGCTCCGAGATGAAGTCTCCGGGTCCGGTGAATTGTCCGGATATGATTTCGACCAAGCCCGATCCACGAAGCTTGGAGGCTGGAAGCAACCTGGGTGGCCCGGAGATGGGGCTTTTGATGGTGGACACCTTCCCTCGGTCCGCGTGAAGGTGTAGAGCCAATCGATTTGAGAATTGGCTCAGCGTGGAGAAGTGTCCCGTTGTTGGGTGGAATTTCGACTGCGAGAATTGAGCTTTCGGAGGAGAAATGGCGGGGAATTCTTGGGGATCGAGTGCTTCCCCAGGGTGGAGAAGGGTGGAACAATTTTGGCGAGTTTTGTGCAAGGTTTATGCTTAGCTCCTCTTTCATGGCCGAGAGGGGTGGAGTTTAAATAAGTATGGTAGGAGGCCTCGCGGGGGAGTTAGGGCTTGGGATCG
>JAKZJZ010001056.1:0-32257 GCA_022702705.1 Papilionanthe hookeriana x Papilionanthe teres | reverse complement strand
AGGAAAACACCATGCCGAAACCTTGGGAGGAGCCGAATTTGGAATTCCACCTTCGTTGAGCTGCCTCCTCCAAATGGCCATTGCAGCTGTTCTTCTCCTCACCGAGGCTGGTGATCCAGACCATTAAACCCCACAGGGAGAGCCTCCGAAGCCATGCATAGTCCAAACCCCTCACCCTCTCGGCTAAAGAAGGTGCTTGGAAACAAACCTTAAGGAAACTGCTGCCAAAATTGTTCAGTACTCCCCATACACGAGCACATGATCCCCATGAAATCCCCCGTGCTTCTTCTCATGTGAGCTCGATTTCGGAGTTGAAATCCGAACCCAAAACCGGGACATCTCCTCGCGGTGAGCCGATTCCCAAATTGATTGGTTCTACACCTTCACCGGACCCGAGGGAAGGTGTCCACCGAGCAAAAGCCCCATCTCACAGGCCACCCGGTTGCTCCGGCCTCGAAGCTTTGTGATCGGGCGTGGTCGAAGTCCGACCATACAATTCACGGACCGGGAGACTTCATCTGGAGCTTGCTCAGGATCCGATCGAAGGTGCGACAACTCTCGGATCGAAGCTTCACTTCTCAAGCAAAGGTATGAACTCATTCTTCTTCCCGAGCTTACGAGAGATTCTCCATTTCATTTGAATAAATTTCAATGCATGTTCACAGTATGGATGTGTTCGTCTCTTCAGAGACGAATCCATGCAGAAGCATAAGAACACGAAAATCCGTTGAGAATCGAGTGAGAAATTAGGGTTAGAAAGTTGACGGTCACGGGTGCACACCGGTCGTAGACGATGACCGGGAGCCGTTGGATCGCGCGTGTATCGAGCGGACGGTTCGGATTGCGCGGACCGGGGAATGTTACGTGAGCTTGCGGGTCCGGGACGGGCGACTCGGATGGCGGCGCCCAATCGCGGCGCGACACGTACCGCTTCGGAGAGGCTAAGGTTGACGCGGCGCCGACTCGGATAAATAGAAAAATAAGGTATTTTCGATTTATTTAATTCCCTAAACTTGGAAAATTCATATCTTTGTGTAGAAAAATCACAAAAATAAAATAAAAATACCCTCTTGCTCGGTGAACGAGAGGAGAATAATGTGGAAAAGAAATCATTTAATTTCATCAGTATTTTATTTTTTATAATTTATTTACTCTCTGCATACATTTAATTCTCCATGCATGTATACAATTCACCATGGCATGAGACCATAGGGCTTTTGAAGCCTGCGAATTTGGGAACATTCCCTGAATTTTCCAAAGTCGGAGGTCATCCTATGAAGAGTTATTGATTTTTCAAATGCATGTTGCTGTTTTGAGTATTTTAATTCCAAAAATTAGCATGTTGTGAAATAAATTCTAGGAAAATTTGGTGATGTTCCTTATGACCAGAGAACCCTAGGAAAAATAGGACTTGAGTTAATTCACTCAAAATAACCCTAATTGGCTTAAACATCCAAAATAGACCCCTAATTAATTAGAGTTAACCATAGATCAAATTGACTTGAAATCAATTCTCCACTGACCTTTAGGATCAGAGGAACCCACCATAAAAGTTTGAAGTCAATTGGACTTGGTTAGCCCTACTTAAATGGGTTGATTAAGCCATTTAGTCATTTTAAACTTTAAAAATTCATAACTTTCAAAATACCTTTCAAAAATTCACCAAATTGGTTTTGGAGCCTCTCTGATATCAGGGGAATTTAAGAAAATTAAAATTTCAATTTTCTAAAAAAGTTGATTTTTAATATTATTTTAATATTTTTAATAATTAAAAAATAATAAAAATCACAAAAATAATAAAATTCACCAAAATGTCACATTTTGAATTTTAATCACTTAGGAACAAACCCCATATTTTTCTTAGGCCTATTTGGTGAGATATTAATTTTTAAAGCCCTAGGGTAATTTTAAAATTAAAAAAATGTATTTTCTAGCATTTTCACTAAAATAATTGTAATAAATCATAGAAAAATCAGAAAATTGCAAAATTTGCTTCTCTGGAATCCTTGATATCAGAGAAAATTTTAAAAATTATAAAATCCATTTTTCAACTTATATTTTATTTTTAAATTAATTAATACTCCAGAACTTAAAATAATTCTAATAAATAAAATATAATTCACAAAATCACCAAAATTGGTCCAAGTGGTCCTCTGGTCATTAGGAATGTCCCATAATTTTCTTAAGGACAGAAACTTTTCCTTGGTCATGTTATTAAATTTTCCTTGGAAATCTCTATTTTCTACCAAAAATAATTATATAAATAAATTAAATACAGAAAAATCACATTTTCTCCTCTCATGTCTTTATTGACATATGAGTGAAGTCACATAAAAATTTCAAGTTCATTTGAGTTCAATTTAGTGAGTTATGAAATTATTAAGCTTAAAGGGTAAAGTGGTAATTAAATTTTTTTTAAATCCTTAATTAAAACTTTAGGTTTAATAAAAAAATTAACAAGTAAAATATTTGATCCTAATCTGATTTGGATGATTGAAATTTAATAATTGAAGGGTAGAAACCCATTAAGCAATTTAAAATGAATAAACTTTAATTAAATAATTGATTAAATGTGGAAGAATAATAAAATTGGAATTATTAAAATAGGGATATTATTAGGAAGAGATTTATTCTTTAATTTAAAAATCCCTAAATTAATCATTTCATTAATGTTTAATTCCTAATTAAAATGATAATTCAAATTTAAAACATTAAAAGACTTAATCATTAAACTAAAATTAAATTATTGAACTCTTTTAAAATTTTAATTAAAATTAAAATGAATAAAATTAAATTAAATTAAAAATTAAATTAAATCAAATTAAATCAAATTAAAAATTAAATTAAAAATTAAATTAAATTAAAAATTAAATTAAATTAAAAATTAAATTAAATTAAATAAATTAAATTAAAATTAAATTAAATTAAATCAAATTAAATAAAAAAAAAAATTAGTTAAATTAAATCAAATTAATTCGATGTAACATCAAATCAAACTAAATTAAATTAAATTAAATTAAATTAAATTAAATTAAAAGTAAATTAAATTAAATTAAATTAAATTAAATTAAATTAAACTAAATCATATTACATTAAATTAACTTGAGTTAAATTAATTTAAATTAAACCACATTACATTAAATTAAGTTAAATTAAATTAAACTAAATTAAATATAAAGACATGAAGAATTCAAAAATGAATCTAAGATAACTTGAACATCTATTCGAACTTAAATCATTAATTTGAACTTAAATTTGAATCACGAATCATTAAATATCATTTTGCCCTTAGGAGCTTTTACTATTGTAACTCCTAAATGGAGTGTTAAATGAAATGTTACTTCACTTATAGGACATTCGAATATCCTAGTTCAGCGAGCGGAGTTAGCAAAACTTGAAAACCTCGGACGATCGATTCATTTACATAATTAAATTCTCTTGGACTTGAAACAATCCTAGAAATATTGAAAAGATGTTTAAGATTCTTCTTAAGCACTTCCTCGATATGATAGGATATTTATAAGAACAATTGAACTTAATTGTTCTTTGATGAAGAAAATCGTCTTCGAACCAAAAACACAAAGAACCTAGACGTCATAGGAAATGACTAGTTATAGGATTAGGAATTTGGTAGAAAACCATAACCCTTACCTTAGCTTTACCTAGGAACTTGCTTAAATATTCTAGCTGTGTTTTAAGTGCGGCTTGGGATGACGGGAAGACCCTCCGGGTACGCTTTTATTTTATTGCGATTTACTTTACGGTAATTTATTTAATCGCATCGCACTTATTTTTCTTGCATGATAAACAACGGTTGCATGAAAACCTACACCTTTAGGACGAAAACCAAAGCTGAAACCCATAACTAAATTAAAAGACACTACAAGATAAAATTCACCTCCACTGACATTTCAAAATATAAGACAACTCAAAATTTAATCACAAACAGAACACAAAATTACAACTACAACTAAATTAAAACGTCTTGTTGGATGATCGGGAATACCTCGGATGATGTAACCTACGTGTTGCTAACGGGATTTCCACGGTCTAAATGAAAGTGTGGAACTCATTCGGTTGAGTTTAGCAAATTCATACGGACTAAGTGAATCCGATAAAAATAATGATGCCGGAAGGATGGAACCGTGGGATCTTAACAGGTGTTGTTATAATCAACTTTAAGATTTGTTTTAATTAAAACACAAAAAAACACTTGGAAATTAAGACTTCTCTAAACCAAAACACTTTTCTCATCCCACGATTTATGATTTCTAAAACTAAACCTCTGCAACAACAAGGAGCTCGGAGCATGGTGGGTAGCACGGCCATCGTCGTCAGCAAAACTTGAACCTACTTCAACAAAACTTTCCTAGAATTAAACAACAAAGCCATAGGACTTCGAGGTAGTTTGCTGAGTGCAACATAAATCCTCGACTCTTCGTTAGGCATTTGCATTGCAAATTAAGCCTAACTAGGTCTTAGGATTCCGAGGTAGTCGTCCGATACGACATAAACCCTCATATCTTCGAGGCGATTTGTATGATTCTATCATATAAATATAAGCCCTAATTAATTAAAATTGGCGAGATTAAAACATTAAATAAACATTAGGACTTTCCTAAATCCGAAGCGAAACAATAGGATAGTCGGGAGATTATCGAAGTTCACTTCGAATCCATAATTTCTCCTACTTTTCTTCCTTTGAATTCCCAAAATAAAATGTTCCAAACTTGATCCATTCCTATTGAGATTCAAAAATTCAATTCTTTGAAAACTTAAACTTTGAAATTCTTGAGAGCGAATTATTGATTATTATCGAGAGTTTTCTTAGGTGATTCCCGTCACTTAAGATGTAATTAACTATAGGGGCTTGCCCTTATAGGGAATTTTAAAGAACCCGAGTAATATAAACCTGTTTAATGTTTTCATATTAAGCGAGGGAATTTGTCGGCTTATAAAATTGGTTCGCGAGACCAAACGGATGTCACAAATCTTCTAGTTTATTTAGCAGAGCCCCACCATCAAGCGATGTGTCTATCCTTAGGGATAGATACACGGTTTGTGATGCGGTGCTCGTTTATATAAACTATTTGGGATGTGAGATCGGTTTGATTTCATATCTTAAAATCTTCAAATTTAAAATTATTTTCAAAATCAATTACTACTTTCTAAATTATATCTATATTTAAATTAAATTTAAAATTCGCCGACAACTACGTAGGCGACCCCTTTCAAAACACACAACCTAAAAATATGCCGACAACTTACGGCGACTCCGTTGAGGAGTGTTCCTCTCTCCATTCTAATCGAACAATTACGCTTTCAAAAATCGGTAGTGCATCCATGTCCATTATGGATCGAACTACCCTTCTTTCCGTTGGGATACTATGTTCATTTCTACCTTGAACAAGTATAACCAACATTCTCTCGGATTTAGGAGCCTTTGTTTAGACACCCCACAAACGGAGAGGTTCCGAGATCCTTTTACCTCATTTACGAGGTAGGGTGGACCCCGATAGGTGTTAGTTTAGGAGTGATCCTTCGAGTCGAGAAGTCTTGCTTAAGACTCTCTTTTCCTTTCCAACTCGATTCAGATTCCTTACCTTCTCTACACCTTTGAACACTCCGTTCTAAATAAACAAACCCTCTAATAAGTGATCCTTTTAATAAGTGATTCCTTCTTATAAATACATGAACAAGAATGAGTTCGGACTCTTTTCAATTCCTTTCTTTTCGTCCTAAAGAAAAGAAGCATAACTAGGACCGACAACCAGAATCTACCTGCGCGAAATGGAAGCCCCGAAGCGATTTTCTCTTTTACCAATGGATTGGACCTCGCTGTCTATAAGGATGAGTTGCCCGACAATGGAATCATCCAGATTTGGACGAGGATTTGAAAACACGAACGTCGAGATCACCGACGTCTCCCTCTTTGCGGCGATGAACAAGGTATACGAAGCGAGGAGCCGCTGCTGAGTTCGACCTTAGGTCGACCCAAGAATTCCCTCCTCTGCGAAGGATCCCGACTAAGAGGAATACTGCTCGTCCGCGGGAGGAGTCATTCTTACTACCCCCAGCAGTCTAGTTGTTTACGCACCTACCCCGACTTTTGCCGAATCAAAGGGGAAAGGAATCCGGAATTATGATGGACTCGTTACCGTGGAGGGTACGGATCTTCTGTAAGACCTTCGTTTTCGAAATCGGGTCCGGTTCAAAGATTCAGTCACTAACGAGGACCAAAGAAGAAACGAAGTAGAAGGATCGCTAGAGAAGCCGAAGCTGCTGAAGTTGCTTTCTAGAGGAAATTCCGAAGCTGCGAGAATATACACCGTTGCTCGAATACATACCACTCTTGGGAGGAAGCGAGGTTTCATCCCCTCTCCGCCGCGGAAGATGAAGAAAACATTCGCAAGATTCTCTGCCACATTACCACGGCCCGCATATTACAACGATAGCCGCAAGAAAAGAACTAGAACTACGCCGTTTGCTCGATTGCAAACTTTGGTAGAAAAGTTAGCAAAGAAGGAAAAGCTGCCCGTATCGGAAATTCTACGAAGGATAGGGCGGGTGCCGGTCGAATCCCGTCTTGGGCCCCGAGTAGAACCCGCCATCATGACGGAAAAGCCGAGTAAAAGAATGAAGGCTAGTCCGCCCGTTGTCGTCTCGAGATTACAAATTAAGGAGGATACCACCTTCCGGCATTTGGTACGAACGGACCATGCGGTCCTAGACCTTCTGTTGCTAGAAGGATGGTATGGCGTCCCATCTTCGGGCGATTGAGATTAAAACAAGCGACCGAGAAAGAAAGTCTCGCCGGGAGACTTGAATGCGAAGAAAGTGCTACCGCGATGAAGGGGACTCGTGAGAAGGGAACCCGGCGGCTATCGCACGACAACCACGAAGACACACGAAAGCCCCGCTAGAAGATGCCATGGAAAAGTTGAGAACCGATATCCAGACGATTGGCAAAAGAAAGAGAAGAAAAGTTCGGAGACGAGATTGATTCATCGGAATTCATGGACGACGAATACGCGAGAAATCAACATGGTTGAGACACGAGCTTCGGCGGCTTCGCGAGGTGCTCCTGCGGCCGCGAAGAGAGGAGCCGGGCGATGAGAAGGCGGCTCCGGGAAAAGACGACACGATCGCTCGAATGGCGAAAAGGATGGAAGAGATGGTCGTAGCTCGGCCACTCTCCGGAGTCAAGTACGACCACATAGAGAGACACCCCCGGAGGTCATTCACATTGTAGACGGAGGAAAGGAGATTACGTCCGTCGATGGGGATGATCGGTGAAAAAGGATACAACACAAAGTATGATTCTCGAAAAGGATATCAAGAACTTGGTGGAACGGCGGAGTGCGAGAAGCCTTAGCACAATCGAAGAGCGGGACATCCATTCGGACGGGTAGACCTTACCCGGAAGAATTCGACGCCGTCCGATACCGAAAGGCTTCGTACCACCTGCGTTCGAGACCTTCGACGGAGCCGGGAACCCCAGACGGCATGTGGCACACTTTCGTGCCGATTGTTGCGATGCGGCGGAAGCGATGCATTACTCTTCCGACGAGTTCGTCGGCGGTCCGTCGGGAATCGCCTTCGGCGGGTACGCGAGTTACCAAATGGTTCGGTGAAGACATTCTCGGAGCTAGAGAACCTCTTCATCAAGCGATTCGCCGGAGCTCGGCACCACATCACTATAGGTGATTTAGTGGTAGAGAAACAAAAGCCGAATGAAACTTTGGTGGATTACATACTTCGATGGAGGAACTTAAGCATGAAGTGTGAACCACGAGCTGCAAGAACAGCACGCGATCGGCATTTTACTTAAAAGCATCCATGGCCCGATAGCACTTCTCCTCGAGGGATTTACTATTAAGACTTTTGAGAAGTTGTTAAGCAAGGCCGGAAGCTTGCAAGAGGAGGCGAAAGCAATTAAGTTTCACCGATAAAACGGATAAACAAAAGCTCAGTAAAGACTTTTGAAAAGAAATCCGGGATCGTTGCAGCGAGTTGACAAAGGCAAGCAGCCGATGCAAATACCACGCGAACGGCCGCGGCAACCACAACGAATTACCGGCAACCCCGGCCCGGCTATCGGTCATCTGCGGTATGAACAACCACCTCGTCCGCGACGTACATTAAGGGAGCTTCGAGCGAGGAGTATCCGTTCAAGAATGAAGCGATGCCGAAAATGTTTCGCGGTTCGATGAAGACCCCGGATTTCTAACTACCGGAACCTAAGAGACCGGAAGAAGTCGACAAGAAAGGTGATCCCGACTTTTGCCCTTACCACTGGATGCTTGGGCACAAGATAGAAGATTGTATTACCTTCAAAAGTTGGCTCGATGACAACCTGCGGAAAGGGAATATAACGATCCCGAAGGAGTACATGAAGGAACCCCGAAAGGAGGTTCCGTCGATGTTGTCTCGGCCCGATCCCATCATTCCGATAGATCCTCATACGGCCGACGATGGATGGACTACCGCTTGGACGAGGTCTTCGAAAAGATTTTAGACGAGCATCCGAACCGCTTCGGTGCGAGCTTCAATTCGGAGTTTGAAACACTGTTAAGCCGGTACTTATCACTTGCGATAGAAGAACCACCTCAACGAGGAGACGATTGAAGAAAAGAAGAAAATCGACGAAGAAGAGAAGACCGAGGCACCTAAGGCTAGGCTAGGGGCTGCTATCCTAGGATAGTTGTTTCGATTCGGGGGAGAAATCCCTCGAACCCACGACTGCTGTATGATTATACGCTCACTTCGGTGGGATCATATAATGATAAGGGTGATGGCGTTGGCTACGTTTTGAGTCATTTCTAACGATTACGTAACTAACGATAATCCGGATATCGATTTCGATACCAACGACAATTCTCGAATCATACACGATCTCGACGAGCGGAATGATGAAGAAGACATCCATCGAGGAGGCTACGAGAGTTCAACAAGCAACGAATCTATTTGCGAGTTTCGAGGAGCTCCGATCACAATAGAGTTGGAGCCTTCGGACTGCGAAGCTAATCCGGAAGAGCTTGTCATTCCGATTCGAAGAGACACCGGCGAGCTCGACAATAGATTCGGAGGAAATTACGAAGTCGACTTAAGGAGTGGAAAAGTTCTACCTCCGAGAATGGGTCCGAAGGACGAAAGGAAAGCGGTGGTTGTTCGAGAAGAACCAACCCAGGCGGAAGAAATACCCATTCGAGAAGAAGCAGAGACACATGAAAATAAAGTGGACTACAACGTGCTAGCCCATCTTAGGAAACTGCAGCACAGGCCAGAGCATTTATGATGCTCTCATCTTATCGAAAGGAGATGAGAGAAGCTCGATCGAGGCCTTACTTGATCCGAAATTTGCTTAGCTCGAATGGCGGAGATTCCTTAGATGAGGTTTGCTCGTTAAAGGAACAACGAGGTGTTACCTTCACGGACGATGACCTACTACTTGGAACAGCGAGATCACGACCGACCGTTGTACATTTCGATTACAATCGGAAAATTTACACTCTCCGGAGTATTGGTGGATCCGGGAGCATCAATCAATATAATGAATCTTCGAACGCTAGCATACTTGGAAATTGATGCTCGCGAGCTCGAGGCGGACAAAATGTTATTAAGAGGATTCGACCGAAAGGAGAAAGAGCCCTCGGCTCGATAACACTTGCTAATGAAGACCGGTGACTTAGCAAAGACAACAGCGAAATTTCACATAATTGATTCGAAACGTCGTTTAACGCTCTCTGGGCCGACCATGGATACATGAAAACGGGATGGTACCATCATCTCTACATCGGTGCATCAAATACTACGACGGAGGGGAACTGTGCATTAAAGGTGACTTACAACCGTTCTCCGTACATGAAATCGGAATCCATGAAGATGCGACTTATTATGCACCACGAAGAAAACGATCTTCTCGAGAGATACCATAACAAATGAAACAAAGGAAATTTGGGACAACGAAGAACACGAAGTTCTAGTCCAACGGTCACTCACCACTCCCTTACGGCGAGATGGTGAAGGTTTCTCCACAACTCGCATCCGAGGTCGAGGCCGGGGACGAGGTCGTGGTAGAGACGTTAGGACGATTGGACGAGAGGAAACCGACCATCAATGTCGATTGGGAAGATACTTCGAAGAAGAAAAAGAAATCGAACAAGAAGCGACGACAATAAGTCGAAAGAAGCCGCAATTCGAAATCCCTCTCGAAGATGAGAAGAAATGAAGAATACAAATCAATGTACGAGAAGATTAACCACTACGTACATACTATGACCCTAACTCCGATCCATTCTAATAAGATTGAGGGTATGGAGGTCGAAGAGGTACGTAGCGGTGGTGCAAAACCCATCAAATTCTACCGTGGTGCTCCTTCCTCCAAAGGCGAAAATAATGTACAACTCGAAGATGCTACTTCATCGGAATTAATGGAATTGCCTTTTGAATGGTACTCTCCCTGTGTTCAAAATTTAATTCGGCGTGGTTTCTTACCTCGACGATGGACAAGAGGTCGATCACAACGTTTTGAAAATTTATGGAATAACTCCGGTCGTCACCCGACTCGAAAGCATGGTCTCGGATTCGGCACGGTAGGATCGGTTGATGATGCTTGAATTTTGCTTGGTTGTCACTTGCGAATCTAATGAAAGCCGCATGGAAACTACGGACGAACTCGAAGATTTACAAATTGGAGACGCTCCACCGAGATTCGAAGAAGAAATCAAATCTACGATAGATGAGTTAACGGAAGTTAACTTAGGTACTAGCGAAGAGCCCGAGACCTACCTTTGTTAGCTCCTTACTCGATAAAGAAGACTCGGAAGAAATAATCGAGTTATTAATGGAATTTAAAGACTTGTTTTGCTTGGAGCTACGATGAGATGCCGAGGTTTAGCTCCGGAGGTCGCAATCCATAAGCTAGGGGTGGATCCCAGCACGTTCCAGTCGGACGAGGTCCCGGAAGAATGCGGCTAGAAATCGAACAACAAGTCATAGTCGAAGTTAAGAAGCTAATAGACGCTAAATTTGTCCGTGAAGAACAATACCCGACTTGGTTAGCCAACGTGGTACCGGTCGGGAAGAAGAATGGTCGAATCGGAATTTGTGTGGATTTCGGAGATTTAAACGAGGCATGCCCGAAAGATGAATTCCCTCTACCGATCCCGGAATTAATGATCGACATCGCTTCGACACATGAAATATTCTCGTTCATGGATGGATCTTCGGGATACAATCGGATAAAAATGGCTCCGGAAGATGAAAAACTTACGGCATTCGGAACGCCGATCGGAGTATTTTGCTACACGGTGATGCCATTCGGATTGAAGAACGCGGAGCGACCTACCGAGAGCAATGACAAGAATTTTTTATGATCTCATCCATAATCAAGTCGAATGCTACGTGGACGATGTGGTCATCAAAAGCAAAGTAAAGGACAACCACTTGTATGATTTGAGAATTGTTTTCGAACGATTAAGATAATGTAATCTTAAGATGAATCCCTTAAAATGCGCCTTCGGCGTCACCTCCGGGAAATTCTTAGGATTCGTTGTCCGACATCGTGGAATCGAAATCGACCGGAAAAGATTAAAGCCATCTTAGAAATGCCGCCTCCCAAAACCTTAAAACAACTACGATCTTTTCGAGGGAAGGCGGCATATCTTCGACGCTTTATCTCGAACACGTCGGAGTAGGTGTCGGCCTTTCTCGGCACTAGTTAAAAAAGACGCCAAATTTATTTGGGAAGAGAAATGCCGAGAGGGCCTTCGAGGACATTAAACAATACTTAATGACACCTCTCGTCTTAGCGGCCCCGGTCTCGGGTAGACCGCTAATACTTTATACCGCGGCTTTAGACGACTCTCTCGGAGCCACGTTGGCAGGGTCGATGATGAGGGTAAAGAAAATGCTCTTTACTACTTAAGCCGTCGTCTATCGCCGACGGAAATAAGGTATCCCGCAATTGAAAAGCATTGTTTGGCCACGATCTTCGCCGCTCGAAAGCTCGGGCATTACATGCTTTCTCATAAGGTCGACTCGATCTCGAAGTTTAATCCATTGTAATACTTGATGACCCGCCCAACGCTTTCCGGCGGACTTGCCGGATGGTCGATGATATTATTGCAATTCGATATAACTTTCGTGCCTCTCCGTCGTCGTAAAAGGACAAGTCTGGCGAGACTTCCTCGCGAGCACACCCTTTGCGGCGAATCTCCTCTCGATGACGATTTACCGGATGAACAAATAATGAACCTAGAAGACCATGATGATCGACGTTGGGAATTATATTTCGACGGAGCATCTTCGACACATAAAGACGAAGAATCGCAAGTGATAGTGCCGGTAAGGCGGGGATCGGACTAATCTTTATAACACCGGAGCGGGGGATGTTAAGATACTCCTACCACTTGACGGAGTCGTGTACGAACAACGAAGCGGAATACGAAGCCCTCATAACGGGACTGGAATTAACCATTCAAATGGGGATAACGGACATCAACATCTACGGGGATTCACGAGTTAATCATTCAACGGATCGCTGGGACAATACGAAATTTTAAAACCGAAGACTCGAGCAATACTTCAGGTATGCCATACGATTGTTGGAACAGATTCCGAATGTGACGATCTACAAAATTCCCGGAAAAGAAAATGCTTTAGCGAGATGCTTTAGCCCGTCTCGCAAAGAATTTGCACTGTTTGCAAGATGAATCGGTGGAAGTGTCGGTTCACGGACGTCGGGTCCTATCACGGCTCGACATAGACACAATACATAAATCGAAAAAGGAAAAAGGATCAATTGCGACGAGTGACGGAAAACACGAGAAGATTGGCGACGGCCATTAATGGACTACACTGCGAACGGGAAAGCTACCGGACGATGGGTCGTTAGCCATCGGATCGAGAAAAGAACTACATCCTACGCATTAGTAAACAATACGTTATACGGAAGGTCTTTTGATCGAATGTGGCTAAGGTGCCTAAGCGGGTCCGAGGCCCGTGAAATTGTTAAAGAGGTACATTCGGGACTCCGTGGCGCTCACCGATCGAGTCCAAAGATGAAAATGAAAATTAAAAGACTAGGGTACTACGGCCCTCGATGATGACCGTCGCATGAAAATCGCCGAGAGTCGTCATCGGTGCCGAGTGCACGGAGTGGTTCTACACCAACCTCCAAATGTGCTACATCCGACAATTGCATCGTGGCCATTTGAATGTTGGGGCACGGATATAGTGGGCCCGATTGAACCACCGTCGTCGAAAGGACATCGCTTCATTCTTGCGGCTACGGATTACTTTTCCGAGTGGGCGGAGGCGGTTCCACTTAGAGAAGTGAAAGCACATCACGTACTACAATTTTTCGAGAACCGAGTTGTTTACCGTTTCGGGGTGCCGCGCGAATCATCTCGGATAATGGGTCGGCATTCGGAAGTACGCAAATCAACAATTTTGTCGGGAGACATGGAATCGGCTGGCGATATTCGACGATTTACTACCCGAGAGCAAACGGCCTTCGTTGAAGCTTTTAATAAAACTCTCGTTCAAATTTTAAAGAAAATCTTGGACGATAATAAGAGAAATTGGCACGAGAAGTTGTTAGAAGCCTTATGGGCCTACCGGACAACTTTCGAACTCCTACTCGAAGCTACACCTTACGCTCCGGTGTATGGGTCCGAGGCGGTGTTACCCTTAGAAGTTCGGCTTCCTTCACTCGGGATTGCGATTGCAAACAAACTCACAACAGAAGAGAACGCCAAATTACGACTCGAAGAATTAGAGAGCACTGGAAGGGAAGAGACTTGCGGCGCGGCGGAATTTAGAACTATACCAAGCTAAGATGGTTCGAGCTCATGACGGATCGAGTCCGCCAAGAACCTGTAAGGTTGGTGACTTAGTTCTCGTTCTCGAAAGACCTATCCTTGCACACCGCAAGATGGGAGGAAAATTTGAACCCACTTGGGAAGGACCGTTTGTGGTTGAGACGATCCACTCGGGAGGCTCCTACCGGCTAGTGAGCTGCCGAGGATAACGACATATGCTTCCGATCGATGGACGATACTTGAAAAAGTATTACGCTACTGATGTTTCGAAGGAATGAACTTTCCATCCCTAGAAGCACGGGTGAAGTGATTACTTATGATCTGGGTCCGAACCCAAAAATAACAAAAATGTGCTAAAATAAATAAAATCACGATAATAAATTTTTTTCTTGCTTTCTTTTCAAATCAAAATCTCTTTCTCGATCTTATCCCACTTCATTCCTGTTAAGTTTAAAAATATAAGAATAATAATAAAAAAAATGTCTTTAATAAACATTTTCTTAATGTTCTTGTTCTTAGTACGGCCCACGATCCTTTTCCTTGTCTTTTCGCGGGGAAATGTCGAGCGGGCGGTTGGTCTGAACTTTAAGAATGGCGTAAGCCTTGCACTCGATGAAAAGAGGGTGAAAGATGGAGCGATAATCGAGATTGACTCGGATTTCGCACCAGCGGGCCTACGATACGAGGAAAGTGGCTCGGGTCCCGGTTGACCGAGAAGAGCTGCCGGACATACGGTGATGAAAGTGGGTGGCCCAAGCCACCGACCCAGCGACGAAAAGAAAGACAAACATTGAAGAAGATAAGAAAATAAAGTACGTAGTCGCTACGGCGGAAGGCGAGGCTTGTCGGCGCCGCGCCCACGGAGATTCAAGAAGTTCGAAGAGCTACTCTCGAAGCAACGCAACGAAGAAATAAGAATCGCCGTATCCGTAAGATGTTAACAAAACTAGTCGCGGACCGGCGCGACGAGACGGTTGCTAATGCCGGTACATACACTTCGAGGACACCGGTTCACCGGGAACTGAAGAAAGGAGGCCGGCTCCTAGGATGACGGAAAGAACCGGGGAAATTTCCGGAAGATCGGAGAAGAAGAAGGCTACCACGCCACCGGATAGAACCACCGATGATGCATGACCTTGTTGCGGAAGCAACCCGGGGGATGTCCGACGAGCATCATCCACGAGGAGCCGAGGTATGCGGGAGAACGTGAAGGGATTGAACCGTATATCCCACAATATGTCACCGGGCCTCGCCATCGCGGATCATTCCGGAATACGAGCTGGAGAGAATGCGAGTGTTGAAAAGAAAACCTTTGAATACTTCGAGAGAATTAGAGCGCGAAGAATCAATATGCTTGGAGGGCCTCGAGCTACATACGGACGTATTCTCGGAGTATGAATAGCGACAAATCGTGGATTGCATCCGGGATTTGAAAAGAATGGGCCGAGCGGGCCGCCTAAGGAAAACACATACTCGAACCCCCGAGATGGATGCCGGGGAAAGGAAGAATCACGATACGATGTGGATGCTTGTTACAACTTTGCGGAAGACGGGAAGGGAAACCCACCGGGAATACTCCGTCATGGGCAAGTGGATCCGATGCCATTAGTCATCAAGAGAATGGTAAAGAGATTGATAACTTGGAGGGTACTGCCGGCGGAATGCATGCCCAATAGTTGCATCATCGACATCTACGAGCGGGGTGATTGTATACCCCCGCACATAGATCACCACGACTTTGTCGGACCTTTACGCACGGTCTCTTTCCCGAGCGAGTGTAACATCATGTTCGGATCCGACCTCCGGATAAGCGGGCCCGGGTGAGTTCCGAGGGCCGATAAAGATACCATTACCGGTAGGTTCCGTCATGATGCGAAGGGCAACGGAGCGGATATCGCTAAGCATTGCATACCGGGAGTACCGGTGAAGCGGATCTCGGTTACTTTCGGAATGATGGACGACGAGAAAGACACCTTACCATTTCCGGCCGGACCGGAGCTAGAGAGCCTCCGGCCTTACGAGCTGTGAGTTACATGGAAAATATCACACCTCCGATGTACATCCATACGGCATCCTTGCCGGGGATGGCTTGGAAGGTGATGTTATTGACCATGTACCCCACTATACGGACATGGATTTTTGACGAGATGCTTCTTTGGATGGATCGACAAAGATCATACACGATCCGTTTTGAGTTTACATGGATTGTATGAAATATATTCCGGATCAAGATGTATGATGTATCTTCTACATGATTGGAATGAAAGTGACAATGTCACATTTTTGGCCTTCACCTCTTTTGTGCAAATTGATTGGGAAACGCCATTAAAGTTAAATGAACTTCGAACAAAGAACAGAAAATGAATAAAAAAAGGAGAATAAAAGAAAACTTTCTTTAAAAAAAAAAATCTAAAAAAATGACAAACACCAAATTCACATGAACATTAAATAAACGATAAAATAAAATTTGAATCATTAAAAGATAAACAAAATCAACATAAATGTTAAATCGAATTCTCGATCAAATTCAAGTTCAATCTTTCCGGATTCCAAATCTCTATCAAATCTCAAATTCGATCTTCCGGATCTTAAATCGAATCTCGATCAAATTTCAAATCTCAAATTCGATCTTTCCGGATCTCACATCGAACCTCGATCGAATTCGAACTCTTGGGTCGAGGATTTTACATCTAAGACTGCACTTGCTTTAGGATTCTTTCCCTATTGCACTTGAAATACATCAAATTCAAACTCTTGGGTCGAGGATTTTACATCCGAAGTACCTTGCTTTAGGATTCTTTCCCTATTGCCTTTGAAATACATCAAATTCAAACTCTTGGTCGAGGATTTTACATCTAAGACTGCACTTGCTTTAGGATTCTTTCCCTATTGCCTTCGAAATACATCAAATTCAAACTCTTGGGTCGAGGATTTTACATCTAAGACTGCACTGCTTTAGGATTCTTTCCCTATTGCATTTGAAATACATCAAATTCAAACTTTTGGGTCGAGGATTTTACATCCAAGACTGCACTTGCTTTAGGATTCTTTCCTATTGCCTTGAAATACATCAAATTCAAACTCTTGGGTCGAGGATTTTACATCCAAGATCGCACTTCGCTTAGGATTCTTTCCTATTGCACTCTGAAATACATCAAATTCAAACTCTTGGGTCGAGGATTTTACATCTAAGATTGCCTTGCTTTAGGATTCTTTCCCTGTTGCACTTCGAAATACATCAAATTCAAACTTTTGGGTCGAGGATTTTACATCTAAGACCGTACTTGTCTTTAGGATTCTTTCCCTATTGCCTTCGAAATACATCAAATTCAAACTTTTGGGTCGAGGATTTTACATCCAAGACTCGCACTTGCTTTTAGGATTCTTTCCCTATTACACTTCGAAATACATCAAATTCAAACTTTTGGGTCGAGGATTTTACATCCAAGACTGCACTTGCTTTAGGATTCTTTCCCTATTGCACTCTGAAATACATCAAATTCAAACTTTTGGGTCGAGGATTTTACATCCAAGATTGCCTTGCTTTAGGATTCTTTCCTGTGCACTTTGAAATACATCAAATTCGAACTCTTGGGTTGAGGATTTTTACATCCGAGACTTGCATTGCTTTAGGATCATTTCCTATCGCAATGAAATACATCAAAATCAAACTCTTGAGGTTAGGGATTTTACATCCAATACCGCATTACTGCGAGATCTTTCCTCATTGTAATGATCCAATCCAATCGATTCGATCTTCTTTTGGGGTTGAAGATGTTGCATCTAAAACCTCAAAATTCCGATTTTCATTTCAAATCAAATCCCTTCAAAATTAATCTTAACAAAACTTCGATCTAAATTGAAACTCCAAATTGAAATCTAAATTCACACATCAAAACTTAGATCGAAACAAAGATTTAAATCGAAATTTCCCGGATCTTGTGATTTGGAATTCACCTCCTTTTCCTTTCCCCGGCGAGAGTTCGGGAATCTCCGAGTCTTAGAGATATACTTGACACTCCCCGGCGGAAACTCTTCTACTTCGTCCTAAGTTTGTTACTTGGACATACTGTGTTGGTTTTGTTGATCGCTTCGGTCAACACCAATACGCGCGGTGTGCTCCGTCGGCTCACCACACCTATTGGGGTCCATTTGTTGACCTCATTTTTGATGAGGTCTTCTCTTCTTCTCTTTAGTACTTAGGATCTAGCCACTAGGCTTTTCCTTTGACTATCTTAGAGGACTAGAATTGGGATCCACCATCTAGAATTTTAAACCACTTCTTAACTCCCTGCAAACTCCACAAACTTGACTGTAGACCCCTAATCACCTAGAGGGTTGAAATCGAATGTGGAAGTTTAAAGGATGAGTTCCTATAGGACTCTTTGGCCTTGGAGGCCCGCCACAGGTGGCACTGGTCGATGGAGGGGCCGACTTACACACACACCACACTCATACACTACACTTCCATACACCTCCTAAAAAACCACATCTATACCTAACTTGACCTCTCGACTCATGTAAGTGATTCACATGGATGGTCCTTAACCCCAAGCCCTTGGCTAAGAGGGTTAGGAACAACATAGTGAATGCCTCAAATGAGTCCCTTCATGGCTCATGTGGGCTTGATATGGCTTCATGGCTCAACCAAAATGATTTTATTCCACTTATATTCACCCAATCTTCAATTTTCCAAATTTTCGATTTTTGACCCCGGGACCCTACACCACTTCTAACCTACCAAATGCCGTCGAAAATACCGAAAATTTCCAAAATCACCTAAATTACCCAAAATTCCCCAAAATCAATCCTAAACATTCCCACATCACTCAAATTGATCATTCATAGCCAAAATACCAAAAATTCCAAAAATACCTCCCAATACCCTCCAAATACCCAAAATACCCCTCTTAGCCAAAAAATCCAAAAATTCAGAAAATTCCCAGAAAATTCCAGAAAATCCTAAATATTCCCAATTTCATTTTGCTCAACTACACCATGGGCCAATTTTGTCAATTTACCCCACTTTTATCAAAAACCCCCAATTTGACCCATTTTAACCCAAAGTAAACCCAATGTCAAACCTAACCTACCCAATTGACCTAAATTCTGGTCCAATTCAATTCTAAACTTCAATTCAACATCCCCAACACCAATCTAGACCAAATCCAAGCCCAATTTGATTGGCATTGGGATCCAATTTCACTTTTGGCCTTAAAGCCCAATTTGGACCTATGACCCAAACCTAACCCAAACTCACCCAATTCAACTCCAATTAACCCCAAATCTTTTCTAAACCCTCCTTGACATCCCCATAAACAAAACACTAACATGATTTGCCCAAAATTTAGACCCAAACCCCACTCAAATTCAACCCAAAATCAAAAAGCCCAATTTTGACCTAAACCTAAACCTAGCCCAGAATGAGCCCAAATCCCAAAATCAAAACCTAACCAAAGCCAAAACCTCTTTGAAACACCACCATAAACATTTCCCAACATTAATTTTACATCAATTTCAACTCTAGCCCAACTTTGGCCCATGGTAGCCCATTTTGGCCCACCTTAGCCTCTTTACGAAAAGGCCCATATCCAACCCAATTCAAACCCAAATCACCTCAAATTTGTTTCAAACCTCTCATGACACATCCCTAAACCAAACTCAACAATTATTTGGCCCAAGCCTTTACCAAAATTTCATCCCAAAATCCATTTTAAAATTCAAAAGCCCACTTTCCTAAACCATTTTAAAAGCCATCCTTTACCACATCCAAAGGCCCAAAATTGGTCTCAAAGCCCATATGACATTTCCCCTCATCATACTTTCAATTAAACTCAATACCTAAGTCCTAAATTCATCATCAAATCATTCCAAATCAAGTTCCATACAAATTTCCATCAAATTACCAAAAAAATTCCTATAATCCATTTTCATGAAACAAATCGAAGCCTTTTCCCGAGCGAAATGGAGCCATGAACAAGCCATTCTCGAAGCCACATGAAGCCATGAGGGCTTTGACTTGTCATTAGTCCATTTATGGCAAGAAGAGGGGTTCTTTCTTAAACCTCCTTTAACCCTTTTTTACCTTAATCATGTCGCACACTAAACCATGTTTAGCCACCTCATCATGGATGGAGACTTCACCACTCCTTCTAAGCTGACCTAAATGATTCCCTCGGCTCAAAATCGGAGCTTGGAAGGGTGTACCAAGCCCAAAATGGTGGGTTGAACCAAACCAAGCCAAAGTGAGCCTTCTCCCATTCCATTTAAATCAAACTCCTTTACACATTTCAAACCTCGATTGATCTGCACAAACCTCAACCACGACCACTCTGAGCTTGAGGGTGACCGACCTCGGCCGGCCGGCCACCCGATCGCCGGAAAACACCATGCCCGAAACCTCGGGAGGAGCCAAATTTTGGAATTCCACCTTGCTTGAGCTGCCTCACTCCAAATGGCCATTGCAGCTGTTCTTCTCCTCACCAGAGCAGGTGATCCCAACCATTAAACCCCACAGGAGAGCCTCGACCATGCCTATTTAAACCCCTCACCCTCTCGGCCAAAGAAGGTGCTTGAAACAAACCTTATGGAAACTCGCAAAATTGTTCCGGACTACTCCCCATACACGAGCACTTGATCCCCACTGAAATCCCCCTGCCATTTCTTCTCCTGTGAGCTCGATTTCGGAGTTGAAATCCAAACCCAAAACCGGGACATCTCCTCGCGGTGAGCCAATTCCCAAATTGATTGGTTCTACACCTTCACCGGACCGAGGGAAGGTGTCCACGACAAAAGCCCCATCTCTAGGCCACCCGGTTGCTCCGGCCTCCAAGCTTTGTGATCGGGCTGTGGTCGAAGTCCAACCTATACAATTCACTGGACCGGGAGACTTCATGCGGAGCTTCTTCAGGATCCGATCGAAGGTGCAACAACTCTCGGATCGAAGCTTCACTTCTGCGAGCAAAGGTATGAACTCATTCTTCTTCCCGAGCTTACGGAGATTCTCCATTTCATTTGAATAAATTTCGATGCATGTTTACCGTATGGATGTGTTCGTCTCTTCGAGACGAATCCATAGAGCATAAGAACATGAAAATCCGTTGAGAATCGAGTGAGAAATTAGGGTTAGAAAGTTGACGGTCACGGGTGCACACCAGTCGTAGACGATGACCAGGAGCCGTTGGATCGCGCGTGTATCGAGCGGACGGTTCAGATTGCGCCGGACCAGGGAATGTTACGTGAGCTGCGGGTCCCGGGACGGGCGACTCGGATGGCGGCGCCCAATCACGGCGCGACACGTACCGCTTCGGAGAGGCTAAGGTTGACGCGGCGCCGAGCTCGGATAAATAGAAAAATAGGGTATTTTCCGATTTATTTAATTCCCTAAACTTGGAAAATTCATATCTTTGTGTAGAAAAATCACAAAATAAAATAAAAATACCCTCTTGCTCGAGTGAACGGAGGAGAATAATGTGGAAAAGAAATCATTTAATTTCATCGAAGTATTTTATTTTTTATAATTTATTTACTCTCTGCATACATTTAATTCTCCATGCATGTATACAATTCACCATGGCATGAGACCATAGGGCTTTTGAAGCCTCCGAATTTGGGAACATTCCTCGAATTTTCCAAAGTCGGAGGTCATCCTATGAAGAGTTATTGATTTTTCAAATGCATGTTGCTGTTTTGAGTATTTTAATTCCAAAAATTAGCATGTTGTGAAATAAATTCTAGGAAAATTTGGTGATGTTCCTTATGACCAGAGAACCACTAGGAAACATAGGACTTGAGTTAATTCACTCAAAATAACCCTAATTGGCTTAAACATCCAAAATAGACCCCTAATTAATTAGAGTTAACCATAGATCAAATTGACTTGAAATAAATTCTCCACTCGACCTTTAGGATCGGAGGAACCCACCATAAAAGTTTGAAGTCGATTGGACTTGGTTAGCCCTACTTAAATGGGTTGATTAAGCCATTTAGTCATTTTAAACTTTAAAAATTCATAACTTTCAAAATACCTTTCAAAAATTCACCAAATTGGTTTTGGAGCCTCTCTGATATCAGGGGAATTTATGAAAATTAAAATTTCAATTTTCTAAAAAAGTTGATTTTTAATATTATTTTAATATTTTTAATAATTAAAAAATAATAAAAATCACAAAAATAATAAAATTCACCAAAATGTCACATTTTGAATTTTAATCACTTAGAAACAAACCCCATATTTTTCTTAGGCCTATTTGGTGAGATATTAATTTTTAAAGCCCTAGGGTAATTTTAAAATTAAAAAAATGTATTTTCTAGCATTTTCACTAAAATAATTGTAATAAATCATAGAAAAATCAGAAAATTGCAAAATTTGCTTCTCTGGAATCCTTGATATCAGAGAAAATTTTAAAAATTATAAAATCCATTTTTCAACTTATATTTTATTTTTAAATTAATTAATACTCCAGAACTTAAAATAATTCTAATAAATAAAATATAATTCACAAAATCACCAAAATTGGTCCAAGTGGTCCTCTGGTATTAGGAATGTCCCATAATTTTCTTAAGGACAGAAACTTTTCCTTGGTCATGTTATTAAATTTTCCTTGGAAATCTCTATTTTCTACCAAAAATAATTATATAAATAAATTAAATACAAGAAAAATCACATTTTCTCCTCTCATGTCTTTATTGACATATGAGTGATGTCACATAAAAATTTCAAGTTCATTTGAGTTCAATTTAGTGAGTTATGAAATTATTAAGCTTAAAGGGTAAAGTGGTAATTAATTTTTTTTTAAAATCCTTAATTAAAACTTTAGGTTTAATAAAAAAATTAACAAGTAAAATATTTGATCCTAATCTGATTTGGATGATTGAAATTTAATAATTGAAGGGTAGAAACCCATTAAGCAATTTAAAATGAATAAACTTTAATTAAATAATTGATTAAATGTGGAAGAATAATAAAATTGGAATTATTAAAATAGGGATATTATTAGGAAGAGATTTATTCTTTAATTTAAAAATCCCTAAATTAATCATTTCATTAATGTTTAATTCTAATTAAAATGATAATTCAAATTTAAAACATTAAAAGACTTAATCATTAAACTAAAATTAAATTATTGAACTCTTTTAAAATTTTAATTAAAATTAAAATGAATAAAATTAAATTAAATTAAAAATTAAATTAAATCAAATTAAATCAAATTAAAAATTAAATTAAAAATTAAATTAAATTAAAAATTAAATTAAATTAAAAATTAAATTAAATTAAATAAATTAAATTAAAATTAAATTAAATTAAATCAAATTAAATAAAAAAATTAGTTAAATTAAATCAAATTAATTGAATGTAACATCAAATCAAACTAAATTAAATTAAATTAAATTAAATTAAATTAAAT
This sequence comes from Papilionanthe hookeriana x Papilionanthe teres, assembly GCA_022702705.1. Taxonomy (NCBI): domain Eukaryota; kingdom Viridiplantae; phylum Streptophyta; class Magnoliopsida; order Asparagales; family Orchidaceae; genus Papilionanthe; species Papilionanthe hookeriana x Papilionanthe teres. The sequence continues at coordinate 9,024 of JAKZJZ010001056.1, read as the reverse complement.
TAAAAGTAAATTAAATTAAATTAAATTAAATTAAATTAAATTAAACTAAATCATATTACATTAAATTATCTTGAGTTAAATTAATTTAAATTAAACCACATTACATTAAATTAAGTTAAATTAAATTAAACTAAATTAAATATAAAGACATGAAGAATTCAAAAATAAATCTAAGATAACTTGAACACTATTCCAAACTTAAATCATTAATTTGAACTTAAATTTGAATCACAAATCATTAAATATCATTTTGCCCTTAGGAGTTTTTACTTATTGTAACTCTAAATGGAGTGTTAAATGAAATGTTACTTCACTTATAGGACATTCAAATATCCTAGTTCACTGAGCAGGTTAGCAAAACTTGAAAACCTCGGACGATCGATTCATTTACATAATTAAATTCTCTTGGACTTGAAACAATCCTAGAAATATTGAAAAGATGTTTAAGATTCTTCTTAAGTACTTCCTCAATATGATAGGATATTTATAAGAACAATTGAACTTAATTGTTCTTTGATGAAGAAAATCGTCTTCAAACCAAAAACACAAAGAACCTAGACGTCATAGGAAATGACTAAGTATAGGATTAGGAATTTGGTAGAAAACCATAACCCTTACCTTAGCTTTACTAGGAACTTGCTTAAATATTCTAACTGTGTTTTAAGTGCGGCTTGGGATGACGGGAAGACCCTCCGGGTACGCTTTTATTTTATTGCGATTTACTTTACGGTAATTTATTTAATCGCATCGCACTTATTTTTCTTGCATGATAAACAACGGTTGCATGAAAACCTACACCTTTAGGACAGAAACCAAAGCTGAAACCCATAACTAAATTAAAAGACACTACAAGATAAAATTCACCTCCACAACATTTCAAAATATAAGACAACTCAAAATTTAATCACAATCGAACACAAAATTACAACTACAACTAAATTAAAACGTCTTGTTGGATGATCGGGAATACCTCGGATGATGTAACCTACGTGTTGCTAACGGGATTTCCCGCAGTCTAAATGAAAGTGTGGAACTCATTCGATTGAGTTTAGCAAATTCATCTGGACTAAGTGAATCCGATAAAAATAATGATGCCGGAAGGATGGAACCGTGGGATCTTAACCGGTGTTGTTATAATCAACTTTAAGATTTGTTTTAATTAAAACACAAAAAAACACTTGGAAATTAAGACTTCTCTAAACCAAAACACTTTTCTCATCCCCTGATTTATGATTTCTAAAACTAAACCTCTGCAATAACAAGGAGCTCGGAGCATAGTGGGTAGCACGGCCATCGTCGTCGGCAAAACTTGAACCTACTTCGACAAAACTTTCCTAGAATTAAACAACAAAGCCATAGGACTTCGAGGTAGTTTGCCTAGTGCAACATAAATCCTCGACTCTTCGTTAGGCATTTGCGTTGCAAATTAAGCCCTAACCGGTCTTAGGATTCCGAGGTAGTCGTCCGATACGACATAAACCCTCATATCTTCCGAGCAATTTGTATGATTCTATCATATAAATATAAGCCCTAATTAATTAAAATTGGCGAGATTAAAACATTAAATAAACATTAGGACTTTCCTAAATCCAAGCGAACAATAGGATAGTCGGGAGATTATCGAAGTTCACTTCGAATCCATAATTTCTCCTACTTTTCTTCCTTTGAATTCCCAAAATAAAATGTTCCAAACTTGATACATTCCACTATTGAGATTCAAAAATTCAATTCTTTGAAAACTTAAACTTTGAAATTCTTGAGAGCGAGATTATTGATTATTATCGAGAGTTTTCTTAGGTGATTCCCGTCACTTAAGATGTAATTAACTATAGGGGCTTGCCCTTATAGGGAATTTTAAAGAACCCGAGTAATATAAACCCTGTTTAATGTTTTCATATTAAGCGAGGGAATTTGTCGGCTTATAAAATTGGTTCGCGAGACCAAACGGATGTCACAAATCTTCTAGTTTATTTAACCGAGCCCCACCATCAAGCGAGTGTGTCTATCCTTAGGGATAGATACACGGTTTGTGATGCGGTGCTCGTTTATATAAACTATTTGGGATGTGAGATCGGTTTGATTTCATATCTTAAAATCTTCAAATTTAAAATTATTTTCAAAATCAATTACTACTTTCTAAATTATATCTATATTTAAATTAAATTTAAAATTCGCCGACAACTTCTGTAGGCGACCCCTTTTCAAAACACACAACCTAAAAATATGCCGACAGTGGGTAAAAAGCCCACAAGATGGCAAGCCTTTCTTCCGAAGGAAGGGCCACCGGACCTAGAGGGTCGCCACATAGTACGTAAGGGTGGTGGGTGAAGAGTCCACACACAAGAAGGAGAGTCAACTTCCAAGGAAGGACTGCCGGACCCAGACGGTAGACGCATAAAGCATAAAGATGGTGGGTGAAGAGCCCACAAGATGGCAAGCCTTTCATCCAAAGCAAGGGATGTCGGACCCAGAGGGTCGACGCATAAAGCATAAAAATGGTGGGTAGAAAAGTCCACACACAAAAAGAGAGTCAACTTCCAAGGAAGGACTGCCGGACCCAGAAAGTCAAGGCATCAAGCGTGATATAATGTGGGTGTACGGTATGTCGTACAACATGCCTACAAAGCTATTGAGAGCCTTCCATGCCATTTATATTTTTTCATTGGCATTAAATATTATTTTTTATTATTCCCAACATAAGTCGTTATGGGGAATGATTTGGCGTGACATGCCAACTCAATCTGGTAAGTGGAGCTCTCAAGTAAGCATCCTAGACTCGTGACTCGGATATACCATGCAAAATATGAGATTTGCAAAATTCGAGTCCGAGTGGAATTTTCCTTAAGTACTCTTCCCTAGCCCTTGTCCTTTAATTATTTTCACCCTTAGCCTCAGATAGGCCTCGTCGTTCGTATCCGAGTGTAAAGAAAACGTTTTCATTTTGGAGATGTCTTTAAATCCATTACTAATTTATCAAACATCCCAATGTCACTTAAACAATTCTCTGAACCTTAATATTCTAAGGATCTTACCGGGAGAATTTTGAAATCAAAAAGTTCTTTATATCGAATTTTTGATTTCCCACTCACCTCAAGCTTCTTCTCAGGAGTGCTGATCATTTTTTTTTTCAATCTTTTTTTTCTTTTTTGATTTTGAAGCCTTTCACACTTTTTTATCTCTCATCAGAATTACTATATCTGGTGAGCTTCTTTTTGTTATAAAGTAATTTAGTCTGACTCAAATATCTCCTGAAGAAAGATTCTTAGAATTTTATGGTGCATTACTTGTCAAGCTTCCATCGGTCTAGCTGAATGGAAAAGTAAGAGATCTAAATAGTCTCTGAAACTACTCACATCTCAATGACACCCATCTAGTCACTCTGAGGTGTTCTCAGGACTTAGGTGAAAGTTCATTAAAGTAAGGGATTCGATCATCAAGACATAATTCAAATCCCCCGAACCATGAAGATCGAGCAAATCCTAAGAAGGTGCATACATGGTCCGGCTTAAACCCATCCTCGGGATCTATCATAGATTCAACCTCAAGAAACATCGAAGGAAAATCCAAGATAAGATCAACTAAGGAGCACGAGTTCCTTTCGGAAGCGTCTCGACGGCCTCGTAAATGGAGCCGAAATATCAAGAGGTACGAGGATAAGAAGCCACTCGCCTCTTGGTCAAGGTATATCTCGGTTAGATAAGCGGCGAGGTCCAACCGGTAGTGTCGGATATCGAGGTATCACGACGAGTCATGGACTCGATTTATCATGACAAAGTACTTTAATCAGTTCAACATGAATATTGACAAGGTGATAAGAATCAACCAAGTCAAACAAAATATCCATGAGGTTGAATATAGGAGATGAATCCATCTCACAGTGATGCTTTCTCACAATGAACAGACTAAAAAGTCAATAAGGTCCTAGATATGTGAGGCACCAAATCCTAGTCAGGTTCAGAGTAGACTGACTAAATAAAATGCCTAGACATAAGTGGTCGTAGCAAAGAAATGCTCTCATCAAGAGCTTAGCCAAAAGGCAAACATAGCTCAAACTGAATGAGGCACTCTCAAACAGCCTGGGAGATGTGCATCCCAGCTAAACATGGATCGACTAAGGCTAGCAAAATGGACTAGTCAATACAACATGTTATCAACAAAAGATTTTTTTGGGTTGTCCCCCAATCGAAGTATAAAACTTCAACTATAGCCTTGCTTAATAAATGAAAGAGGTCGAATAAATCACTCTTTAAAGCAAAGGTAAGTAAACCCCTCGCCGTCAAATGTGAAAAGTCATTCTACATGTAGCGTTGTAATATCAAGAGACATGGTGGAAAGAATTTGCCTAACCCAATGAGTATTCGCCGAAGTACGGCGATCAACTTATGTTCTCAAATAAGGAGGGAATCGACGGGGTATGCCCCGGATCTCCCTTTATCAACATAGGACAAATTCATCTAGTGCGATGAAGAGGAAGCCACAAAATTTTCCTTATAACTTGTGGAAAGAGTTAGCACATCAAATATGGGCAAAAGCCACTCCAACAGGATCATCAATGATACCTGGCGCAACATCTGGTAAGTGGCACTAAATACCACGCCAAGGGTTCCATGCAACACATCGGCGGGTCTCATGGCCTGCACAACAGATGGCAAACATCCAGATCTCGTAGTGGATTGAGAGGTATATCTCGGTCTCCTACTATGAGAAACATGGGAGTATGGTAAGTAGAGGAGTTCTTACACAACATGCTTAGATATTTCAGAGATCTAAGCAAGGAACTCATCTCTAGAAATAGGACCCTGCCCTCTCAAAGAAGAAACTAGAGTCTCAACATGTAAAGAGACATGTGGCTGAATCAGCCGCTATAATTGTAGCAATATGTTCCTATCCCTATAGACGCCCTTGCCCGATGTAAAGACAGGCGAGACCTCAGAGAAACCAGAACAACTAGGGCTGGGACAATCGTGAAACCAGCAAAAACATTTCCCCTTAAAGAGGAAGATGCTCCTACGATCTTCTAAGTCAGAGAACTCGTGGTAGCAACAACAGTACAGACTGCAAGGTGAGAATGACTTGCATCCGGAGGAGGGAAGAATCCCAAGCAAACCAGACTGGAGTGTAGTCCACATAATCATACATGAGTGAGAAGTGATTCTCAGCTGACAGGATATTAACGTCTTCCCGTGCTATAACCGAAATAAGTCATGACGGGGACATACCACATCGCCAGAAGATGAAGAAGTGATTCTTAGCCGACGGGATTTAGCACCATCCCGTGCCAGAACCAAAACAAGCCATGACGTCGACATGGTCCACAACGTCGGAGGACGAGAAATGTTATTCTCAACCTTCAAGATTTAAGTATAAATCTTGGGCCGGAACCAAAATAAATCACGGCGGGGACCCAGTCCACACCGCCAGAGATGGTACCATAACTGGTAACTCTAGCAGATCGTTACATAATGCAACATCCGTGAGGATGGAAATCCTAAACATATGGAAGGACTAAAATAGAGGCTAGTAATCAGGAAAGAACATTATAGCGTATCGCCATCTGGCACTAGCCCTTTCCTTAAGGGAAAAGTAACACCAATGCGGGTTGCTACAACGAAAGTAGTACTACATGCACAACTCCTTTTCAAAGGGGGGGCACGTAGCAAATGTCCAATGAGGACGTGGTCCGCTCAACGGGGACAGTAGCAAACATGACTCAAAACGGGGGCCGAAGGCACCTCCTAAACGGGAGTCAAAATGGGTATAGAAACCTGATACAAGCAATGCTGCTAAATTTGCAGCAATCTATTCCTAGTCCTCCTGGCCTTCCTTGCCTAATCGAGGGACGAAGTGGATCCTCGTGGAAAACTAGAACAAAAAGAAAGTCGGGACAAATGTCACAACGACGACAGTAGTGACAAATCTACTGCTAAAAGAAAACTCACATGCCTATGGCAAGGAGACACGTGAGAACACAGAGGGACAAGTCTAGAAAACGTCCTCTTTTTGCAAAAGAAGCGAACGCGACGCGAGCCACCACAGCAAAAACAACTAAATGTGTATGACTCCCCTTTAAAGGGGGAGGACACGGAGGAAAACGCCTCAGATAGCGCAGGAACAACTCAATATGCACATCTCCCCTTTTAAAAGGGAGGGCATAGAGCAAAACGTCTGAGAGAGCGTAAGAACAACTCAATATGCACGTCTCCCCTTTTAAGGGGGAGGGCATAGAGAAAATGCCTCAAATGGCGTATAAAAGACTCAATGTGCACGTCTCTCCTTTTAAGGGGGAGGGCACAGAGAAAAATGTCTCAAAGGGCGTAGGATTACGTAAGGTAACCCCACATGGGTGCTCGAAGGAACTGAAGGTTATGACACCCTCAGGAGCACAAAAATGCTTGGGAAGAGGGAAAAGAGCTCTCCCTGGCGGCAACGATCATATCCATCTTTCTGTTCTTCCACGTAGCGGGGCAAAAAGGGACAATGATCAAAAATAAGGAAAGGTCAAGAAACCAATCACAAAACTACAACGACCGCATCGCTTTAGGATTCTCTTCCTATCTGCACTCGAAATACATCAAATTCAAACCTTTGGGTCGAGGATTTTACATCCAAGACTCGCATCGCTTTAGGATTCTCTTCCTATTGCACTCGAAATACATCAAATTCAAACCTTTGGGTCGAGGATTTTACATCCAAGACCGCACCGCTTTAGGATTCTCTTCCTATCGCACCGAAATACATCAAATCCAAACTTTTGGGTCGAGGATTTTACATCCAAGACCGCACTCGCTTTAGGATTCTCTTCCTATCGCATCGAAATACATCAAATTCAAACTTTTGGGTCGAGGATTTTACATCCAAGATCGCATCGCTTTAGGATTCTTTTCCTATCACACCTGAAATACATCAAATCAAACTCTTGAGGTTACGGATTTTACATCCAATACCGCATTATTCTGAGATCTTTCCTCATTGCAATGACTCAATCCAGTCGATTCGATCTTCTTTTGGGGTTGAAGATGTTACATCTAAAACTTCAAAAATTCCAATTTTCATTTCAAATCAGATTCTTTCAAATTAATCTTAACTAAACTTCAATCTAAATTAAAACTCCAAATTGAAATCTAAACTCACGCATCGTGACTTGAACATGAAATGAAATAAAATCTAAGTGATTCGAAGAGGAGAGGAACCGATTAAGAAGGGACATACGAAAAAGTGACAAACAAGAGAAAAGAAAAACATGGAGAGTCTACGTGCGATAAACCTCGCAAGGATAAGTCAAGCATGTCCGCCCAAACAATATCGGGCGAGAGGCACCTTGAACCAATATCCGCGAAAGAAGTATCTACGTAGACTACCCATAACCGGAGAGTCGAGTGTATGTACCGTTCGGGGTCAAGAGCACTCCCAGAGGAACGTATTCCTACTGGTTAATTACATCTTGTGGGATACCCAAGAATACTCTCGATAAAAGGAGTTTCGCTTTATATTATCATAGACCTGGGGTATAGGCAATCAAAAGGAAGATTATTCCGTGTGGAAAGTCTCGACGCTTCAAAGCTCTCGCTAAGCCATCAGGCAGAGAGTGAGTCTCTCACATCCCAAATGGGGTCGCGGCTCATCGGCATACGGAACCCACGGAATAACCTAAATCATCTTGACGGGGGTATCCCAACACGTCAAAGCGCATCCGGGCCATAAGGGCAGAGGACAAATCGTCGTATCCTAAACGGGCGGCAGCTCATTGGCATCGGGCCGTCAAAATGATATCAACGAAGTAAAGGAACGAAAGGGCTCAACAGGGGTCGTCAAAGGAATGAAGGAGTAATCCTAAAGGGGTAGAGGTAGCTGAGTCGAGGTACCACGGACCCGTCATCCCAAGTTAGTATGATCCTAAGTCTACCTGATCGTGAAGGTAGTCGACCCAACACGTCCCGAGATCCCCGGTCGAAATCCAAGAATTGCATTATCCACGGGGACCTCGGTAGCCCTAAGGTCAAAGGAAGGAAACTTTATCCTGTGACTATAAGCTCGAGTTCCAAGAGGTGGGTCTCATACCTGTCAAAGTGGCAAGGATGCCTCATGAAAGAAGAGAAAGGGAGGTTCAGCTACAAAGCTGCAAACACTCTAAACAAAAGGACTTACACCCCGTCTGGGTCGGGGAGCCTTCTAACACCCTAGGCGCACTAGACAACCACCTATAAAGGTATGTTGGGCCAGTCAGATTAGAGAAGCACGGGTACTCCTCCTCGGGACATGTAAATATGAATGCAGTTATCTAGAGCGGTCCTTAAGTAATGTGGAGGCCCTATTAGTATGACTTGAGTGATAGCCATGCAATGCAACCCATTTAAAATCCGGCCCGAAGGCCATGCAAGAAAGTAAAAGTGCATATTTTAAAATCTTGAATATTTTAATCCTAAAATTCATTTATCTTGAATATTTTATTAGGATTTTTAATATATAAAATTTACAATTTTAGGGTCCTCAAAGAGCCTAAATGATATCGTGAAATCCCGCATCACGAGAAAGAAACAAGGAAAACACATGCGTGCATGCAAATATGCAATAAAAGAAAGAAAGAAAGCACTCCATAATAAAATAAAAGAGGCCGAAATGCCGCCTGGACCGGCAACATAATCCGAAAAAGAAAAATGCGGCCGGACTCCACATATACATGCCCGGTCCTAATTCTATACATCAATATTAAAATGCGGAATTAAGATACGGGGCACAAGCATCTGCTTCTAGTCCCCTCCACGTGGTTCTCACACAAAACGCCTCGGAACCCGTGCCCGGATCTTATTTCTGCTACAGGACTCTCCTAGACTCTAAAAGTACAAAGGAAAATAAAAAGACTCAATCCTGCATGAAAACAAGTGTTAGCAGGAAAGCTCACATGCAAATGACGTATAATGAGCCATGCTTTATAAATGGGGGAGCTAATAGCACCTGCAAACAAAAATATCAAAAATCATCACTTGCTCCCCCCATAGCGGTACTCGTGTGTGTGTATAAATAAGC
>JAKZJZ010001055.1:1138-32266 GCA_022702705.1 Papilionanthe hookeriana x Papilionanthe teres | reverse complement strand
CGATGAAAACCGGTGACTTAGCAAAGACAACCGCAAAATTTCATATAATCGATTCGAAACGTCGTTCAACGCTCTACTGGGCCGACCATGGATACATGAAAACAGAATGGTACCATCATCTCTGCATCAGTGCATCAAATATTACGATGGAGGGGAACAGTGCATCAAAGGCGACTTACAACCATTCTCCGTACATGAGATTGGGATCCATGAAGATGCAGCTTATTATGCACCGCCAAAGAAAACAATCTTCTCCAGAGATACCGTAATAAATAAAGCAAAGAAAGTTCGAGACAACGAAGAACCTGAAGTTCTAGTCCAACAGAAACTCACCACTCCCATCCGGCGAGATGGTGAAGGTTTCTCCACAACTCGCATCCGAGGTCGAGGCCGGGGACGAGGCCGTGGTAGAGACATTAGGACAGTTGGACAGAGAAAACCCGCCATCAATGTTGATCGGGAAGATAGTTCCGAAGAAGAAAAAGAAATCAAGCAAGAAGCAAGCGACATTAAGTCGAAAGAAGCCGCAATACAAGATCTCCCTCGAAGATGAAAAGAACGAAGAATACAAATCAATGTACGAGAAGATTAACCACTACGTACATACTATGACCCTAACTCCGATCCATTCTAATAAGATCGAGGGTATGGAGGTCAAAGAGGTACGTAGTGACGGTGCAAAGCCGATCAAATTCTACCGCGGTGCTTCTTCCTCCAAAACTGAAAATAATGTACAATTCGAAGATGTCACTTCATTAGAATTAATGGAATTACCTTTTGAGTGGTACTCTCCCTGTGTTCAAAATTTAATTCAACGTGGTTTCTTACCTCGACAATGGACAAAAGGCCAATCTCAACATTTTGAAAAGTTATGGAATAACTCCGGTCATCCACCCAATTCAAAGTATGGACTCGGATTCGGCACGTAAGGGTCGGCTGACGATACCGAATTTTGCTTGGTTCTCACTTGCAAGTCCAATGAAAACTGCATGGAAACTACAGGACGAACTCGAAGATTTACAAATTGAGACGCTCCACCGTAATTCGAAGAAGAAATTAAATCCACAATAGATGAGTTAACGGAAGTTAACTTAGGTACTAACAAAGAGCCTAGACCTACCTTTGTTAGCTCCTTACTCAATAAAGAAGACTCCGAAGAAATAATCAAGTTATTAATGGAATTTAAAGACTCGTTTTGCTTGGAGCTACGATGAAATGCCAGGATTAGCCCCGCAGGTTGCAGTCCATAAGCTAGGAGTGGATCCTACTTCGTTCCGATCGTACAAGGTCCCGTAAGAATGCGTCTAGAAATCGAACAACAAGTCATAGCCGAAGTTAAAAAGCTAATAGACGCTAAATTTGTCCGTGAAGAACAATACCCGACCTCGGTTAGCCAATGTGGTGCCAGTCGTAAAGAAGAATGGTCGTATCGAATTTGTGTGGACTTCGAGAGATTTAAACAAGGCATGTCCAAAAGATGAATTCCCTCTACCGATTCCGGAACCGATGATCGATATTGCTTCGACACATGAAATATTCTCATTCATGGATGGATCTTCAGGATACAACCAGATAAAAATGGCTCCAGAAGATGAAAAGCTTACAGCATTCAAAACGCCGATCGGAGTATTTTGCTACACATTGATGCCATTCGGACTGAAGAACGCAGGAGCAACTTACCAAAGAGCAATGACAAGAATTTTTGATGATCTCATCCACAATCAAGTCGAGTGCTACGTGGACGATGTCGTCATCAAAAGCAAAGTAAAGGAAAACCACTCGTATGATTTGAGAATTGTTTTCGAACGATTAAGACAATTTAACCTTAAGATGAATCCCTTAAATGCGCCTTCGGCGTCACCTCCGGAAATTCTTAGGATTCGTTGTCCGACATCGTGGAATTGAAATCGACCCGGAGAAGATTAAAGCCATCTTAGAAATGCCGCCTCCCAAAACCTTAAAACAACTACGATCTTTTCAAGGGAAGTCGGCATATCTTCGACGCTTTATCTCAAACCTCGTCAGTAGGTGTCAGCCTTTCTCGGCACTAGTTAAAAAGGTCGCCAAATTTATTTGGGAAGAGAAATGCCGTAAGGCCTTCGAAGACATTAAACAATATTTAATGACACCTCCCGTCTTAAGCAGCCTCGGCCTCGGTGTAGATCGCGATACTTTACACCGCGGCTTTAGATGACTCTCTCGGAGCCCCGTTCGCCTGTGTCAATGATGAGGGTAAAGAAAATGCTCTTTACTACTTAAGCCGTCGTTTACTTCCGACGGAAGTAAGGTATCCCGCAATCGAAAAGCATTGTTTGGCCCCGATCTTCGCCGCTCAAAAGCTCGTGCACTACATGCTTTCTCATAAGGTCAACTTGATTTCGAAGTTTAATCCATTGCAATACTTGATGACTCGTCCAACACTTTCCGACAGACTTGCCGAATGGTCAATAATATTATTGCAATTCGATATAACTTTCGTGCCTCCGCGTGCCGTAAAGGGACAAGTCTTAGCGGACTTCCTCGCAAAGACACCCTTTGCCGCCGAATCTCCTCTCAATGACGATCCGCCGCGATGAACAAATAATGAACCTAGAAGACCTCGACGATCGACGTTGGGAATTATATTTCGACGGAGCATCTTCAGCACACAAAGACGAAGAATCGCAATTGATAGTGCTCCGTAAGGCAGAATCGGGCTAATCTTTATAACACCGGAGCGTGGGATGTTAAGATACTCCTACCACTGACGTAACCGTGTACAAACAACGAAGCAGAATACGAAGCCCTCATAACGGGATTGGAATTAACCATTCAAATGGGGATAACAGACATCAACATCTACGGGGATTCACGAGTTAATCATTCAACAGATCGCCGGACAGTACAGAATTCTAAAGCCAAGACTCGAACAATACTTCCAGGTATGCCATACAAATTCGTTGGAACAGATTCCAAATGTGACAATCTACAAAATTCCTAGAAAAGAGAATGCTTTAGCGAGATGCTTTAGCCCGTCTCGCAAAAGAATTTGCCTGTTTGCAAGATGAATCGATGGAAGTGTCGGCTCACGGACGTCAGTCCTATCACGACTCGACATAGACACAATACACAAATCAGCAAAAGAAAAAGAATCAACTGCAAGCAGAGTGACGAAAAACACGGAAGATCGGCGACAACCATTGATGAACTACCCGCAAACAGAAAGCTACCGGACGATAGGTCGTCGGCCCATCGGATCAAGAAAAGAACTCGTCTTACGCATTAATAAACAACACATTATACGAAGGTCTTTTGATCAAATGCGGCTAAGGTGCCTAAGCGGGTCCGAGGCCCGTGAAATTGTTAAAGAGGTACATTCAGGACTCCGTGGCGCTCACTCATCGGGTCCAAAAATGAAGATGAAAATTAAAAGACTAGGATACTACCGGCCCTCGATGATGACCGATCGCATGAAAATCGCCAAGAGCCGTCACCAATGCCAAGTGCACGGAGTGGTTCTACACCAACCTCCAAATGTGCTGCACCCGACAATTGCGTCGTGGCCATTCGAATGTTGGGGCACAGATATAGTGGGTCCGATAGAACCACCATCTTCAAAAGGACATCGCTTCATTCTTGCGGCTACAGATTACTTTTCCAAGTGGGCGAAGCGGCTCCACTTAGAGAAGTGAAAGCACACCACGTGCTGCAGCTTTTTAAGAACCAAGTTGTCTACCGTTTCGGAGTGCCGCGCGAGATCATCTCGGATAATGGGTCGCATTCGAAGCACACAAATCAACAATTTTGTCGTGAGACACGGAATCGACCGGCGATACTCAACAATTTACTACCCAAGAGCAAACGGCCTCGCCGAGGCTTTTAATAAAACTCTCGTTCAAATCTTAAAGAAAACCTTGGACGATAATAAGAGAAATTGGCACGAGAAATTGTTAGAAGCCTTATGGGCCTACCGGACAACCTTCGTAACTCCTACTCAAGCTACACCTTACGCTCCGGTGTATGGGTCCGAGGCAAGTGTTACCTTTAGAGGTTCAGCCTTCCTTCACTCGAATTGCGATTGCAAACAAGATCACGACGAAGAAAACGCCGGACTACGACTCGAAGAATTAGAAAGCTTCGGAAGGGAAAAGACTTGCAGCGCAACGTAATTTAGAACTATACCAAGCTAAAATGGTTCAAGCCCATGACAAACCGGTCCGCCCAAGAACCTTCAAAGTTGGTGACTTAGTTCTCGTTCTCAAGAGACCTATTCTCGCACACCGCAAGATAGGAGGAAAATTTGAACCCACTTGGGAAGGACCGTTTGTGGTTGAAGCAAGTATACTCGGAGGTTCCTACCGACTAGTGAATTGCCGGGAGAACGACATATGCTTCCGATCAACGGACGATACTTGAAAAAATATTACGCTACCTGATGTTTCGAAGGAATGAATTCTTCATCCCTAAGAAACACGGGTGAAGTAATTACTTATGATTGGGTCCGAACCCAAAAATAATAAAATGTGCTAAAATAAATAAAATCATGATAATAAAGTTTTCCTCGTTTTCTTTTCCAAATCAAAATCCCTTTCCTGATCTTATTCTACTTCATTCCTGTTAAATTTGAAAATAAAAAAATTTTATATAAAAAAAGAATCTCTTTAATAAACATTTTCTTAATGTTCTTGTTCTTAAGTACGTGCCCCGATCCTTTTCCTTGTCTTTTCGCAGGGAAATGTCGAACGGGCGGTTGGTCCCGAACTTTAAGAATGGCGTAAGCCTTGCACTCGATGAAAAGAGGGTGAAAGATGGAGCGATAATCGAGATCGACTCGGATTTCGCACCGCAGCCTACGAGACGAGGAAAGTGACTCGGGTCCCGGCTAACCGAGAAGAACTCGCCCGGACGGACAAGTGATGAAAGTGGGTGGCCCAAGCCACCAATCCAACAACAAGAAAAGAAAAGCAAACACCGAAGAAGACAAGAAAATGAAGTCCGTAGTCGCTACGGCGAGGGCGGGCTTGTCAGCGCCGCGCCCGCAGAGATTCAAGAAGTTCGGAGGGCTACTCTCACAGCCACGCAACGAAGGAATAAGAATCGCCGTATCCGTAAGATGTTAACAAAACTAGCTGCGGACCAGCGCGACGAGACAATTGCTAATGCCAGCACATACACTTCAAGGACACCGGTTCACCAGGAACCTGAAGAAAGGAGGCCAGCTCCTAGAATAACATAAAGAACCGGGGAAATCTCCGGAAGATCGAAGGAAGAAGGCTACCACGCCACCGGATAGAACCACCGTAATGCATGACCTTGTTGCGTAAGCAACCCCGGGGATGTCCCGACGTGCATCATCCCCGAGGAGCCAAGGTATGCGGGGAACGTGAAGGGATCGAACCATATATCCCACAATATGTCACAAGGCCTCGCCATCTCGCAGATCATTCCGAATACGAGCTCGGAGAGAATGCAGAATGTTGAAAAGAAAACTTTCGAATACTTCGAGAGAATTAAAGGAAGAAGAATCAACATACTAGAAGGCCTCGAGCTACACACCGACGTATTCTCGCAGTATGAACAACAAGAAATCGTGGATTGTATCCGGGATCCGAAGAGAATGGGCCGAGCAGGCCGCCCGAGGGAAAACACATACTCGAACCCCGGAGATGGATGCCGTGGAAAGGAAGAATCACAATACAATGCGGATGCCGCTACAACTTTCGTCGAAGACAGGAAGGGAAACCCACCGGAATACTCCGTCATGGGCAAGTAGATCCGATGCCATCGGTTATCAAGAGAATGGTAAAAAGATTGATAACATGGAGGGTACCGCCGACAGATTGCATACCCAATAGCCGCATTATCAACATCTACAAACAGAGTGACCGCATACCCCCACATATCGATCACCACGACTTCGTCGACCTTTTCGCACGGTCTCTTTCTTGAATGAGTGTAACATCATGTTCGGATCCGACCTCCGGATAGCAGGCCCGGTGAGTTCCGAGGGCCGCGAAAGATACCTTTACCGGTGGGTTCCGTCATGGTACCGCAAGGTAACGGAGCATATATCGCAAAGCATTGCATACCGTGGGTGCCAGGTGGAGCGAATCTCGGCTACTTTCGGGAGGATGGACGACAAAGAAATACCTTACCATTTCCAACCGCACCCGCAGCTAGAGAACCTCCGGCCTTACGAGTCGTGAGTTACATGGGAAATATCACACCTCCAACGTACATCCAGCCGGCATCCTCGCTAAGGATGGCTTGGAAGGTGATGTTATCGACCATGTACCTCACTATTCAGTACATGGATTTTTGACGGATGATTCTTTTCGATGGATCAACAAAGATCATACACAGATCCGTTTTAAGTCTACATGGATTGTATGAAATATATTCCGCATCGAGTTGTATGATGTATTTTCAACATGATTGGAATGAAAGTGACCATGTCACGTTTTTGGCCTTCACCTCTTTTGTGCAAATTGATTGGGAAACGCCATTAAAGTTAAATGAACTTCGAACAAAGAACGAAAAGAAATAAAAAAAAAGAGAATAAAAGAAAACTTTCTAAAAAAAAAAATCTGAAAAATGACAAACACCAAGTTCACATGAACATTAAATAAACAATAAAATAAAATTTGAACCATTTAAAAGATAAACGAAATCAACACAAATCTCAAATCTGATCTTCTAGATCTCAAATCAAATCTCAATCGAAAATTCAAATTCAAATTCAACCTTTTGGGTCGAGGATTTTACATCCAAGACTGCACTACTTTAGGATTCTTTTCCTATTGCACTGAAGTACATCAAAATTCAAACTTTTGGGTCGAGGATTTTACATCCAAGTACCGCATCGCTTTAGGATTCTTTCCCTATTGCACCGAAATACATCAAAATTCAAACTTTTGGGTCGAGGATTTTACATCCAGGACTCGCACCGCTTTAGGATTCTTTTCCTATTGCACCGAAATACATCAAAATTCAAACTTTTGGGTCGAGGATTTTACATCCAAGACCGCACTCGCTTTAGGATTCTTTTCCTATCGCACCGAAATACATCAAATCAAACTCTTTTGGGTCGAGGATTTTACATCCAAGACCGCACCGCTTTAGGATCCTTTTCCTATTGCACCGAAATACATCAAATTCAAACCTTTTCGGTCAAGGATTTTACATCCAAGACCGCATCGCTTTAGGATTCGTTCCTATCGCACTCGAAGTACATCAAAATTCAAACTTTTGGGTCGAGGATTTTACATCCAAGACCGCACTCGCTTTAGGATTCTTTCCCTATCGCACCGAAATACATCAAAATTCAAACTTTTGGGTCGAGGATTTTACATCCAAGACCGCACTCGCTTTAGGATTCTTTCCCTATTGCACCGAAATACATCAAAATCAAACTCTTTTGGGTCGAGGATTTTACATCCAAGATCGCACTCGCTTTAGGATCCTTTTCCTATCGCACCGAAATACATCAAAATTCAAACCTTTTGGGTCGAGGATTTTACATCCAAGACTACACTCGCTTTAGGATTCTTTCCCTATCGCACCGAAATACATCAAAATTCAAACTTTTGGGTCGAGGATTTTACATCCAAGACCGCACTCGCTTTAGGATTCTTTCCCTATCGCACCGAAATACATCAAAATTCAAACTTTTGGATCGAGGATTTTACATCCAAGACTGCACCGCTTTAGGATTCTTTCCCTATCGCACCGAAATACATCAAAATCAAACTCTTTTGGGTCGAGGATTTTACATCCAAGACTCGCATCGCTTTAGGATCCTTTTCCTATCGCACTGAAATACATCAAAATTCAAACCTTTTGGGTCAAGGATTTTACATCCAAGACTCGCATCGCTTTAGGATTCTTTTCCTATCGCACTCGAAGTACATCAAAATTCAAACTTTTGGGTCGAGGATTTTACGTCCAAGACCGCATCGCTTTAGGATTCTTTCTCTATTGCAATGAAATACATCAAAATTCAAACTTTTGGGTTGAGGATTTACATCCGAGACTGCATTGCTTTAGGATTCTTTCCCTATTGCGATGAAATACATCAAAAATCAAACTCTTGAGGTTAAGGATTTTACATCTAACACCACTTTGCTCTGAGAATCTCTTCTCATTGCAACGATTCAATCTAATCATTTCAATTTTCTTTCGAGGTTGGAGATGTTACATCTAAAACCTCAGAACTCCAATTTTCATTTCAAATCAAATCCCTCAAATTAATTTTGACAAAACTTCAATCTAAAAAAAAAAAAACTCTCCAAGTTGAAATCTAAACTCACACATAAAAATCTAAAACAAAATAAAATCTAAATCGAAATTCCCCAGGTCATGTGATTTGGGATTTACCTCCTTTTCCTTTCCCAGCCGAAAGTTCAAGAATCTCCGGTTCCGGAGATATACTTGACACTCCCTAAGCAGAAACTCTTCTACTTCGTCCTAAGTTCGTCACTTGGACATCCGTGTTGGTTTTGTTGATCGCTTCGGTCAACACCAATAAGCGCGGTGTGCTCCGTCGGCTCACCACACCTATCGGGGTCCATTTGTCGACCTCATTTTCGATGAGGTCTTCCTTCTTCTTTTTAGTGCTTAGGATCTAGCCTTAGGTTTTTTCTTTTGACTATCTTAGAGGACTAGAATCGGGACCCGCCTTTTAGAAATTCAAACCACTTCTAAACTCCCCGCAAACTCCACAAACTTGACTATAGACCCCTAATCACCTAGAGGGTCGAAATCAAATGTGGAAGTTTAAAGGATGAGTTCCTATAGGACTCTTCGGCCTTAGGAGTACCCCGGATGGCCCGGTCCGGTGAGGGGGCCGACTTACACTACACTTACACACTACATTTCCACACACTTCCTAAAACCACACCCATACCCAACTTAACCTCCCGACTCATGTGGGTGATTCACATGGATGGTCCTTAACCCCTAAGCCCTCGGCTAAGAGGGTTAGGAACAACATAGCTGAATGCCTCAAATGAGTCCTTTCATGGCTCATATGGGCTTGAAATGGTTTCATGGCTCAACCAAAATGATTTCTTTCCACCTAAATTCACCCAATCTCCAATTTCCCAAATTTTCAATTTTTGACCCCCGAGACCCTACACCTACCCAAAACCTACCCAAAACCCTTGAAATTACCCAAATTTTTGCAAAATTTCCAAATTACCCAAAATTTTCCAAAATCAATCCCAAACATCTCCACATCACTCAAATTGATCATCCATACCCAAAAATACCAAAGATTCCAAAAATACCCCCAATACCCTCCAAATACCCAAAATACCCTTCTTGGCCTAAAAATCCAAAAATTCAGAAAATTCCCAGAAAATTTCAGAAAATCCTAAATATTCCCAATTTCATTTTGTCCAACTACACCATGGGCCAATTTTGTCAATTTACCCTACTTTTGTCAAAACCCCTAAATTGACCCATTTTAACCCAAAGTGGACCCAATGTTAAACCAAACCTATCCAATTGACCCAAATTCTGGTCCAATTCAATTCTAAACTTCAATTCAACATTCCCAATACCAATTTAGACCAAATCCAAGTCTAATTTGATTGAAATTTGGATCCAATCTCACTTTTGGCCTTAAAGCCCAATTTGGACCCATGACCCAAACTTAACCCAAACTCACCCAATTCAACTCCAATTAACCTCAAATCTTTTCTAAATCTTCCTTAACATTCCCACAAACAAAACCCTAACATGATTTGCCCAAAATTTGAACCCAAGTCCCACTCAAACTCAATCCAAGGTCAAAAGGCCCATTTTTGACCTAAACCCAAACCTAACCCAAATTCAACCCAATTCAAATCCAAATCACCCCCAATTTGTTTCAAATCACTCATGACACATCCATGAGCTAAACCCAACAATTATTTGGCCCAAACTCTTTACAAAATTCCCATCCATAAATTCATTTTCAAAACTTAAAAGGCCCATTCCTTAAACCATTTTAAAAGCCCACTTCCACCAAATCCAAAACCCCAAAAATTCTTCCAAAGCCCATATGACATTTCCCCTCATCATATTTTCAATTAAAATCATCCCTAAGTCCTAAAACAATCATCAAATAATTCTAAATGAAGTTTCATCCAAATTTCCACCAAATTATCCAAAATCCTTAAAATCCTTTTTTATGAAATTGACCAAACCTTTTCCCAAGCCAAATGGAGCCATGGAGCCATGCACAAGCCATATGCAAGCCATGAGAGCCTCTTTACATGTCACCATGCCATTTTGGGCAAAAGGAGGAGGCTCTTTCCTTAATTCCTAAAGGTGATTAACCACTTCCATGATTCCACTAAACCATGCTTAAGCCTAATTGTGCTTGGATGGTGACTTGACCCTACCGATTATGCTGAGCCAAATCACTTTTCCCTCGGCCAAAACCAGGCCTTGGGTGGTGCACCTAGCCCAAATGGGTGGGTTGACCCATTTAGGTTCAAATTTAGCCATGCCCCCATTCCACTTTGAATTAAAGCCTTTACACATGGCATTTGCCAATCGCCTACACTAAACCCCGGCCCCGACCCACTCGACCAAGATGGTGACCATTGCTCGGCCGGCCGGCCACCGGGCCGCTGGAAAACACCATGGCCGAGAGCTCACATGTGAGCCAACATTGAAATTCTCACTTGCTGAGTTGCCCCATGCCTAGTGGTCACCATGGCTGATCTTCTCCTCACCAGAGCAGCTGATCCCAAGCCCTAACTCCCTCTGAGAGGCCTTCCACCCTCTCCTATTTAAACTCCACCCCTCTCGGCCATGAGAGGAGCTAAGCACAAACCTTGCCAAAACTCTGCCAAAATTGTTCCGCACCCTTCTCCACTCTTAGAGCACTTGATCCCCGTGAAATCCCCCTGCCATTTCTCCTCTCGTAAGCTCAATTTCGAGTTGAAATTCCACCCAAAACCAGGACACTTCTCCACAAAGTGAGCCAATTCTCAAATTGATTGGCTTTACACCTTCACTGGACCAAGGGAAGGTGTCCACCAGCAAAAGCCCCATCTCCAGTGCCACCCGGTTGCTCCAGCTCTCCAAGCTTTGTGATTGGGCTTGGTCGAAATCATATCCGGACAATTCACTGGACCGGGAGACTCATCCGGAGCTTGCTGGGATCCAATCGAAGGTGCAACAACTCTCGATTGAAGCCACACTTCTCCGAGCCAAGGTATGAGCTAATTCTTCATCCCGAGCTTCGGAGAATCTCTATTTCAAATGCCTTAGTTTCAATGCATGTTAACCGTATAGATGTGTTCGTCTCTTCAAGACGAATCCATAGAGTATAAGAACATAAAAATCCATCGAGAATCGAGTGAGATCTTAGGGATTTAGTGTGGACGGCTCTCGTGCGAGAACACTTGGGGACGATGAACGGATGCCGTCCATTCAATACACGCGCGGACGAACGGCTCGGATGGCGTCGGACCGGGAAATGGTGCGAGAACCGCGGGGCCCGGCCGCTGACTCAAGTGGCGGCGTCGAATGCGAGCGCGCCGCGTGGCCTTTCGGAGCTGCCGAGAATGCGCTGGCGCCGCGTGGATAAATAGAAAATTAGGGTATTTTCTTATTTATTTAATTCCCTAAACTTCAAAAATTCATATCTCTGTGTAGGAAAATCATAAAAATAAAATAAAAATACCTCTTGCTCAAGTGAACAGAGTAGAATAATGTGGAAAAGAAATCATTTAATTTCATCAAATATTTTATTTTTTATAATTTATTTACTCTCCGCATTGTTTTAATTCTCCATGCATGCATACAATTCACCATGGCATGAGACCATAGGGCTTTTGAAGCCTCTGAATTTGGGAACATTCCCCGAATTTTCCAAAGTCGAGGCCATCCCTATGAAGAGTTCTTGATTTTTCAAGTTCAAGTCACTGTTTTGAGTATTTTAATTCCAGTAAATAGCATGTTGTGAAATAAATTCTAGGAAAATTTGGTGATGTTGCTTATGACCAGAGAACCCTAGGAAAAATAGGTTTTGACTTAGTTCATTTAAAACAACCCTAATTGGCTTAAACACTCAAAATAGGTCTTTAATTAATTAGAGTTAACCATGCATCAAATTGACTTGAAATCAATTCTCCACTGACCTTTAGGATCAAAGGAATCCACCATAAAAATTTGAGATCAATTGGACTCGGTTAGCCCCACTAATTGGGTTGATTAAGCCACTTAGCCATTTTAAACTTTAAAAATTCATAACTTTTAAAATACCTTTCAAAAATTCACCAAATTGGTTTTGGAGCCTCTCTGATATCAGGGGAACCTAAGAAAATTAAAATTTCAATTTTCTAAAAAAGTTGATTTTTAATAATATTTTAATATTTTTAATAAAAAAAATAATAATAAAAATCACAAAAATAATAAAATTCACCAAAATGTCACATTTTGAATTTTAATCACTTAGGAACAAATCCCACATTTTTCCTAGGTCTATTTAGTGAGATATTGAATTTTAAAGCCCTAGGGTAATTTTTAAAATTAAAAAAAATGTATTTTCTAGCATTTTCACTAAAATAATTATAATAAATCATAAAAAAATCAGAAAATTGCAAAATTTGTTTCTCTAGTTTCCTTGATATTAGAGAGATTTTTGAAAAATATAAAATTCATTTTTCAACATTTATTTTATTTTTTAAATTAATTAACACTCCAAAACTCAAAATAATTATAATAAAAATAATATAATTCAAAAAATCACCAAAATTGGTCCAAGTGCTTCTCTGGTCATTAGAAATGTCCCCTAATTTTCTTAAGGACAGAAACTTTCCTTTGGTCATGTTATCAAATTTTCCTTGAAAATCTCTATTTTCCACCAAAAATAATTATATAAATAAATTAAATACAGAAAAATCACATTTTCTCCTCTCATGTCTTTATTGATATATGAGTGAAGTCACATAAAAATTTCAAGTTCATTTAAGTTCAATTTAGTGAGTTATGAAATTATTAAGCTTAAGGGGTAAAATAGTAATTAAACTTTCAACCCTTAATTAAAACTTTAGGTTTAATAAAAAAATCAACAAGTAAAACATTTGATCTTAATCTGATTTGGATGATTGAAATTTAAATAATTAAAGGGTAGAAACTCATTAAACAAATTTTAAAATAATTAAACTTTAATTAAATAATAGATTAAATTTGGAAGAATAATAAAATTGGAATTATTAAAATAAGGGATATTTATTAGGAAGAGATTTATTCTTTAATTTAAAAAATCCCTAAACTAATTATATCATTAACATTTAACTCTTAATTAAAATGATAACTCAAATTTAAAATATTAAAAGACTTAATTAAATCATTAAACTCTTTTAAAATCTCAATTAAAATTATAAATTAAATTAAATTAGATTAAATTAAATAATTAAATTAAATTAAATTAAACAATTAAATTAAATTAAATTAAATTAAATTAAAATTAAATTAAATTAAGTAAATTAAATTAAATTAAATAATTGAATTAAAATAAATTAAATTAAATAAATTAAATTAAATTAATTAAATTAAATTAAATTAATTAAATTAAATTAAATAAATTAAATTAAATTAAATTAAATTAAAAATAAATTAAATTAAATTAAATTAAATAATTAAATTAAATTAAATTAAATTAAATTAAATTAAATTAAAATTAAATTAAATTAAATTAAATTAAATTAAATTAAATTAAATCAAATTGAATTAAAATCAAATCAAATCAAATTAAATTAATTCAACATCAAATCAAACTCAATTAAATTAAATTAAATTAAATATAAAACAACTTCGAACACTATTCTAAATTTAAACCCTTTAACTTAAATCAAATCATTTGGAATACCAATTTACCCTCGAAAGTTTTAGTTATCATAACTCCTAAACTGAACATTAAATGAAATGTTACTTCACTTATAGGATATTCAAATGTCCTAGTTCACCGAGCAAGATAACAATAAAACTTGAAATTCTTGGACGATTAATTCATTTGTATAATTAAATTCATTTGGACTTAAAACAATCCTAGAAATATTGAAAAGATGTTTAAGATTCCTCTTAAGCACTTCCTCAATATGATAGGACATTTATAAGAACAATTGGGCTTAATCGTTCTTTGATGAAGAAAATCGTCCTCAAACCAAAACACGGAGAACCCAGACGTCCTGAGGAATGACTAGCTATAGGATTAGGAATTTGGTAGAAAACCATAACCCTTCCCTTAGCTTTACCTAGGAACTTGCTTAAATATTCTAATTGTGTTTTAAGTGCAGCTTGGGATGACGGAAGACCCTCCGGGTACGCTTTTATTTTTATTGCAATTTACTTTCTTGCAATTTACTTTCCTGCAATTTACTTTCTTGCAAATGTACTTTATTTTTCTTGCATGATAAAACAACAGTTGCATGAAAACCCACACCTTTAGGATAGACCCTAAAACTGAAACCAAATTAAGTTAAAAGTCATTGCAAGATAAAATTCACCGCCACAACATTTCAAAATATAAAACAACTCAAAATTTAATCACAAAACGTAACACAAAACTACAATTACAACTAAATTAAAACGTCCTCGTTGGATGATCGGGAATACCTCGGATTATGTAACCTACGTGTTGCTAACGGGATTTCCCACGGTCTAAATGAAAGTGTGGAACTCATTCAATTGAGTTTAGCAAATTCATCTGGACTAAGTGAATCCGATAAAAATAATGATGCCGGAAGGATGGAACCGTGGGATCTTAACCGGTGTCGTTATAATCAATTTTAAGATTTGTTTTAATCAAAATACAAAACACTTGGAAATTAAGACTTCTCTAAACCAAAACACTTTTCTCATCTCCTCGATTTATGATTTCTAAAACTAAACCTCTGCAACAACAAGGAGCTTGGAGCATGGTGGGCAAGCACGGCCATCGTCGTCAGCAAAACTCGAACCTACTTCAACGAAAACTTTCCTAGAATTAAATAACCAAGCCATAGGACTTCGAGGTAGCTCACTTAATGCAACATAAATCCTCAACCTCTTTGTTAGGCATTTGCATTGCAAATTAAGCCCTAACCGGTCTTAGGATTCCGAGGTAGTCGTCCGATACGACAATAAACCCTCACATCTTCTGAGCTATTTGTTTGATTTTATCATACAAATATAAGCCCTAATTAATTAAAATCGGAAAGATCGAAATACTAAATAAACATTAGGACTTTCCTAAATTCAAGCCAAACAATAGGATAGTCGGGAAATTACCGAAGTTCACTTCGAATCAGTGATTTCTCCTACCTTTCTTCCTTCGGATTCACAAAACAAAAATGTTCCAAATTTGATCCATTCCCTATTGAAATTCCAAAATTCAATCTTCGAAAACCTTAAACTTCGAAATTCTTGAGAGCAGAATTATCGATTATTATCGAGAGTTTTCTTAGGTGATTCCCGTCACTTAAGATGTAATTAACTATAGGGGCTTGCCCTTATAGGGAATTTTAAAGAACCCGTGTAATATAAACCTCGTTTGATACTTTCATATTAAGCGAGGGAATTTGTCGCTTATAAAATTGGTTCGCGGACCAAACGGATGTCACAAAACTTCTAGTTTATTTGATCGAGCCCCACCATCAAGCAGTGTGTCTATCCTTAGGGATAGATACACGGTTTGTGGTGCGGTGCTCGTTTATATAAACTATTTGGGATGTGAGATCGGTTTAATCTCATATTTAAAATTATTTTCAAAATCAAATACTACTGTCTAAATTATATATATATATATTTAAATTAAATTTAAAATTTAAATTCGCCGACAACTTCTGTTAGGCGACCCCTTTTAAAATACAACACAACCTAAAAATATGCCGACAATAGTGGGTCCGATAGAACCACCATCTTCGAAAGGACATCGTTTCATTCTTGCGGCTACAGATTACTTTTCCAAGTGGGCAGAAGCAGTTCCACTTAGAGAAGTGAAAGCACACCACGTGCTACAGTTTTTTAAGAACCAAGTTGTCTACCGTTTCGGAGTGCCGTGCAGGATCATCTCGGATAATGGATCGGCATTCGAAGCACACAAATCAACAATTTTGTCGGGAGACACGGAATCGACTGGCGATACTCAACAATTTACTACCCAAGAGCAAACGGCCTCGGCCGAGGCTTTTAATAAAACTCTCGTTCAAATCTTAAAGAAAACTTTGGACGATAATAAGAGGAATTGGCACGAGAAGTTGTTAGAAGCCTTGTGGGCCTACCGGATAACCTTCAGAACTCCTACTCAAGCTACACCTTACGCTCTGGTGTATGGGTCCGAGGCAGTGTTACCTTTAGATGTTCAGCTTCCTTCACTCAGAATTGCAGTTGCGAATAAGATCACGACAGAAGAGAACGCCAAATTACGACTAGAAGAATTAGAAAGCCTGGAAGGGAAAAGACTTGCAGCGCAGCAAAATTTAGAACTATACCAAGCTAAGATGGTTCAAGCCCATGACAAACTGGTCCGCCCAAGAACCTTCAAAGTTGGTGACTTAGTTCTCGTTCTCAAGAGACCTATCCTTGCACACCGCAAGATAGGAGGAAAATTTGAACCCAGTTGGGAAGGATCGTTTGTGGTTGAAGCAGTATACTCGGGAGGTTCCTACCGGTTAGTGAATTGCAGGGAGAACGACATATGCTTCCGATCAACGGACGATACTTGAAAAAGTATTACGCTACCTGATGTTTTGAAGGAATGAATTTTTCATCCCTAAGAAACACGGGCGAAGTAATTACTTATGATTGGGTCCGAACCAAAAAAAATAATAAAATGTGCTAAAATAAATAAAATCATGATAATTAAGTTTTCCTTGTTTACTTTTCCAAATCAAAATCTCTTCCCTGATCTTATTCTACTTCATTCTTGTTAAATTCGAAAATATAAAAAAATATATATATAAAAAATATGTCTTTAATAAACATTTTCTTGATGTTCTTGTTCTTAGTACAACCCCTGATTCTTTTCCTTGTCTTTTCGCAGGGAAATGTCGAACGGGCGGTTGGTCCTGAACTTTAAGAATGGCGTAAGCCTTGCACTTGATGAAAAGAGGGTGAAAGATGGAGTGATAATCGAGATTGACTCGGATTTCGCACCGACGAGCCTACGATGACGAGGAAAGTGACTGGGTCCCAGTTAACCGAGAAGAACTGCCTGGGCAGACAGTGATGAAAGTGGGTGGCCCAAGCCACCAATCCAGCAGCAAGAAAAGAAAGGCAAATACTGAAGAAGACAAGAAAATGAAGTCTGTAGTCGCTACAGCAGAAGGCAAGCTTTTCAACGCCGCGCCCACAGAGATTCAAGAAGTGCGGAGAGCTACTCTCACAGCAACGCAACGAAGAAATAAGAATCGCCGTATCCGTAAGATGTTAACAAAACTAGCTGCGGACTAGCGCGACGAAACAGTTACTACCGTCGGCACATACACTTCGAGGACACCGGTTCACCGAGAACCCGAAGAAAGGAGGCCAGCTCCTAGGATAACGAAAGGACCGGGGAAATCTCACAAAGACCGGAAGAAAGAAGGCTACTACGCCACCGGATAGAACCACCGGTAATGCATGACCTTGTTGCAGAAGCAACCCGGGGATGTCCCGATGTGCATCATCCCCGAGGAGCCGAGGTATGTAGGAGAACGTGAAGGGATTGAACCGTATATCCCACAATATGTCACAAGGCCTCGCCATCCGCGGATCATTCCGAATACGAGCTCGGAGATAATGCGGAATGTTGAAAAGAAAACCTTTGAATACTTCGAGAGAATTAAAGGTAGAAGAATCAATATACTAGAGGGCCTCGAGCTGCATACAGACGTATTCTCAGAGTATGAACAACAACAAATCGAGGATTGCATCCGGGATTTGAAGAGAATGGGCCGAGCAGGCCGCCTAAGGGAAAATACCTACTCAGAACCCCGGAGATGGATGCCAGGGAAGGGAAGAATCACAATACAATGCGGATGTCGCTACAACTTCGTCGAAGACAGAAGGGAAACCCACCGGAATACTCCGTCATGGGCAAGTGGATCCGATTCCATTAGTCATCAAAAGAATGGTAAAGAGATTGATAACATGGAGGGTATCGCCGACGGATTGCATACCCAATAGTTGCATTATCAACATCTACAAACGAGGTGACCGCATACCCCCACATATAGACCACCACGACTTTGTCGACCCTTCGCACGGTCTCTTTCCCCGAACGAGTGTAACATCATGTTCGGATCCGACCTCCGGATAGCGAGCCCGGGTGAGTTCCGAGGGCCGGTGAAGATACCTTTACCGTAGGTTCCGTCATGATACCGAAGGGCAACGGGCGTATATCGCTAAGCATTGCATACCAGGAGTACCGAGTGAAGCGGATCTCTGTTACTTTCAAGAGAATGGATGACAGGAAGACACCTTACCATTTCCAGCCAGACCCAGAGCTAGAGAACCTCCGGCCTTACGAGCTGTGAGTTACATGGGAAATATCACACCTCCAATGTACATCCATACGGCATCCTTGCCAAGGATGGCTTGGAAGGTGATGTTATTGACCATGTACCCCACTATTCATACATGGATTTTCGACGGATGCTTCTTTGGATGGACCAACAAAGATCATACATAGTCCGTTTTGAGTCTACATGGATTGTATGAAATGTATTCCAGCATCGAGTCGTATGATGTATCTTCAACATGATTGGAATGAAAGTGACCATGTCACATTTTTGGCCTTCACCTCTTTTGTGCAAATTGACCGGGAAACGCCATTAAAGTTAAATGAACTTCGAACAAAGAACATAAAAGAAATAAAAAAAAGGATAAAAGAAAACTTTCCTTAAAAATCTTAAAAAATGACGAACACCAAATTCACATGAACATTAAATAAACGATAAAATAAAATTTGAATCATTAAAAGATAAACAAAATCAACATAAATGTTAAATCAAATTACAAATCAAATTCTCAATCAAATTCCAAATCCACTCTCGATCAAATTTCAAATTTGATCTTTCCAAATTTCAAATCAAATTCTCAATCAAATTCCAAATCCACTCTCGATCAAATTTCAAATTTGATCTTTCCAAATTTCAAATCGAATTTCAATCAAATTTCAAATCCAATCTCGATCAAATTTCAAATTTGATCTTCCAAATTTCAAATCAAATTTCAATCGAGTTCAAACTCATCCTTCCAAATCTCAAATTCAATCTTTCCAGATTTCAAATCTCAATCAAATTTCGAATTCGATCTTCCAGATCTCAAATCAAATATCAATCAAATTCAAACTTTTGGGTCGAGGATTTTACATCCAAGACCGCACCGCTTTAGGATTCTTTCCTATCGCACTCGAAATACATCAAATTCAAACTTTTGGGTCGAGGATTTTACATCCAAGATCGCACTCGCTTTAGGATTCTTTCCCTATCGCACTCGAAATACATCAAATTCAAACTTTTGGGTCGAGGATTTTACATCCAAGACTGCATCGCTTTAGGATTCTTTCCCTATCGCATCGAAATACATCAAATTCAAACTTTTGGGTCGAGGATTTTACATCCAAGATTGCACTCGCTTTAGGATTCTTTCCCTATCGCACCGAAATACATCAAATTCAAACTTTTGGGTCGAGGATTTTACATCCAAGACTCGCACCGCTTTAGGATTCTTTCCCTATCGCACCGAAATACATCAAATTCAAACTTTTGGGTCGAGGATTTTACATCCAAGACCGCACTCGCTTAGGATTCTTTCCTATCGCTCCGAAATACATCAAATTCAAACTTTTGGGTCGAGGATTTTACATCCAAGACTGCAATGCTTTAGGATTCTTTCCCTATTGCACTGAAATACATATTTTTGGGTCGAGGATTTTTACATCCAAGACTACACTGCTTTAGGATTCTTTCCCTATTACACTGAAATACATCAAAATCAAATTTTTTGGGTCGAGGATTTTACATCCAAGACTGCACTGCTTTAGGAGTCTTTCCCTATTGCACTGAAATACATCAAAATCAAACTTTTGGGTTGAGGATTTTACATCCGAGACCGCATCGCTTTAGGATTCTTTCCCTATTGCGATGAAATACATCAAAATCAAACTCTCGAGGTTAAGGATTTTACATCCAATACCGCATTGCTCTGAGATCTCTCCTCACTGCAGTGATTCAATCTGATCAATTCAATTTTCTTTCGAGGTTGAAGATGTTACATATAAAACCTCATAATTCCAATTTTCATTTCAAATCAAATCCTTCAAATTAATTCTGACAAACTTCAATCTAAATTGAAACTCCAAATTGAAATCTAAGCTCACACATCAAAACTTAAATTGAAACAAAATAAAATCTAAATCGAAATTCCTCCAGATCATGTGATTTGGGATTCACCTCCTTTTCCTTTCCACTGCCGAGAGTTCGAGAATCTCCGGTTTCGGAGATATACTCGCTACTCCCCAGCGGAAACTCTTCTACTTCGTCCTAAGTTCGTCACTGGACATCTATGTTGGTTTTGTTGATCACTTCGGTCAACGCCGATACGCGCGTGTGCTCCGTCGGCTCACCACACCTATTGGGGTCCATTTGTTGACCTCATTTTCGATGAGGTCTTCTCTTCTTCTCTTTAGTACTTAGGATCTAGCCTTAGGCTTTTCCTTTCGACTATCTTAGAGGACTAGAATTGGAACCCACCTCTTAGAAATTCAAACCACTTCTTAACTCCCTGCAAACTCCACAAGCTTCACTATAGACCCCTAATCACCTAGAGGGTTGAAATCGAATGTGAAGGTTTAAGGATGAGTTCCTATAGGACTCTTTGGCCTTAGGACCGCCACAGGTGGCTCTGGTGCAGTGAAGGGGCTGACTTACACACACACTACACTCTATACACTACACATCTATCAAACACCACACACATACCTAACTTGACCTCCTGACTCATGTAGGTGATTCACATGGATGGTCCTTAACCCCTAAGCCCTCGCGTAGAGGGTTAGGAACAACATAGTGAATGCCTCAAATGAGTCCCTTCATGGCTCATGTGGGCTTGATATGGCTTCACGGCTCAACCAAAATGATTTCACTCCACTTACATCCATCAATCTTCAATTTCCTAAAATTTCGATTTTTGACCCCGAGACCCTACACCCACCATAGCCTACCTAAAAGCCTTGAAATTACCCAAATTTTCCAAAATTTCCTAAATCACCCAAAATTCCTCAAAATTGATCTTAAACACTTTCCACATTACTCAAATTGATCATCCATACCCAAAATACCAAAAATTCCAAGAAAACCTCCCAATACCCTCCAAATACCCAAAATACCCTCTTAGCCAAAAAATCCAAAAATTCAGAAAATTCCCAGAAAATTCCAGAAAATCCCAAATATTTCCAATTTCATTTTGTCCAACTACACCATGGGCCAACTTTGTCAATTTACCCTACTTTTACCAAAACCCCAATTTAGCCCATTCTTAACCCAAAGTGAACCCGATGTCAAACCAAACCTACCCAATTGACCCAAATTCTGGTCCAATTCAATTCTAAACTCCAATTCAACATTCCCAAACACCAATCTAGACCAAATCCAAGTCCAATTTGATTGACATTTGGATCCAATTTCACTTTTGGCCTTAAAGCCCGATTTGGACCCATGACCCAAACCTAGCCCAAACTCATCCAATTCAACTCCAATTAACCCCAAACCTTTTCTAAACCTTCCTTAACATTCCCACAAACAAAACACTAACATGATTTGCCCAACATTTGGACCCAAACCCCAATCAAATTCAACCCAAAGCTAAAAGGCCCAATTTTGACCTAAACTCAAACCTAACCCAAATGGGCCCAAACCCCAAAATCAAAGCCCAACCAAAGGTAAAACCTCTTTGAAACACTCCCATAAACATTTCTCAACATTGATTTTACATCAATTTCAACCTTAGCCCAACATTGGCCCAACTTGGCCCACTTGGACCTATATTGGCCCATTCATCAAAAGAGCCCAAATTCAACCCAATTCAACCCCAAATCACACTCAAACTTGACTCCAAGCCACTTCATGGAACATCCCTAAACCAATTATAACACTTATTTGACAAGGTCCTTCACAAAATCTTCATCCAAAAGCCCATCTTCAAAAGGCCACATTTCATAAGCCATCTTAAAGCCCATCTAAAACCATTTCAAAAGGCCCAAAATCCATCCTAAAGCCCACATGACAATCTCCATTCGCCATCCACTTAATTAAAGCCATCTACCTAAGTCCTAAATTCATCATCGAATAATTCCAAATCAAGCCTATGTCAAATCATCAAATTTCCATCAAATTACCAAAAATTTCTAAAATCCATTTTCATGTAAATTGACCAAGCTTTGTCCGAAGCCAAAGGTGAGCCATGAGCAAGCCATGCATGAGCCACATGTGAGCCATGAGAGCTTTGGACACGTCGACCATGCCATTATTGGGTAAGAAGAGGGAGGCCTTTCCTTAATCCTTCATTAAGCTCTTTAGCCTTAATCATGTTTCACACTAAACTTAAATTTAATCCAAATATATTTGGATGGAGACTTCTCCACTGCCAAGCCAGCTGATCCCTTGATTCACCCAGCATCCAAAGCCAGCTCATGGAGGGTGCACCAAGCCCAAATGGGTGGGTTGACCCATTTAGAGCTCAAAATGAGCTCCTCCCCCATTCCATCTCAAATCGAACCTCTTTACACATGTC
The DNA here is from genome assembly GCA_022702705.1 of Papilionanthe hookeriana x Papilionanthe teres. NCBI lineage: Eukaryota > Viridiplantae > Streptophyta > Magnoliopsida > Asparagales > Orchidaceae > Papilionanthe > Papilionanthe hookeriana x Papilionanthe teres. The sequence continues at coordinate 9,532 of JAKZJZ010001055.1, read as the reverse complement.
AAACCTCGATTGAATGCACCAAACCCCAGCCACGACCCACCTGAACACGATGGTGACCCATGCTGGCCGGCCGGCCACTGGACTGCCGGAAAACACCATGGACGAGACCTCAGCATGTGAGCCGAACTTGGAATTCTCACTCGTCGAAGTGTCCCGTCCCGATTGAACACCATGAGTTGTTCTTCTCTTGCATAGACCGAGTCGATCCCAAGCCTTAACCCCCACAGGAGGCCCTCCGACCTCTCCTATTTAAACTCCACCTCCTCTCGGCCAAGAGAGGAGAGTTACACGAACCTTACTGAAACTCTACCAAAATTGTTCCAAACCTTCTCCACCCTTAGAGCAACTTGATCCCCACTGTCAATCCTGCCCTAATCCCTACGACAAACCCGATTTCTCGAGTCGAAATTCCAGCTCAAAACCGGGACACTTCTCCACAGTGAGCCAATCTCCAAATTGATTGGTTCTACACCTTCACCGGACCAGAGGAGAAGGTGTCCACGGCAAAAGCCCCATCTCCAGTGCCACCCATTGCTCCCGGCCTCCAAGCTTTGTGATCGGGCTTGGTCGAAATCACACCTAGACAATTCACTGAGACCGGAGACTTCATGCTGGAGCTTGCTTGGATCCAATCGAAGGTGCAACAACTCTCGGATCGAAGCCTCACTTCTCCGAGCAAAGGTATGGACTAACTCTTCATCCCGAGCTTACGGAGATTCTCCATTTCAAATGCTTTAATTTCGATGCATGATTGCCGTATGGATGTGTTCGTCTCTTCGAGACGAATCCATAGAGCATAAGAACACGAAAATCCGTTGAGTATCGAGTGAGATATTAGGGATTTAGAAGGTGGACGGCTCATCGGGTGCAGAACACTCGTGGACGATGAACGGATGCCATTCGGATCTGATGCGTGCATCGAGCGGACGGTCGGGATCGCGTCGGATCGGCACGACGGTACACGATACGGCGGGCCCCGGAGCGCGAGTCGGATGGCGGCGTCGAATCGGGAGCGCGCCGCGCGGCGCTTCGGAGCTGCCGAGGATGGCGCGGCGCCGCGTGGATAAGTAGGAAAATTAGGGATATTTCTTGATTTATTTAATTACCTAAACTTAGAAAATTCATAACTTTGTGTAGAAAAATCCGTAAAAATAAAATAAAAATACCCTCTTGCTCGGTGAACAGAGGAGAATAATGTGGAAAAAAAATCAAGTAATTTCATTAAGTATTTTATTTTTAATGATTTATTTACTCTCTGTATTGTTTTAATTCTCCATGCATATAGGAAATTCACCATGGCATGAAACCATAGGGCTTTTGAAGCCTCCGAACTTGGGAACATTCTCCGAATTTTCCAAGGTCGAAGGTCATCTCTATGAGAAGTTATTGATTTTTCAAGTTCATGTTACTGTTTTGAGTATTTTAATTCCAATAATTAGCATGTTGAGAAATAAATTCTAGGAAAATTTGGTGATGTTGCTTGTAACTAGAGGAACCTAGGAAAAATAATTTTTGAGCTAATTCACTTTGAACAACCCTAATTGGCCTTAATACGCAAAATTGAACTTTAATTAATTAGGGTTAACCACTCATCAAATTAACTTAAAAACAATTCTCCATTGTCCTTTAGGGATAGGAGAACACCACATAAAAATTTGAAACCAATTGGACTTGATTAACCCCACCAAATGGGTTCATTAAGCCTCTTAAGTAATAATGGGTAAAATTAAACTTTAAAAATTTATAATTCACAAAATACTTTTAAAAAATTCACAAAAATGGTTTTGGAGCCTCTATGATATCAGAGGAACTTAGGAAAATTAAAATTGTAATTTTCTAAAAAAGTTGATTTTTATCATTATTTTAATATTTTTAATAATTAAAAAATAATAAAAATATTAAAAATATTAAAAATCACCAAAATGTCACATTTTGAATTCTAAACACTTAGGAATAAACCAAATATTTTTCTTAAATTCCTAGGATAAGATATTGAATTTTAAAGGCTTAATGTATTTTTTAATATTGAAAAATGTATTTTCCAACTTTTTCACTAAAATAATTCTAATAAAATAAAGAAAAATCAGAAAATTATGAAAATTGGTTCTCTGGTTTCCCTAATATTAGAGATATTTTTGAAAAATATAAAACTCATTTTTTAACCTCTATTTTTTTTTAAATTAATTAATACTCCAAAACTAAAAATAATTCTAGTAAATAAAATATAATTCAAAAAATCACCAATTTTAGTCCAAATGGTCCTCTGGTCATTAGGAGTGCCCCATAATTTTCTTAAGAATAGAAAAATTCCCTTGGTCATCTCATTGAATTTTCCTTGGAAATTCCTATTTTCTACAAAAAATAATTATATAAATAAATTAAATACAGAAAAATCACATTTTCTCCTCTAATGTCTTAATTGACATGTGAGTGAAGCCACATAAAAATTTCAAATTCATTTAAGCTCAATTTAGTGAGTTATGGAATTATTAAGCTTGAAGGGCAAAATAGTAATTAAAATTTTAACCCTTAATTAAAACTTTAAGCTTAATAAAATGAGAGAGTAAAATATTTGATCCTAATCTGATTTGGATGATTGAAATTTAAATAATTAAAGGATAGAAACCCATCAATCATTTTTAAGATTAATTAGAGTAAACCTTAACCAATTAATTAATTAAATTTGGAAGATTAATAAAAATTGAAATTATTAAAATAGGGATATTATTAGGAAGACATTTATTCTTTAATTTAAGAATCCCTAAATTAATCACCTCAATAATATTTAATTCCTAATTAAAATGATAATCCAAACTCAAGATTTAAAATACTAAAAGACTTAATCATTAAATTAAATTAAGATTAAAACATTTAAATTAAATCCTTCCAAATTTTCAATTAAATTAATACTTTAACAATTAAATTAAATCATCTTCAAAACATAAAAAAATAAAATATTAAATTAAAATTAAAATAAAATTAATTAAAATTAATATTAAATTAAATTAAATTAAATTAAATTGAATTAAATTGAATTAAATTAAATTAAATTAAATTAAATTAAATAAAAAAATAAAATCAAATTAAAATAAAATTTAAATTAAATTAAAATTAAAAATAAAATTAAATTAATATTAAATTAAATTAAATTAAATTAAATTAAATTAAATTAAATATAACATCACCTAGGACATAAAGAATTCAAAAATAAATCTAAAATAACTTGAACAACTATTCGAACTTAAACCCATTAATTAAAATTAAATTAAATCACAAATTACTTAAATATCAATTTGCCCTCAAAAGCTCTTGTTGTCATAACTCCTAAACGGAGTATTAAGTGAAGTGTTACTTCACTTATAGGATATTCAAATGTCTCAGATTCATTGAAGCAAAAGAACAAAACTTAACTAAACTCCTTGGATGATTAATTCACTTGTATAATTAAATTTCCTTGGACTTAAAACAATCCTAGAGGTATTGAAAAGATGTTTAAGACTCGTCTTAAGCACTTCCTCAATATGATAGGATATTTATAAGAACAATTGAACTTAATTGTTATTTGATGAAGAAAATCGTCCTTAAAACAAAATTGAAAACCTAGACGTCATAGGAATGACTAGCTATAGGACTAGGATCTTGGTAGAAAACCAGAAACCTTGCCCTTAGCTTCACCTAGGTAATTGCTATAAATACTTAAATGCTCTAACATGCATTTTAAGTGCGGCTTGGGATGACGGGAAGACCCTCCAGGGTACGCTTTTATTTTATTGCAATTTACTTTATTGCAAAATGCACTTTGCTTTTCTTGCACGATAAACAACTCGTTGCATGAAAACCAAAACCTTTAGAGTAGTCCCTAAAACTAAAACCAAAACTAAATTAAAAATCACTTGCAAGATAAAATTCACCGCCACGACATTTCAAAATATAAAACAACTCAAAATTTAATCACAAACAAAACACAAAACTACAATTGCAACTAAATTAAAACGTCTCGTTGAATGATCGGGAATACCTCGGATGATGTAACCCACGTGTTGCTAACGGGATTTCACACTGTCTAAATGAAAGTGTGGAACTCATTCGATTGAGTTTAGCAAATTCATCCGGGTAAGTGAATTCGATGAAAATAACGGTGTCGGGATGACGAAACCAGTGGGATCTTAATCGGTTCGTTTAAACAACTTTAAGATTTGTTTCAATTAAAATATTAAAAACACTTAGATTTTAAGATTTTCTCTAAACCAAAACACTTCTCTCATCTCCTGATTTATGACTTCTAAAACTAAACCTCTGCAACAACAAGGAGCTCGGAGCATGGTGGGCAGCACGACCATCGTCATCAGCAAGACCTGAGTCTACTTCAGCAAAACTGTCTTAGAATTAAACAACCAAGCCATAGGATTTCGAGGTAGTTTGCCTAGTGCAACATAAATCCTCAACTTTTCGTTAGGCATTTGCATAATCATGTTATGTAAATTAAGCCCTAACCGGTCTTAGGACTCCGAGGTAGTCGTCTGGTATGACATAAACCCTCACATCTTCGAGGCTGATCGTATGATTATGTCATACGAATATAAGTCCTAATTAACTAAAATTGGCAAGATTGAAATATCAGATAATATTAGGATTTTCTCAAATCTAAGCCAAACAATAGGATAGTTTGGGAAGTTGCCAAGATTCTTCTTGGATCCTCAGCTTCTCCTTCTTCTTTTCCTTTGGATTCTCAAAAATAAAACTGTTCCAAATTTGATCCATTCCTTATTGAAATTTCCAAAATTCAATCCTTTGAAAACCTTAAACTTTGAAATTCTTGAGAGAAAAACCACTGATCATTATCGAGAGTTTTCTTAAATGATTCCCGTCATTTAAGATGTAATTAACTATAGGGGCTTGCCCTTATAGGGAACTTTAAGAACCCAGGTAATATAAACCACCGCTAATTTCTTTGTATTAAGCGGGGAACTTGTCGGCTTATAAAATTGGTTCGCGGACGAAAAGGATGTCACAAATCTTCTAGTTTATTTAATCGAGCCCCATCATCAAGCAGTGTGTCTATTCTTCTGGATAGATACACGGTTTGTGATGCGGTGCTCGTTTATATAAACTATTTGGGATGTGAGATCGGTTTGATTTCATGTCTTAAAATTTTCAAATTTAAAATTTTTTTCAAAATCAAATACTACTTTCTAAATTATATATATATTTAAATTAAATTTAAAATTTAAATTTCGCCGACAATTTCTATAGGCGACCCCTTTTCAAAAATACAACACTCAACCTAAAAATATGCCGACAGAAATAGCATATTATGAGGCTGAACGTCGTTACAGGAGAGGTGAATTAGATGTTGTCTTTCCTAAATGCCCCCGCTACACACAGTATCAGCCTGCTCAGCCTTCTCAGCTCGAAGATCGGGGAGATGATATAGTTTGGGATTTTGATGCTGAAGATTAGAGACTTTATTTGGTTTGTTTAGATTAATTGTTATTTTAAGAACTTTATTACTTTGTGTGTAATTGTTATGTACTTTCTGTGGACTGTAGAGTTGGTGTATTTGTTTTAAATTGCTTAAGCTGTTATGTTAGACTTTTTATATATGTTAAATTAGTATGCAAATTCTCTTTAAGGTAGTATGTTAGATTTTCTTTAAATGTGTTATTTAAGTTTTATAAATTGTGAACTTTAATTTTAGATTGTTTTAGTAACCCAGTTGATTGGATGTGTAATAGTAGATTAAGTTTTAATCTGTTTGTGTTTTTATACTTATTTCAAAATTTCTTTACCCAACACTCTCTTTTAAATACTATATATGTGGAAGAATACTAACAGTACAGGTTCTTTAAATAATGAAAAAGCCTGCAAAAATTTCAAGGAAAAGAAATACCTAAAGCTCAAAGGTATGATGTAAATTCATTATATATTTTCCTTTTCACCATTTAGAAATAGATAGAAAAATTTAAGTTTGGGGGAGGAAAAATACAAATTTAATTATTAAATTGTTCTCAATTTCTTTGTTTAAAAAAAAATTATTATTATTTGATTTTCTGTAATAATTTTTAATTCAGTAACTTGAATTAATTTATATAATTATTATAGAAAGTTGAATAGAATATTTCTAGAAATTCAAATTAATTTAATAGAATAAGATATTTGGTTAAAAGGAATAAGAATATAGTAAACTATTTAAAGTAAGGGAAACTATATTTTAAAATTGAAATTCTTAAGTATTTAAGTGAAAAAGAAGAGATTGAAACTCATTGAAGTAAAGGCTATGAAATACATATAAGCAAAGAAATATTTTAAATTTCAAATTTAGGAAGAGAAAGTTGAAGTTCAAAATTATTAACAGGCTATCCAGATATAGTAACCCTCACTTGAAAAAGAAAAACAGAAGGATTAAAAATCAATCCAAAAAGAAAAAAAAGAAAATAAAAGAAAAATATAAGTGAGGAGAAGCTTGAGCAGATGCCTTATCAAAAATTGGCTTCAATGGAATCAACCTAAAGGGTAAAACTCAAATATATTTCTAAACTTATATATATGGATTAGTATTTTACTAAATAGTATTTTCTTGAACTTCCTATCATTTAAATATCTTAAGTAAATTACTCTTTTAAATATAGTCTTTCCTGAAATAAATAGAGAGCTAGAAATCTTAGATCTGATAACTAAATAATCTTATATCTATAAAGTTAATTTAATTACTTAAAAATATTTCTATTTAACTTTACTATAGTATTATTTAAATTTAATTCATAGTTTATTTGAATTAAAAAATTCTATTACAAAAATCATTTTTTTTATTTAGTATAAAAATTAATTGAGGACTGATAATAATTAAGTTTGGGGGATTTTGATCACAGAAAAATATGTTAAGAAATTCATACCTATTTTTTATGAAATTACACTTTAAAGAAATGTATTTTCTTTATTTTATTGCAGGAACGAAGATTTATAAGTGATGGAAGAAACAAAGCATAAAATAGAGCAAATTTGGATCAAAAAGGAAGAAATACATGCAAAATGAACTAAGTCGCCGACGGAGAAATCGAGCCCGCCGACGGCGAGATTATAAAGAGAATTTCTTAAAGGTTTGCAACTACCTCGCCGACAGCGAGATTGCGCGGTTTGAAGACCATCTAGAAGCCCCGCTGACGGCGAGATCGTTTCTCGCCGACGGCGAGACCGTTCAAAATGCCAGATACATTGAACCTGGACGCTTTTTGAAAAGGTGCTTAAGTACCCCTTGGACCTTTGTCTACCTGCTATAAATAGAGGACGAATTTTAGTATGTAGTGTGTCTATTTTAGGAATCTTAGAGTATTCGATTAGTGTGCTTTTGAGTCTAAGTTAAAGTTTAGTGTGAGTAAGTGTAAGTAGTGAGTTAAGAAGTGTCTTTGTACTAGAAGGAAAAGTCGAAAGGAACTTGAGGTACGCATGGGAGGAAATTGAGATAAGTATATTTGTTTATTGTTGTTAACTTTAAATGAAATTCATGTTTTGTTTAATTCCCATGCATTCTGAGTAGTTTTCTTAGTCTTTCTCCTTGTTTATGAAATTATGTGAATTGATGAAATTAAATAGAAGTGTCTAATATATTAAAATAAATTGTAATAATTTTTTACTTAAAACTTAATTTACTTTCAATCTCGCCAATTGAATTGTTAAAATATGTTGAATTATCAACTATAGTAAAGATTACATCCAATATTCAGAGAAGTCAAAAGCCTTGGAAGGAGGGTGCAAATAAATAGGGAAATATTATTTATCGGATGTAGAATTGGACATTTTAGTGTGACGGACTAAAATATTCGATTTAGTCCCATTGTTTGAAGGCGAAGTGTAGATGTTAGCCCTCGAGTGAGGGGAACGTGGGAGCTACGAAGTGGCGGCCGGTATCCTCCCGGACTAGCGCTGATTCGGTGATCAAGCATATAACTAGTCGATGTTCTTTGCACTGGACGAAAGGGTAAAGAATAGGAATGCTCTATTTGTCACGATACGATAAAAAATCTATTTGAATTCATCATTCACTTAAGTTTCTAAAAACAAGGGGAAGAATACTTTTACTGAAATCTTTAAATCAACTTTATTTAAAGCATTAGTTTACTTTAGATCGCTTTAGTTAAGTATTCTAAATTCCGTATACTATATTAGTAAGTAAATCCTTTTAAATTTAGGTATTACAAATATTTTAAAACTTCCTGTGGGATCGATAACAAGACTCCACTTAGAGCGCGTATTACTTGATACGATACGTATACTTGCGTAGAATCCACATTATACATTCCATCATAAAATTAAATATATATTAAGCGGGATCACGTTTTTGATGTTGTTGCTATTTGTGTAAACATTAAAAAGTGGGTCACCCGTCACCTCTTTTAT
>JAKZJZ010001054.1:0-32268 GCA_022702705.1 Papilionanthe hookeriana x Papilionanthe teres | reverse complement strand
ATTACGACAATAACATTAAATAAACTTGATTGCTACCGAATGCTAGGCCGTTAATGTTTAACACTTTTTAAATATATGTTTATATAAGCAAAATATAAATTAAAAAGAAAATATTTTATATACTTTTTGGATACTACGCAAGTATACGTATCGTTTCAAGTAAATATGTGGCTTTGAAACAAAGACCCAAGTATCGATCCCACTGGAGAAAAATATGGTAATAAATTTTTAAATATTGTATTTTTAAAAATCTTTTTGTATTTTAATCTAACTATAAATTACTTTTAATTTACTAGATGCAGTTAAAGAAAACAATAATGAGAAAATGATTTTGTGAAAACTATATAAAACAAACAACTTTCTTTCCTTCAATTAATCTAAGATTTTTAAGATAATTTAATATTCGTTAGAGAATTTGATTTATGGTATTGTGCCAGAATAGAAGCATTCATATTCTTTACCCTTTCGATCCAGTGCGCAAAGAACATTGGCTAATTTACAGATTAGGACCGGATGTATTGTTAGTAGAATGGATTAATCTAGGCTCACACTACTAGATGTCCAAGGGTGGCTATGGTCGGCCCTACTAGTGACCATTTCCTTATCTATAAATCAAATTATAAGAATTTAGTCTGTCACTCTAAAAACTTATCAATTCTACGCCCTTTAAATCTTATCTTCCTATTTATTTGCACTTCACCTTGAATAGCCCGCACATGGCCTTCGACTACCCAAGGATTCATGTGACATTTACAAGTTAAGAATTCCTCTCTTTCTATGTCTCAAAACTCTTCAACGATGTTTTAACAATTTAAATGGCCAATTTAAAAAGTAAAGTAAGATCAGGTATTAATATCATCACAATGTTTTGAAAATATTTTGAATTTCAATTCTCCATCGAATATTATCTTATTTATCTTTTCATAATTGAAGGAAGAAAGTAAACTAACTACTCATAACACATTGAATATAAACAAGAAACATAATAAATAAACTTCAATCAAAAATAAAATACTTATCTCAAATATTCCTTCTACAGATCTTTTGATTCCTACTGACTCCACAGTGTAATGAACTTCAGATGCAACAACTTGAAAATAAACTCACTAAACTAAATAAAAGTGGCCCTAAATTTCTCTCTATTTCTCTCTCTAAGTATGAGAGATCCTAAAGTGGCTAAGAGAAATGGGTTACAATGGGGGCACGTTTTTCTGAAGAAATGGACTCCTATTTATAGGCTTCAAGGGTTGCCTTGAGGCACCTCTTCAAAACATGTCCACATTCAATGAATCTTCTAGAAGGTCTGTCTGGCGCCTAGGCGCCGGACACCGCGTCCAGTTCTTCGCACCTCTTCATTTTGGCTCGCACCTCTTCACGATTAAAACCGTTTTAGAGCGTCCAAATGCAATGTATCACATGTCATATTATCAAGGAACAACTGTCAGTCTTCTAGAATGTCCAATAACTGCTCACTCCGTCAAAATAACCATCAAAACGTTGTTAAAAACTTGACAGTTCTGTATCGAGTCTGGCGCCTAGGCGCCAACTTCTGGCGCCTAGGCGTCAGGCCATATTTTTTTATAATTTTTGTATTTTGCTTCATTTTTGCTCCTTTTTGCTCATTTTTCCTTTTTTGGACCTTTTTACATCACCTACATCCGAAAACACAAAAATACATTTCATTAAAGCATAATATCCTTAGAAATGGATAAGAATTAAGGCATAAAAATAGGTATTTTTTTTATGGATCAAAATTCCCCAAACTTAAATGTTACTTGTCCTCAAGTAACTCTTTTTACTATATAAAATGTATAACATTTGGAATAAAAGATAAATATTTAAGATTCTTTATAATTTTTTATTTTATAAAGTCTTTAGTAAATTATTAACCCAATTTCACTAACTAGGTTTAATTTTAAGAATTTAAAGAATATTCAACTACCAAATCATAAGATTTCAAATTTTTCATCCATTTTGAAAATAATAGAAGTTTATTATATTAAGATCTCATGGATTATTTACAAGAAAAAGATCTTCTTGAAAAATCTTTCCTAAATAAATATTCATGCATAAAAATTAAGTAAAATATGTAACTAGTTTTCTTTCTATAAGATAATTCAAGTGAAGCCAATTTTTGATTAGGCATTTCCTCAAACTTCTCCTCTCTTTTCTTATATATATATATATATATATGATTACTATATCTGGATAGCCTGTTAATGGTTTTGAACTTCACTATCCTTAACTTATATTTTCAAAACTTATACATTTCCACTTAATTATTATAACATGAATAAGAATTCAAAAAGATTTTCAATCTTTTCTTTTTCAAATGATAATTTTTTATTTCTTAATACTTCTAAAATTTTATTATTTCTACCATGAATAGAAAAATTTCTTAATCTTATTCTTCTTTAAGTTAAATAATTCTATTCTTAAAATCAATCAAAGTTATTAAAATTTTGGTTAATTTCACTAAATTATTTATAATTTCAAAAATAAAAGTGATCGCAAATAAATTCTTCATTCCTTAAGTTATGTTAAAAAGTTTTTTTTTATTTTAAGAAAATATTAGCTCTTTAAGGATAAATAAAATTTAAATTTGAATGTATTTTCCCTTCCCCTAAACTTAAGTTTTGGTATACTATGAAAATTTGAAAGTATGAGAGAAAGAAAATCATAATTTTAAAAAGGAAATTTTTATAAGTATGTAAAAACGATCTTAAAAAGAAAAATTTGCTTCTACTCATGCTTTTATGAATAATTAAGATAAAATTGAAGCAGGTAAAAAAGTAAGCAGGCTAATTTTTATGATTATACTAAATTTGAAACAAAATAAAAGCATAGCAAAATTACTAATTACTAAATAGTAGACTGAAACAAACATATCATAAATTAACTCTAATCTCGGCCTCAAACACAATATACTAAGAATATTATAACAACAGAATCTTAACACTAATTAATCCACACAGTACTTAAACAAATCAACATACATCAAACATAAAACTAAACAAACAAACCAAACAAATCAACAAAGTAGCACAACATAGAGATCTATAAACTACTAGTCACTGGCTGTAGCCTCATCATCATCATCGTCACCAAAGGAAAATTTTACATCCTTAGGATCAACAAATGGTGTGAAACTAGGAAAAGTAAGGAAACTAACATCATGCTCACCCTTCAGAAATCTGACTAGGGCTTCATTATACTCAGCGTCATAGCTACTCTTCCTCTGGGTATAATCAGATAAATGATCAAGTTTCATATCAATAGTATCTGTCGGCATATTTTTTAGGTCGTGTTTTATTTTGAAGAGGGGTCGCCTAACAGAAATCTGTTGGCGAATTTTTTAATTTAATTAAAATAAATAATTTGAAAAGTAGTATTTGATTTTGAAAATAATTTTAAATTTGAAGGTTTTAAGATATGATATTAAACCGATCTCACATCCCAAATAGTTTATATAAACGAGCACCGCACCACAAACCGTGTATCTATCCCTAAGGATAGACACATCGCTCGATGGTGGGGCTTGATTAAATAAACTAGAAGATTAGTGACATCCGTTCGGTCCGCGAACCAATTTTATAAGCCGACAAGTTTCCTCGCTTAATATGAAAACATTAAACGAGGTTTATATTACTCAGGTTCTTTAAAATTCCCTATAAGGGCAAGCCCCTATAGTTAATTACATCTTAAGTGACGGGAATCACCTAAGAAAACTCTCGATAATAATCAATGATTCTGCTCTCAAGAATTTCAAAGTTTAAGGTTTTCAAAGATTGAACTTTGGAGTTTCAATAGTGAATGGATCAAATTTTTGGAACATTTTGTTTTGTGAATCCAAAGGAAGAAAGGTAGGAGAAATCACTGATTCGAAGTGAACTTCGATAATTTCCCGACTATCCTATCGTTTGGCTTGAATTTAGGAAAGTCCTAATACTTATTTAAATGTTTTGATCTCGCCAATTTTAATTAATTAGTGGCTTATATTTGTATGATAAAATCAAACAAATAAATCTAGAAGATGTGAGGGTTTATTGTCGTATCGGACGACTACCTCGGAATCCTAAGACCGGTTAGGGCTTAATTTGCAATGCAAATGCCTAACGAAGAGTTGAGGATTTATGTTGCACTAGGCAAGCTTACCTCGAAGTCCCATGGCTCGGTTGTTTTAATTCTAGGAAAGTTTTGTCAAGTAGACTCGAGTTTTGCTCGATGACGATGGTCGTGCTTGCCCACCATGCTCCGAGCTCCTCGTTGTCAGTAGAGGTTTAGTTTTAGAAATCATAAATCGGGAGTCGAGAAAGTGTTTTGGTTTAGAGAAAATCTTAATTTCCAGTGTGTTTTTTATGTTTTATTTAAAACAAATCTTAAAGTTGATTATAACGACACCGGCTAAGATCCCACTGTTCCATCCTTCCGCATCATTATTTTTATCGGATTCACTTAGTCCGGATGAATTTGCTAAACTCAACCGAATGAGTTCCACACTTTCATTTAGACCGTGGGAAATCCAGTTAGCAACATCGTAGGTTACATCATCCGAGGTATTCCCGATCATCCAACAGTGACGTTTTAATTTAGTTGTAATTGTAGTTTTGTGTTCTCGTTTGTGATTAAATTTTGAGTTGTTTTATATTTTGAAATGTTGTGGCGGTGAATTTTATCTCGCAATGACTTTTAACTTAGTTTTGGTTTCGGCTTTAGTGGTTATCCTAAAGGTGTGGGTTTTCATGCAACAGCTTGTTTTATCATGCAAGAAAAGTAAAGTGCATTTGCGATAAAGTAAATTGCAAGAAAGTAAATTGCAAGAAAGTAAATTGCAATAAAATAAAAGCGTACTCTGAGGGTCTTCCCGTCATCCCAAGCCGCACTTAAAACACAATTAGCATATTTAAGCAAGTTCCTCAGTAAAGCTAAGGGAAAGGTTATGGTTTTCTACCAAATTCCTAATCCTATAGCTAGTCATCTCCTATGACGTCTAAGTTCTTTGTGTTTTGGTTTAAGGACGATTTTCTTCATCAAAGAATAATCAAATTCAATTGTTCTTATAAATATCCTATCATATCGAGGAAGTGCTTAGAAGAATCTTAAACATCTTTTCAATATTTCTAGGATTGTTTTAAGTCCAAATGAATTTAATTATATAAATGAATCGATCGTCCGAGGTTTTCAAGTCTCGTTAACTCGTTCGCATGAACTGTGACATTCGAATATCCTATGAGTGAAGTAACACTTCATTTGATGTTCCATTTAGGAGTTATAATAATCAAAGCTTTCAAGGTAAATTAAGTATTCAAATGATTTGATTTAAGTTAAAGGGTTTAAATTTGAATAGTGTTCAAGTTGCTTTATATTTAGTTTAATTTAATTTAATTTGATTTGATGTTTAATTAATTTGATTTGATTTAATTTAATTTAATTATTTAATTTAATTTAATTTAATTTAATTTTAATTATTTAATTTAATTTAATTTAATTGTTTAATTTAATTTAATTTAATTGTTTAATTTAATTTAATTTAATTGTTTAATTTAATTTAATTTAATTATTAAATTTAATTTAATCTTAATTTAATTTATCTTTAATTTACTTTATTTTTAATTTTAATTGAAATTTCAAAAGAGTTTAATAATTTAATTAAGTCTTTTAACATTTTAAATTTGAATTATCATTTTAATTAAGAGTTGAATATTAATGAGATGATTAATTTAGGGATTTTTAAATTAAAGAATAAATCTCTTCCTAATAAATATCCCTTATTTTAATAATTCCAATTTTATTATTCTTCCAAATTTAATCCATTATTTAATTAAGGTTTAATCATTTTTAAAATTATTTAATGGGTTTCTACTCTTTAATTATTTAAATTTCAATCATCCAAATCGATTAAGATCAAATATTTTACTTGTTAAATTTTTATTAAACCTAAAGTTTTAATTAAGAATTAAAGATTTTAATTACCATTTTACCCTTTAAGCTTAATAATTTCATAACTCACTAAATTGAACTCAAATGAACTTGAAATTTTTATGTGACTTCACTCATATGTCAATAAAGACATGAGAGGAGAAAATGTGATTTTTCTGTATTTAATTTATTTATATAATTATTTTTGGTGGAAAATAGAGATTTTCAAGGAAAATTTGATAACATGACCAAGGGAAAGTTTCATGTCCTTAAGAAAATTAGGGGACATTCCTAATGACCAGAGAAGCACTTGGACCAATTTTGGTGATTTTTTGAATTATATTATTTTTATTATAATTATTTTGAGTTTTGGAGTGTTAATTAATTTAAAAATAAAATAAATGTTGAAAAATGGATTTTATATTTTTCAAAAATCTCTCTGATATCAAGGAAACCAGAGAATCAAATTTTGCAATTTTCTGATTTTTCTATGATTTATTATAATTATTTTAGTGAAAATGCTTAGAAAATACATTTTTTAATTTTTAAAATTACCTTAGGGCTTTAAAATTCAATATCTCACTAAATAGACCTAGGAAAAATGTGGGATTTGTTCCTAGGTGATTAAAATTCAAAATGTGACATTTTGGTGAATTTTATTATTTTTGTGATTTTTATTATTTTTTAATTATTAAAAATATTAAAATATTATTAAAAATCAACTTTTTTAGAAAATTGAAATTTTAATTTTCTTAGGTTCCCCCGATATCGAGAGGCTCCAAAACCAATTTGGTGAATTTTTAAAAAGTATTTTAAAAGTTATGAATTTTTAAAGTTTAAAATGGCTAAGCTGGCTTAATTAACCCAATTAGTGGGGCTAACCAAGTCCAATTGACCTCAAATTTTTATGGTGGATTCCTCCGATCCTAAAGGTCGATGGAGAATTGATTTCAAGTCAATTTGATGCCCGGTTAACTCTAATTAATTAAAGACCTATTTTGGGTGTTTAAGCCAATTAGGTTAATCCGAGTGAATTAACTCAAGTCCTATTTTTCCTAGAGTTCTCTCAATCATGCAGGAACATCACCAAATATTTCTAGAATTTATTTCACAACATGCTAATTTTTGGAATTAAAATACTCAAAACAAGAACATGCATTTGAGAAATAAATAACTTTTCATGGAGATGGCCTCCGACCTCGGAAAATTCGGGGAATGTTCCCAAGTTCGGAGGCTTCAAAAGTCCTATGGTCTCATGCCATGGTGAATTGTATACATGCATGGAGAATTAAATGTATGCAGAGAGTAAATAAATCATAAAAAATAAAATACTTAATGAAATTAAATGATTTCTTTTCCACATTATTCTCCTCCGTTCACTCGAGCTAAGAGGGTATTTTTATTTTATTTTTGTGATTTTTCTACACAAAGATATGGATTTTTGAAGTTTAGGGAATTAAATAAATAAGAAAATACCCTAATTTTCTATTTATCCACGCGGCGCCGACGAAACCTCGGCAGCCTCCGAACGCACACGCGTCGCGCTCCCATTCGACGCCGCCACCCGAGTCGGCAGCCCGGCCCCGCGGTTCTCGTACCGTCTCCGGTCCGACGCCATCTGAGCCGTCCGTCCGCGCGTGTATCGAATGGACGGCATCCGTTCATCGTCCCCAAGTGTTCTCACCCGAGAGCCGTCCACACTAAATCCCTAAGATCTCACTCGATTCTCAATGGATTTTCATGTTCTTATGCTCTATGGATTCGTCTCTGAAGAGACGAACACATCTATACGGCTAACATGTATTGAAACTAAGGCATTTGAAATGAAGAATCTCCGAAGCTCGGGATGGAGAGTTAGCTCATACCTTGCGCTCGGAGAAGTGTGGCTTCAATCCGAGAGTTGTTGCACCTTCGATCGGGTCCCAGCAAGCTCCGGATGAAGTCTCCTGGTCCGGTGAATTGTCCGGATATGATTTCGACCAAGCCCGATCACAAAGCTTGGAGGTCTGGAGCAACCGGGTGGCCCGGAGATGGGGCTTTTGGTGGTGGACACCTTCCCTCGGTCCGGTGAAGGTGTAGAGCCAATCAATTTGGGAATTGGCTCACCGTGGAGAAGTGTCCCGGTTTTCGGGCTAAAGTTCGAGCTCAAAATCAGGCTCGCCTAGAAGGAATTGGGCTGGAATTCAGTGGGGATCGGGTGCTCTATGTGTAGAGAGTGATCCGGAGTGATTTTGGCGAGTTTCCCTAAGGTTTTGTTTTCAGCTCCTCTCATGGCCGAGAGGGGTGGAGTTTAAATAGGAGAGGGTGGAAGGCCTCTCGGAGGAGTTAGGGCTTGGGATCGACCTGCTTCGGTGAGGAGAAGATCGACCATGGTGACCACTAGGCATGGGGCAGCTCAACGAAGTGAGAATTTCAATGTTGGCTCACATGTGAGCTCTCGGCCATGGTGTTTTCCGGCGGCCACGGTGGCCGGCGGCCGTGCAATGGTCACCATCTTGGTCGGTGGGTCGTGGCCGGGGTTTAGTGTAGGCAATCGAGGTTTGACATGTGTAAAGGAGTTTGATTTAAATGGAATGGGAGAAGACTCACTTTGGCTTGGTTTGGGTCAACCCACCATTTTGGGCTTGGTGCACCCTTCCAAGCTCCGATTTTGAGCTGAGGGAATCATTTAGGTCAGCTTAGAAGGAATGGTGAAGTCTCCATCCATGATGAGGTGGCTAAACATGGTTTAGTGTGTGACATGATTAAGGTAAAAAAGGTTAAAGGAGGTTTAAGAAAGAACTCCCTCTTCTTGCCATAAATGGACTAATGACAAGTCAAAGCCCTCATGGCTTCATGTGGCTTCGAGAATGGCTTGTTCATGGCTTCATTTGGCTTGGGAAAAGGTTCGATTTGTTTCATGAAAAGGGTTTTAAGAATTTTGGATGTTTTGATGGAAATTTGTATGAAACTTGATTTGGAATAATTTGATGGTGATTTTAGGACTTAGGTAATGGATTTAATTAAATGGATGACAAATGGAGATGTCATGTGGGCTTTAGGGTAGATTTGGGCTTTTGAATTTTGAAGGAAATGGGCTTTTAAGAAGGTTTAAGGAAGTGGGCTTTTAAGTTTAAGGATGTGTTCATGGATGGGAATTTTTGTAGAAGTTTGGGCCAAATAGTTGTTGGTTTTGGTTTAGGGATGTTTCATGAATAATTTGAAATAGATTTAAGGTGGTTTGGGTTTGAATTGGGTTGAATTTGGGTTTATTTGGTAAATGGGCCTATGTAGGTCAAATTGAGGCTAACTTGGGCCAATGTTGGGCTAGGGTTGAAATTGATGTAAAATAAATATTAAGAAATGTTTATGGGAGTGTTTCAAAGAGGTTTTGGCTTTGGTTGGGTTTTAATTTTGAGGTTTGGGCCTATTCTGGGTTAGATTTGGGTTTAGGTCAAAATTGGGCTTTTTGATTTTGGGGTTGAATTTGAGTGGGGTTTGGGTCAAAATCTTGGGCAAATCATGTTAGTGTTTTGTTTATGAGGATGTTAAGGAAGGTTTAGAAAAGATTTGGGGTTAATTGGAGTCGAATTGGGTTAGTTTGGGCTAAGTTTGGGTCATGGGTCCAAATTTGGGCTTTAAGGCCCAAAGTGAAATCGGATCCAAATGTCAATCAAATTGACTTGGATTTGGTCTAAATTGGTATTGGGAATGTTGAATTGAAGTTTAGAATTGAATCGGACCAAAATTGGGGTCAATTGGGTAGGTTTGGTTTGACATCGGGTCCACTTTGGGTTAAAATGGGTCAATTTGGGGTTTTGACAAAAGTAGGGTAAATTGACAAAATTGGCCCATGGTGTAGTTGGACAAAATGAAATTGGGAATATTTGGGATTTTCTGGAATTTTCTGGGAATTTTCTGAATTTTTGGATTTTTAGGCCAAGAAGGGTATTTTGGGTATTCGGAGGGTATTGGGAGGTTTTCTTGGAATTTTTGGTATTTTTGGGTATGGATGATCAATTTGAGTGATGTGGAGGTGTTTGGGATTGATTTTGGAAAATTTTAGGTAATTTGGAAATTTTGCAAAAATTTGGGTAATTTCGACGGTTTTGGTAGGTTTAGTAGGTGTAGGGTCCCGAGGTCAAAAATCGAAAATTTGGGAAATTGAAGATTGGGTGAATTTGAGTGGGGTGAAATCATTTTGGTTGAGCCATGAAGCCATTTCAAGCCCATATGAGCCATGAAAGGACTCATTCGAGGCATTCACTATGTTGTTCCTAACCCTCTTAGCCAAGGGCTTAGGGTTAAGGATCATCCATGTGAATCACCTACATGAGTCGTGAGGTCAAGTCGGGTATGGGTGTGGTTTTAGGAAGTGTGTGGAAATGTAGTGTGTAAGTGTAGTGTATGTCAGCCCCTTCACTGCACCGTGCCACCTGTGGGCACTCTAAGGCCAAAGAGTCCTATAGAACTCATCCTTTAAACTTCCACATTTCGATTTCAACCCTCTAGGTGATTAGGGGTCTATAGTCAAGTTTGTGGAGTTTGCAGGGAGTTTAGAAGTGGTTTGAATTTCTAAAAGGCGGGTCCCAATTCTAGTCCTCTAAGATAGTCAAAGGAAAAGCCTAAGGCTAGATCCTAAGCACTAAAAAGAAGAAAAGGAAGACCTCATCAAAAATGAGGTCAACAAGTGGACCCCCAATAGGTGTGGTGAGCTGACGGAGCACACCGCGCGTATCGGTGTTGACCGAAGCGATCAACAAAACCAACACGTATGTCCAAGTGACGAACTTAGGACGAAGTAAGAGTTTCGCCGGGGAGTGTCAAGTATATCTCCGGAACCGGAGATTCTCGAACTCTCGCCTGGGGAAAGGAAAAGGAGGTAAATCCCAAATCACATGATCCTGGGAATTTCGACTTAGATTTTATTTTGTTTCAATTTATGTTTTGATGTGTGAATTTAAATTTTAGTTTGGAGTTTCAATTTAGATTAAGTTTGTCAAAATTAATTCGAGGATTTGATTTGAAATGAAAATTAGGATTATGAAGTTTTAGATGTAACATCTTCAACCTCGAAAGAAAATCGAATTGATTAGATCGAATCGTTGCAATGAGAAGAAATCTCGAGCAATGCGGTGTTGGATGTAAAATCCTTAACCTCAAGAGTTTGATTTTGATGTATTGTATTTCATTGCGATAGGGAAAAGATCCTAAAGAATGCAGATCTCGGATGTAAAATCCTCGACCCAAAGGTCGAATTTTGATTCGATGTATTTCAGTGCACAGAAGAGAATCCTAAAGCAAAGTGCAGTCTTGGATGTAAAATCCTCGACCCAAAAGGTTTCGAATTTTGATGTATTTCAAAGGCACAGAAGAGAATCCTAGCAAAGTGCGATCTTGATGTAAAATCCTCGACCCAAAAGGTTGAATTTTGATGTATTTCAGTGCAATAGGAAGAGAATCCTAAAGCAGTGCAGTCTTGGATGTAAAATCCTCGACCCAAAAGGTTTTGAATTTTGATGTATTTCAGTGCAATAGGAAGAGAATCCTAAAAGCAAGGCGACTTGGATGTAAAATCCTCGACCCAAAAGGTTGAATTTTGATGTATTTCAAAGGCAATAGGAAGAGAATCCTAAAGAAGCGAAGTCTTGGATGCAAAATCCTCGACCCAAAAGGTTTTGAATTTTGATGTATTTCGGTGCTGATAGGAAGAGAATCCTAAAGCAGGTGCGGTCTTCGATGTAAAATCCTCGACCCAAAAGGTTGAATTTCGATGTATTTCAAGGTCTGACAGGAAGAGAATCCTAAAGCAATGCAGTCTTGGATGTAAAATCCTCGACCCAAAAGAGTTTGAATTTTGATGTATTTCAAGTGCAATAGGAAAAGGATCCTAAAGTGATACAGTCTTGGATGTAAAATCCTCGACCCAAAAGGTTTGAATTTGATGTATTTCAAGTGCAATAGGAAGAGAATCCTAAAGCGGTGCGATCTTGGATGTAAAATCCTCGACCCAAAAGGTTTGAATTTTGATGTATTTCAAAGTGCAATAGGAAAAGGATCCTAAAGCAAGGCGATGCTGGATGTAAAATCCTCGACCCAAAAGGTTTTGAATTTTGATGTATTTCAAAGGCACAGGAAGAGAATCCTAAAGCAGGTACGATTTGGATGTAAAATCCTCGACCCAAAAGGTTTGAATTTTGATGTATTTCAAGGCAATAGGAAGAGAATCCTAGCAAAGGCAGTCTTGGATGTAAAATCCTCGACCCAAAAGGTTTGAATTTGATGTATTTCGGTGCGATAGGAAGAGAATCCTAAAGCAATATGTCTTGGATGTAAAATCCTCGACCCAAAAGGTTTGAATTTTGATGTATTTCTGCGATAGAAGAGAATCCTAAGCGGTGCGGTCTTGGATGTAAAATCCTCGACCAAAAGAGTTTGAATTTTGATGTATTTCAAAGGCAATAGAAGAAGGATCCTAAAGCAAGTGCAGTCTTGGATGTAAAATCCTCGACCCAAAAGGTTTGAATTTGATGTATTTCAGTGCAATAGAAGAGAATCCTAGAAAGGCAGTCTTGGATGTAAAATCCTCGACCCAAAAGGTTTGAATTTTGATGTATTTCAATGGCACAGAAGAGAATCTTAAAACAAGTACGATCTTGGATGTAAAATCCTCGACCCAAAAGTTTGAATTTTGATGTATTTCAAGGCAACAGAAGAGAATCCTAAAGCAAAGGTACTTGGATGTAAAATCCTCGACCCAAAAGGTTTGAATTTGATGTATTTCAAAGGCAATAGGAAGAGAATCCTAGCAAGCGATGCAGTCCTTGGATGTAAAATCCTCGACCCAAAAGAGTTTGAATTTTGATGTATTTCAAAGGCAATAGGAAGAGAATCCTAAGCAAGGCAAGTCTTGGATGTAAAATCCTCGACCCAAAAGGTTTGAATTTGATGTATTTCAAAGGCAATAGGAAGAGAATCCTAAAGCAATGCGAGCTTGGATGTAAAATCCTCGACCCAAAAGGTTTGAATTTGATGTATTTCAAGGCAATAGGAAAAGGATCCTAAAGCAAAGGCAAGCTTGGATGTAAAATCCTCGACCCAAAAGGTTTTGAATTTTGATGTAAGATCTAGAAGATCGGATTCGAGATTCGATAGAGATTGAATTTGAATTTGATCGAGACTCAAGCCCGGAAAGATTGAATTTGGAAATTTGGAAATTTGGGAGGATGAGTTTGAACTCGATCGAAACTTGATTTAAGATTTGATTTGAAATTTGAAAGATCAAGTTTGAAACTTGATCGAGATTGGATTTGGATTTTGATCGAGAATTCGATTTGAGATTTGGGAAGATCAAATTTGAAATTTGATCGAGAGTGGATTTGGAATTTGATCGAGAATTTGATTTTGAAGTTTGGAAGGATGGAATTTGATTTTGAAGTTTGAAAAGATTGAAATTTGATTCGAATTTGGAAAGATTGAATTTGAGATTTGTGTTGATTTCGTTTATCTTTTAATGGTTCAAATTTTATTTTGTTGTTTATTTAATGTTCATGTGAACTTGGTGTTTGTCATTTTTCGATTTTTTTTTTTTAGAGAGTTTTCTTTTATTCTCTTTTTTTCTTTTTCTCGTTCTTTGTTCGAAGTTCATTTAACTTTAATGGCGTTTCCCAATCAATTTGCACAAAAGAGGTGAAGGCCAAAAACGCGACATGGTCACTTTCATTCCAATCATGTTGAAAATACGTCGTACAACTCGATCTCGGAATATATTTCATACAATCCATGTAGACTCAAAACGGATCGTGTATGATCTTTGTTGATCCATCAAAAGAATCATCTCGTCAAAAAATCCATGTCCGAATAAGTGAGGTACATGGTCAATAACATCACCTTCCAAGCCATCCTTGGCAAGGATGCCGACCGGATGTACGTCGGAGGTGTGATATTTCCCATGTAACTCACTACTCGTAAGGCCGGAGGTTCTCTAGCTCCGGATCCGGTTGGAAATGGTAAGGTATTTTGCCGTCGTCCATCCTCCCGAAAGTAACCGAGATTCGCTCCACCGGCACCCCCGGTATGCAATGCTTTGCGATATCTCGCTCCGTTACCTTGCGCATCATGACGGAACCCACCGTAAAGGTATCTTTACCGGCCCTCGAACTCACCCGGCCTCGCTATCCGGAGGTCGCATCCGAACATGATGTTGCACTCATTCAAGAAAGAGACCGTGCGTAAAGGTCCGACGAAGTCGTGGTGATCAATATGCGGGGGTATGCAATACCCCGTTTGTAGATGTTGATAATGCAACTATCGGGTATGCAATCCGCCGGCAGTATCCTCCATGTTATCAATCTTTTTACCATTCTCTTGATAACTAATGGCATCGGATCTACTTGCCCATGACGAAGTATTCCCGTGGGTTTCCTTCTCGTCTTCAAGAAAGTTGTAGCAAGCATCCGCATTGTATTGTGATTCTTCCTTTCCCCGGCATCCATCTCCGGGTTCCGAGTATGTGTTTTCCTCGTGCGGCCTGCTCGGCCCATTCTTTTCGGATCCCGGATACAGTCCACGATTTGCCGTTGTTCATACTCCGAGAATACGTCGTGTGTAGCTCGAGGCCTTCTAGTATGTTGATTCTTCTTCCTTTAATTCTCTCGAAGTATTCGAAAGTTTTCTTTTCAACATTCTCGCATCCTCTCCAGCTCGTATTCCGAATGATCCGCGTATGGCGAGGCCTTGTGACATATTGTGGGATATATGGTTCAATCCCTTCACGTTCCCCCGCATACCTCGGCTCCTCGTGGATGATGTCTCGTCGGGACATCCCCCGGGTTGCTTCGCAACAAGGTCATGCACCGCCGGTGGTTCTATCCGTGGCGTGGTAGCCTTCTTCTTCTCGATCTTCTGGAGATTTCCCCGGTTCTTCTCGTTATTCTAGGAGCCGGCCTCCTTTCTTCGAGTTCCCGGTGAACCGGTGTCCTCGAAATGTGAGTGCCGGCATTAGCAATTGTCTCGCCGCGCCGGTCCGCGCCTAGTTTTGTTAACATTTTACTGATGCGGCGATTCTTATTTCTTCGTTGCGTGGTCGTGAGAGTAGCCCTCCGAACTTCGAATCTCTCGCGGCGCGGCGCCGACAAGCCCGCCCTCCGCCGTAGTGACTACGGACTTCATTTTCTTGTCTTCTTCGGTGTTTGCTTTTCTTTTCTTGTTGTTGGATTGGTGGCTTGGGCCACCCACTTTCATCACCGTCTCGCCCGGTAGTTCTTCTCGTTAACCGGGACCCGACTCACTTTCCTCGTATCGTAGGGCTCGCCGGTGCGAAATCCGAGTCAATCTCGATTATCGCTCCATCTTTCACCCTCTTTTCATCGAGTGCAAGGCTTACGCCATTCTTAAAGTTCAAGACCAACCGCCCGTTCGACATTTCCCCGCGAAAAGACAAGGAAAAGGATCGTGGGTCGTACTAAGAACAAGAACATTAAGAAAATGTTTATTAAAGATACATTTTTTTTATTATTCTTATATTTTGAAATTTAACAGAATGAAGTAGGATAAGATGAGGGAAGAGATTTTGATTTGAAAAAGGAAACAAGGAAAACTTAATTATCATGATTTTATTTATCTTAGCACATTTTATTATTTTTGGGTTCGGACCCAATCATAAGTAATTATTTCACCCGTGTTTCTTAGGGATGAAGAATTCATTCCTTCGAAACATCGTGTAGCGTAATATTTTTTCAAGTATCGTCCGTCGATCGGAAGCATATGTCGTTCTCCCCGGCAATTCACTAGCCGGTAGGAACCTCCCGAGTATACCGCTTCAACCACAAACGGTCCTTCCCAAGTGGGTTCAAATTTTCCTCCTATCTTGCGTGTGCAAGAATAGGCTCTCGAGAACGAGAACTAAGTCACCAACTTTCAAGGTTCTCGGCGACCTGGCTTGTCATGGGCTTGAACCATCTTAGCTTGATATAGTTCTAAATTCCGTTGCGCCGCAAGTCTTTTCCCTTCCAAGCTTTCTAATTCTTCGAGTCGTAATCCGGCGTTTTCTTCGTCGTGATCTTGTTTGCAACCGCAATTCGAGTGAAGGAAGCCGAACCTCTAAAGGTAACACCGCCTCGGACCCATACACCCGAGCGTAAGGTGTAGCTTCGAGTAGGAGTTCCGAAGGTTGTCCGTAGGCCCATAAGGCTTCTAACAATTTCTCGTGCCAATTTCTCTTATTATCGTCCAAGGTTTTCTTTAAGATTTGAACGAGAGTTTTATTAAAAGCCTCGGCCGAGGCCGTTTGCTCTCGGGTAGTAAATTGTCGAGTATCGCCGCCGATTCCGTGTCTTCCCGACAAAATTGTTGATTTGTGTGCTTCGAATGCCGACCCATTATCCGAGATGATCCCGCGCGGCACTCCGAAATCGGTAGACAACTTGGTTCTCGAAAACCGTAAGCACGTGGTGTGCTTTCACTTCTAAGCGGAACCGCTTCGCCCACTCGGAAAAGTAATCCGTAGCCGCAAGAATGAAACGATGTCCTTTTGAAGATGGTGGTTCTATCGGACCCACTATATCCGTGCCCCAACATTCAAATGGCCACGACGCAATTGTCGGTGTAGCACATTTGGAGGTTGGTGTAGAACCACTCCGTGCACTCGGCATCGGTGACGCTCTTGGCGATTTTCATGCGCTCGATCATCATCGAGGGCCAGTAGTACTCTAGTCTTTTAATTTTCATTTTCATCTTGGACCCGATCGGTGAGCGCCACGCAGTCCCGAATGCACCTCTTTAACAATTCCACGGCATCGGACCCGCTTAGCACCTTAGCCACATTCGATCAAAAGACCTTCCGTATAATGTGTTGTTTATTAATGCGAAGACAGAGTTCTTTTCTTGATCCGATGGGCCGACGACCTATCGTCCGGTAGCTTTCCCGTTTGCGGTGTGCAGTCTATCAATGGCCGTCGCCAATCTTCTCGTGTTTTCCGTCACCACCGCAACTCGATTCTTTTTCTTTTCTCGATTTGTGTATTGTGTCTATGTCGAGCCGTGATAGGACTCCGACGTCCGTGAACCGACACTTCCACCGATTCATCTTGCAAACAGTGCAAATTCTTTTGCGAGACGGCTAAAGCATCTCGCTAAAGCATTCTCTTTTCTAGGAATTTTGTAGATTGTCACATTCGGAATCTGTTCTAACACTCGTATGGCATATCGGAAGTATTGTTCGAGTCTTGGTTTAAAAATTCCGTATTGTCCGGCGATCCGTTGAATGATTAACCGTGAATCCCCGTAGATGCTCGATGTCCGTTATCCCCATTTGAATGGTTAATTCCACTCCGTTATGAGGGCTTCGTATTCCGCTTCGTTGTTCGTACACGGTTCCGTCGAGTGGTAGGAGTATCTTAACATCCCCCGCTCCGGTGTTATAAAGATTAGCCCGATTCCCCGCCTTACGGCACTATCACTTGCGATTCTTCGTCTTTGTGTGCCGAAGATGCTCCGTCAAAATACAATTCCCAACGTCGATCGTCAAGGTCTTCTAGGTTCATTATTTATTCATCCGGCGGATCGTCATCGAGAGGAGATTCGGCCGCAAAGGGTGTGCTCGCGAGGAAGTCTGCTAAGACTTGTCCCTTTACCGCACGCAGAGGCACGAAAGTTATATCGAATTGCAATAATATCATCGACCATCCGGCAAGTCTCGTCGGAAAGTATTGGACGAGTCATCAAGTATTGCAATGGATTAAACTTCGAAATCAAGTCGACCTTATGAGAAAGCACGTAGTGCCCGAGCTTTGAGCGGCCAAGATCGGGGCCAAACAATGCTTTTCAATTGCGGATACCTTACTTCGTCGGAGTAAACGACGGCTTAAGTAGTAAAGAGCATTTTCTTTACCCTCATCATCGATCTGGCCAACTGTGGCTCCGAGGGAGTCGTCTCAGAGCCGCGGTGTAAAGTATCACGGTCTACTCCGAGACTGGGCCGCTAAGACAGGAGGTGTCATTAAATATTGTTTAATGTCTTCGAAGGCCTTCCGGCATTTCTCTTCCCAAATAAATTTGGCGTCCTTTTTAACTAGTGCCGAGAAAGGCCGACACCTACTCGACGAGTTTGAGATAAAGCGTCGAAGATATGCCAGCCTTCCTTGAAAAGATCGTAGTTGTTTTAAGGTTTTGGGAGGCGCATTTCTAAGATGGCTTTAATCTTCTCCGGTCGATTTCAATTCCACGATGTCGGACAACGAATCCTAAGAATTTCCCGGAGGCGACGCCGAAGGCGCATTTTAAGGATTCATCTTAAGGTTAAATTGTCTTAATCGTTCGAAAACAATTCTCAAATCATACAAGTGGTTTTCCTTTACTTTGCTTTTGATGACGACATCGTCCACGTAGCACTCGACTTGATTGTGGATGAGATCATCAAAAATTCTTGTCATTGCTCTTTGGTAAGTCGCTCTCGCGTTCTTCGACTCCGAATGGCATCACCGTGTAGCAAAATACTCCGATCGGCGTTCGAATGCCGTAAGCTTTTCATCTTCCGGAGCCATTTTTATCTCGGTTGTATCCCGAAGATCCATCCATGAATGAGAATATTTCATGTGTCGAAGCAATATCGATCATCGCCTCGGAATCGGTAGAGGGAATTCATCTTTCGGACATGCCTCGTTTAAATCTCTAAAGTCCACACAAATTCCGATCCGACCATTCTTCTTCTCGACCGGCACCACATTGGCTAACCAGTGTCGGTATTGTTCTTCACGACAAATTTAGCGTCTATTAGCTTTTTAACTTCGGTATGACTTGTTGTTCGATTTCCAGACGCATTCTTCCGGACCTTGTCCGGCCGAGAATGTATGGATCCACTCCTAACTTATGGACCGCAACTTCGGGGCTAATCCTCGGCATTTCATCGTAGCTCCAAGCAAAACCGCCTTTAAATTCCATTAATAACTTGATTATTTCTTCGAGTCTTCTTTATTGAGTAAGGAGCTAACAAAGGTAGGTCTAGGCTCTTCGCTTAGTACCTAAGTTAACTTCCGTTAACTCATCTATCGTAGATTTGATTTCTTCTTCGAATTCCGGTGGAGCGTCTCCGATTTGTAAATCTTCGAGTTTGTCCGTAGTTTCCATGCACAGTTTTCATTGGACTTGCAAGTGACAACTAAGCAAAATTCGGTATCGTCAACTCGACCTGCATGTGCTTGAATCCGAGTCCATACTTTGAATTGGGAGGACGGCCGGAGTTATTCCATAACTTTTCAAAATGTTGTGATTGGCGCTCTTGTCCATTGTCAGGTAGGTAAACCACGTTGAATTAAATTTCGAACACGAGGGAGAGTACCACCCAAAAGGTAATTCCATTAATTCGATGAAGTGACATCTTCGAATTGTACATTATTTTCGACTTTGGAGGAAGAAGCACCACGGTAGAATTTGATCTGGCTTTGCACCGTCACTACGTACTTCTTTGACCTCCATACCCTCGATCTTCTCGTACATTGATTTGTATTCTTCGTTCTTTTCATCTTCGAGGAGATCTTGTATTGCGGCTTCTTTCGACTTATTGTTGTCGTCTTCTTGCTTGATTTCTTTTTCTTCTTGAACTATCATCCCAATCAACATTGATGGTTGGTTTCTTCGTCACCGGTGTCTAGTGTCTCTACCACGGCCTCGTCCCCAGGCTCGACCTCGGATGCGAGTTGTGGAGAAACCTTCACCATCTCGCCGAAGGGAGTGGTGAGTGATCTGTCGGACTAGAACTTCAGTGTTCTTCGTTGTCTCGAACTTTCTTTGTCTTCATTTGTTATGGTATCTCCGAGAAGATTGTTTTCTTTGGCGGTGCATAATATGTCGCATCTTCATGGATTCCAATTTCATGTACGGAGAATGGTTGTAAGTCTCCTTTGATGCCTCTGTTCCCCTCCATCGTAATATTTGATGCACCGATGCGAGATGATGGTACCATCCTCGTTTTCATGTATCCATGGTCGGCCGCAGTAGAGCGTTGAACGACGTTTCGAATCGATTATATGAAATTTTGCAGTTGTCTTTGCTAAATCACCGGTCTTCATCGATAGCGTTATTGATTCGAGGGCTCTTTCTCCTTTACGGTTGAATCTCTTAATAACATTTTGTCGGCCTCGAGCTACTGAGCATCAATTTCCAAGTATGCTAGTGTTCGAGGACTCATTATATTGATTGATGCTCCCGGATCCACCAATACTGCGGAGAGCGTAAACTTCCCAATGGCGAAATGACAACGACTGTCCGGTTGTGATCATGACGTCCCAAGTAGTAAGTCATTGTCTGTGAAGGTAACACCTCGTCGTTCCTTTAACGAGCAAACCTCATCCAAGGAATCTCCGACCATTTGAGCTAAGCAAATTCCGGATCAAGTAAGGCCTCGATCGAGCTTCTCTCATCTCCTTTGATAAGATGAGAGCATCGTAGATGCTCGGTTGGCTCTGTAGTTTCCTAAGATGGGCTAGCACGTTGTAGTCCACTTTGTTCTCCCATGTGTCTCGGCTTCTTCCTCGAATGGGTATGTCTTCTGCTGGGGTTGGTTCTTCTTGAACAACCACACCGCTTCCTTTGTCTTTTGGACCCATTCTTGGAGGTAGAACTTTTCCATTTCTTAGGTTGACTTCGTAATTTCTTCGAATCTAAGTGTTGAGTTCTGGCGTACTCCTCCCGAATCGGAATGACGCGGCTCTTCCGGATTATCTTCAAATCCGAAGGCTCTAACTCTATCGTGAATCGGAGCTCCTCGAAACTCGTCGAGATAGACTCGTTGCTTGTTGAACTCTCGTAGCCTCCTCGATGGATGCCTTCTTCGTCATTTTGATCGTCGAGATCTTGTATGATTTGAGAATTGTTGTTGGTATCGAAATCGACGCCGGATTGTCGCTAAGTTACGTAATCGTTAGAAACAGTCAAAACGTAATGACGCCATCACCCTTATCATTATATGATCCACCAGAAGTGAGCGGATAATTATACAAAATCAGAGGTTCGAGGATTTCTCCCCGAATCGAAACAACTATCCTAGGATAAGCGCTCATCAGTCTCAGCCTTAGGAATCTCGGTCCCCTCTTCTTCGTCGATTTTCTTCTTCTCTTCGATTGTCTCTGTCGAGGTGGTTCTTCATCGCAAGTGATAGTACCGCCAACGGTCTCCGAACTACGAATTGAAGCTCGCACCGAAGCGGTTCTGGATGTTGTCTAAAATCTTCTTCGAAGATCTCGTCCGAGCGGTAGTCCATCCATCGTCGGTTGCATAGGGATCTATCGGAATGACGGGATC
Organism: Papilionanthe hookeriana x Papilionanthe teres; assembly: GCA_022702705.1. Lineage (NCBI taxonomy): Eukaryota > Viridiplantae > Streptophyta > Magnoliopsida > Asparagales > Orchidaceae > Papilionanthe > Papilionanthe hookeriana x Papilionanthe teres. Next base: position 11,073 of record JAKZJZ010001054.1, on the reverse strand, counting down.
TGGTCCGAGATAACATTGACGGAACCTCCTTCGGGGTTCCTTCATGTACTCCTTCGGGATTGTTATATTTCCTTTACGAGAGGTTGTCGTTGAGCCAACTTTCGAAGGTAATGCGGTCTTCTATCTTGTGCCCAAGCATCCGATGGTAGGGGCAAAAGTTGGGATCACCTTTCTTGTTGACTTCCTCCGGTCTTTGGGCTCGGCAGTGGAAATGCGGAGTTTTCATTAAGCTACGGAACATCTTGATCTGCTTCATTTTTGAACGGATATTCTCTCGCTCGAAGCTCCTTCGATGTACGTTGCGGACGAGACGGCTGTTCATACTGCGGAGACGATCGATAGCTGGACCGGGGTTGCTTGGTAATTTTGTTGTGGTTCTCGCGGCCGTTCTGGTGGTATTTGCATCGGTTGTTTGCCTTTGTCAACTTGCCGCACGACCACTGATTTCTTTTCGAAAGTCTTCACCGGCCTCGCTTGTCAGTCTTGTCAGCGAAACTTAATTGCTTCGCCTCTTCTTGCAAGCTTCCGGCCTTGCTTAACTAACTTCTCAAAAGTCTTAATAGTGAATCCCCGAGGAGAAGTGCTATCTGGCACGTGAATGCTTTCAAGCAAGATGCCGACGCATGTTGTTCTTGCGGTTGTGGTTCACACTTCATACTTAAATTTCTCCATCGAAGTATGTAATCCACTAGAGTTTCATTCGGCCTTTGTTTCTCTACCACTAAATCACCTATAGTGATGTGGTGCTGAGCTCCGACAAATCGCTTAATGAAGAGGCTCCTAGCCTCGAGAATGTCTTTACGGATCCGTTGGGTAATTACGCATACCCGTCGAAGGCGATTCACGACGGACTAACGAAGCTGTCGGAAGAGTAGCGCATCGCTCCCGCCGGCATTGCAACAACCGGCACGAAAGTGTGCAACATGTCTGTCGGGGGTTCCTGACTCCGTCGAAGGTCTTAAACGGAGGTGGTACGAAGCCCTTTGGGTATCGGACGGCGTCGACTTCTTCCCGGGTAAGGTCTACCCGTCCGAATAGATGTCCCGTTCTTCGATTGTGCTAGGGCTTCTCGCACCTCGCTGTTCTACCAAGTTCTTGATATCCTTTTCGTGGGATCATACTTTGTGTTGTATCCTTTTTCATTCGGTCATCCCCGATCGACGGATGTAATCTCCTTTCCTCCGTCTACGATGTGAATGACTACGGGGGTGTCTCTCATGTGGTTGTACTTCGACTTTGGAGAGTGGCTAGAGCTACGGCCATCTCTTCCATCCTCTTCGCCATTTGAGCGATCGTGTCGTCCTTTTCCCGAAGCCGTCTCTTCATCGGTTCCGGCTCCTCTCTTCTGCGTACTGCGGGAGCACCTCGAGAAGCCGATGAAGCTCGTGTCTCAACCATGTTGATTTCTCGCATATTCATTGTCCATGAATTCCGATGAGTCGATCTCATCTCCGAACTTTTCTTCTCTTTCTTTTGCCAACCGTCGGATGTCGGTTCTCAACTTTTCCATGGCATCTTCTAGCGGAGCTTTCTCGTGTATCTTTGTGGTTGTCATGCGATGGTTGCGGGTCCTTTTTCACGAGTCCCCTTCATCGCAGTAGCACTTTCTTGATTCCAGCCCTCCTGGCGAGACTTTCTTCTCGGGCCGTCGTTTCGAGTCTCAACCGCCCCGTAGTGGGACGCCACACCATCCTTCTAGCAGCAGAAGGTCTATGACCGGATGGTCTATCGCGCCAAATGCCGGAAGGTGGTATCCTCCCTAATCTGTAACCCCGATACTACGACGGGCGGGCTAGCCTTCATTCTCTTGCTTGGCTTTTCTATCATGACGGCGGGTTCTACTCGGGGCCCAAGACGGGATTTGATCGGCACCCGCCCTATCCTTCGTAGAATTTCCGACACGGGGCAATTTTCCTTCTTCGCTGACTTTTCTACCAAAGTTTGCGAACGAGCAAACGGCGTAGTTCTAGTTCTTTTCTTGCGGCTATCGTTGTAGTATGCGGGCCGAGGTAATGTGGCAAAGAATCTTGCGAACATTCTCCTCATCCTCTCGCGGCGGAGAGGGGATGGAACCCGCTTCCTCCCAAAAGTGGTATGTAGTCGGGCAGTGGTGTATATTCGCGTAGCGGTGTATATTCTCGGTAACTCCGGAATTTCCTCCAGAAGGCAATCTCGGCAGTCTCCGGCTTCCCCGGCGATCCTTCTATTTCTATTTCTTCTGGGTCTTCGTCGGCCGACGGAATCTTCGAACCGGACCCGATTTCGAAGACGAAGGTCTTACAGAAGATCCGTACCCTCCACGTGCAACGGGTTTACCATAGTTCCGGATTTCTTTCCCTTTGATTTGCGTGGTCGGGGTAGGTGCGGAAACAACTAGACCAAGTGGGGGTAGTGAGAATGAGTCCTCCCGCTGGACGGCAAGCATTCTCCTAGCTCGGGACCCTTCGCAGGGGAGGAAACTCTTGGGTCGACCTAAGGTCGAACTCAGCGCGTGGCTCCTCGACTTCGTATACCTTGTTTGTCGCTGCAAAGAGGGAGACGTCGGTGACCTCGACGTTCGTGTTTTCAAATCCTCGTCCAAATCGGATGACCCCATTGTCGGGCAGTTCATCCTCATGGACGGCGAAGTCCGAGTCCGTTGGTGAAGGAGAAAATCGCTTCGGGGCTTCCATTTCTGCAAGGTAGATTCCCGGTTGTCGATCCCAAGTTATGCTTCTTTTCTTCGAGACGAAAAGAAAGGAATTGAAAAGAGTCCGAACTCATTCTTTGTTCATGTATTTATCATTTGTTAAAAGAATCACTTATTAGAGGGTTTGTTTATTTAGAACGGAATGTTCAAAGGTGTAGAGAAGGTAAGGAATCCGATTCGAGTGGAAAGGAAAAGAAAGTCTTAAGCAAGACTTCTCGACTCGAAGGATCACTCCTAAACTAACACCTATCGGGGTCCACCCCACCTCGTAAATGAGGTAAAAGGATCTCTGAACCTCTCGTTTAGGGGTGTCTAAACAAGTGGCTCCTAAATCCGAGAGAATGTTGGCTATACTTGTTCAAGATAGAAATGAACATAGTATTCCAACGGAAAGAAGGGTAGTTTGATCCATTGGGACATGGATACACTACCGATTTTTGATGCGAATTATTCGATTATAATGGAGAGAGGAATTCTCCTCACGTGAGTCGCTAGTAAATCCCGTCGGCATATTTTTTAGGTCGTGTTTTATTTCAAGAGGGTCGCCTAACGTAAATCATTAGCGAATTTTTAATTTAATTAAAATAAATAATTTGAAAAGTAGTATTTGATTTTGAAAATAATTTTAAATTTGAAGGTTTTAAGATATGAGATTAAACCGATCTCACATCCCAAATAGTTTATATAAACGAGCACCGCACCACAAACCGTGTATCTATCCCTAAGGATAGACACACCGCTCGATGGTGGGCTTCGATTAAATAAACTAGAAGATTAGTGACATCCGTTTGGTCTCGCGAACCAATTTTATAAGCCGACAAGTTTCCCCGCTTAATATGAAAACATTAAACGTGGTTTATATTACTCCGGGTTCTTTAAAATTCCCTATAAGGGCAAGCCCCTATAGTTAATTACATCTTAAGTGACGGGAATCACCTAAGAAAACTCTCGATAATAATCAATGATTCTGCTCTCAAGAATTTCAAAGTTTAAGGTTTTCAAAGATCGAATTTGGAGTTTCAATAGGAATGGATCAAATTTTTGAACATTTTGTTTTGTGAATCCAAAGGAAGAAAGGTAGGAGAAATCACCGATTCGAAGTGAACTTCGATAATTTCCCGACTATCCTATCGTTTCGCTTCGAATTTAGAAAGTCCTAATATTTATTTAAATGTTTCGATCTCGCTAATTTTAATTAATTAGGGCTTATATTTGTATGATAAAATCAAACAAATAACTCTAGAAGATGTGAGGGTTTATTGTCGTATCGGACGACTACCTCGAATCCTAAGACCTAGCTAGGGCTTAATTTGCAATGCAAATGCCTAACGAAGAGTCGAGGATTTATGTCGCACTGTGCAAGCTACCTCGAAGTCCTATGGCTCGGTTGTTTTAATTCTAGGAAAGTTTTCGTTGAGTAGACTCGAGTTTTGCTGATGACGATGGTCGTGCCGCCCACCATGCTCCGAGCTCCTTGTTGTCGCAGAGGTTTAGTTTTAGAAATCATAAATCGAGAGTCGAGAAAAGTGTTTTTGTTTAGAGAAATCTTAATTTCCAAGTGTTTTTTATGTTTTATTTAAAACAAATCTTAAAGTTGATTATAACGACATCGGCTAAGATCCCACTGGCTCCATCCTTCCGCATCATTATTTTTATCTGATTCACTTACCCGTATGAATTTGCTAAACTCAACCGAATGAGTTCCACACTTTCATTTAGACCGTGGAAATCCCGTTAAGCAACACGTAGGTTACATCATCCGAGGTATTCCCGATCATCCAACGTGACGTTTTAATTTAGTTGTAATCGTAGTTTTGTGTTCGTTTGTGATTAAATTTTGAGTTGTTTTATATTTTGAAATGTCGTGGCGGTGAATTTTATCTTCGCAATGACTTTTAACTTAGTTTTGGTTTCAGCTTTTGGATCTATCCTAAAGGTGTGGGTTTTCATGCAACTGATTGTTTTATCATGCAAGAAAAGTAAAGTGCATTTGCAATAAAGTAAATCGTAAGAAAGTAAATTGCAAGAAAGTAAATCGCAATAAAATAAAAGCGTACCCTGAGGGTCTTCCCGTCATCCCAAGCCGCACTTAAAACACAATTAGCATATTTAAGCAAGTTCCTGTGTAAAGCTAAGGGAAAGGTTATGGTTTTCTACCAAATTCCTAATCCTATAACGTAATATCTCCTACGACGTCTGTGTTCTTCGTGTTTTGGCTTAAGGACGATTTTCTTCATCAAAGAATAATCAAATTCAATTGTTCTTATAAATATCCTATCATATTGAGGAAGTGCTTAAGAAGAATCTTAAACATCTTTTCAATATTTCTAGATTGTTTTAAGTCCAAATGAATTTAATTATATAAATGAATCGATCGTCCGAGGTTTTCAAGTCTTCGTTAACTCGCTCAGCTGAACTCAGGACATTCGAATATCCTATGAGTGAAGTAACACTTCATTTGATGTTCCATTTAGGAGTTATAATAATCAAAGCTTTCAAGGGTAAATTAGTATTCAAATGATTTGATTTAAGTTAAAGGGTTTAAATTCGGAATAAGTGTTCAAGTTGCTTTATATTTAGTTTAATTTAATTTAATTTGATTTGATGTTTAATTAATTTGATTCTGAATTTAATTTAATTATTTAATTTAATTTAATTTAATTTAATTTAATTTAATTTTTAATTTAATTTAATTTTTTAATTTAATTTAATTTAGTTTAATTTAATTTAATTTAATTGTTTAATTTAATTTAATTTAATTGTTTAATTTAATTTAATTTAATTATTAAATTTAATTTAATCTTAATTTAATTTATCTTTAATTTACTTTATTTTTAATTTTAATCGAAATTTCAAAAGAGTTTAATAATTTAATTAAGTCTTTTAATATTTTAAATTTGAATTATCATTTTAATTAAGAATTGAATATTAATGAGATAATTAATTTAGGGATTTTTAAATTAAAGAATAAATCTCTTCCTAATAAATATCCCTTATTTTAATAATTCCAATTTTATTATTCTTCCAAATTTAATCCATTATTTAATTAAAGTTTAATCATTTTTAAAATTATTTAATGGGTTTCTACCCTTTAATTATTTAAATTTCAATCATCCAAATCGATTAAGATCAAATATTTTACTTGTTAAATTTTTATTAAACCTAAAGTTTTAATTAAGGATTAAAGATTTTAATTACCATTTTACCTTTAAGCTTAATAATTTCATAACTCACTAAATCGAACTCAAATGAACTTGAAATTTTTATGTGACTTCACTCATATGTCAATAAAGACATGAGAGGAGAAAATGTGATTTTTCTGTATTTAATTTATTTATATAATTATTTTTGGTGGAAAATAGAGATTTTCAAGGAAAATTTGATAACATGACCAAGGGAAAGTTTCTGTCCTTAAGAAAATTAGGGGACATTCCTAATGACCAGAGAAGCACTTGGACCAATTTTGGTGATTTTTTGAATTATATTATTTTTATTATAATTATTTTGAGTTTTGGAGTGTTAATTAATTTAAAAATAAAATAAATGTTGAAAAATGGATTTTATATTTTTCAAAAATCTCTCCGATATCAAGGAAACCAGAGAATCAAATTTTGCAATTTTCTCGATTTTTCTATGATTTATTATAATTATTTTAGTGAAAATGCTAGAAAATACATTTTTTAATTTTTAAAATTACCTTAGGGCTTTAAAATTCAATATCTCACTAAATAGACTCTAGGAAAAATGTGGGATTTGTTCCTAAGTGATTAAAATTCAAAATGTGACATTTTGGTGAATTTTATTATTTTTGTGATTTTTATTATTTTTTAATTATTAAAAATATTAAAATATTATTAAAAATCAACTTTTTTAGAAAATTGAAATTTTAATTTTCTTAGGTTCCCCTGATATCGAGAGGCTCCAAAACCAATTTGGTGAATTTTTAAAAAGTATTTTAAAAGTTATGAATTTTTAAAGTTTAAAATGGCTAAGTCGACTTAATCAACCCAATTAGTGGGGTTAACCAAGTCCAATCGACTTCAAATTTTTATGGTGGATTCCTCTCGATCCTAAAGGTCGATGGAGAATTGATTTCAAGTCAATTTGATGCTCGGTTAACTCTAATTAATTAAAGACCTATTTTTGGGTGTTTAAGCCAATTAGGGTTAATCCGAGTGAATTAACTCAAGTCCTATTTTTCCTAGTAGTTCTCCGGTCATAAGGAACATCACCAAATATTTCTAGAATTTATTTCACAACATGCTAATTTTTGAATTAAAATACTCAAAACAAGGCAACATGCATTTCGAGAAATAAATAACTTTTCACGAGATGGCCTCGACTCGAAAATTCGGTGAATGTTCCCAAGTTCGGAGGCTTCAAAAGCCCTATGGTCTCATGCCATGGTGAATTGTATACATGCATGGAGAATTAAATGTATGCAGAGAGTAAATAAATCATAAAAAATAAAATACTTAATGAAATTAAATGATTTCTTTTCCACATTATTCTCCTCTCGTTCATCGAGCAAGAGAGTATTTTTATTTTATTTTTGTGATTTTTCTACACAAAGATATGGATTTTTGAAGTTTAGGGAATTAAATAAATAAGAAAATACCCTAATTTTCTATTTATCCACGCGCGCCGCGCGAAACCCTCGAGCCTCCGAACGCACACGCGTCGCGCTCCCATTCGACGCCGCCACCCGAGTCGGCCAGCCCGGCCCCGCGGTTCTCGTACCGTCTCCGGTCCGACGCCATCTCGGCCGTCCGTCGCGCGCGTGTATCGAATGGACGCGCATCCGTTCATCGTCCCCAAGTGTTCTCACCCGAGAGCCGTCCACACTAAATCCCTAAGATCTCACTCGATTCTCAATGGATTTTCATGTTCTTATGCTCTATGGATTCGTCTCGAAGAGACGAACACATCTATACTGGCTAACATGTATTGAAACTAAGGCATTCGAAATGAAGAATCTCCGAAGCTCGGGATGGAGAGTTAGCTCATACCTTGGCTCGTAGAAGTGTGGCTTCAATCCGAGAGTTGTTGCACCTTCGATCGGGTCCCGCAAGCTCCGCATGAAGTCTCCGGTCCGGTGAATCGTCCGGATATGATTTCGACCAAGCCCGATCACAAAGCTTGGAGGCCGGAGCAACCGGGTGGCCCGGAGATGGGGCTTTTGGTGGTGGACACCTTCCTCGGTCCGGTGAAGGTGTAGAGCCAATCAATCTGGGAATCGGCTCACCGTGGAGAAGTGTCCCGGTTTTTGGGCTAAAGTTCGAGCTCAAAATCGGCTCGCCTAGAAGGAATTGGGCCGGAATTCGATGGGGATCGTGTGCTCTATGTGTAGAGAGTGATCCGGAGTGATTTTGGCGCAGTTTCCCTAAGGTTTTGTTTTCAGCTCCTCTCATGGCCGAGAGGGGTGGAGTTTAGATCAGGAGAGGGCGGAAGGCCTCTCGCAGGGAGTTAGGGCTTGGGATCACTGCTCCGGTGAGGAGAAGATCGGCCATGGTGACCACTAGTGCATGGGGCAGCTCAACGAAGTGAGAATTTCAATGTTGGCTCACATGCGAGCTCTCGGCCATGGTGTTTTCCGGCGGCTCGGTGGTCGCCACGCCGGCAATGGTCACCATCTTCGTCAGTGGGTCGTGGCCGGGGTTTAGTGTAGGCAATCGAGGTTCGACATGTGTAAAGGAGTTTGATTTAAATGGAATGGGAGAAGACTCACTTTGGCTTGGTTTGGGTCAACCCACCATTTTGGGCTTGGTGCACCCTTCCAAGCTTCCGATTTTGAGCCGAGGGAATCATTTAGGTCACTTAGAAGGAATGGTGAAGTCTCCATCCATGATGAGGTGGCTAAACATGGTTTAGTGTGTGACATGATTAAGGTAAAAAAGGTTAAAGGAGGTTTAAGAAAGAACCCCTCTTCTTGCCATAAATGGACTAATGACAAGTCAAAGCCCTCATGGCTTCATGTGGCTTCGAGAATGGCTTGTTCATGGCTTCATTTGGCTTGGGAAAAGGTTGATTTGTTTCATGAAAAGGGTTTTAAGAATTTTGGATGTTTTGATGGAAATTTGTATGAAACTTGATTCGGAATAATTTGATGGTGATTTTAGGACTTAGGTAATGGATTTAATTAAATGGATGACAAATGGAGATGTCATGTGGGCTTTAGTGGTAGATTTTGGGCTTTTGAATTTTCAAGGAAATGGGCTTTTAAGAAGGTTTAAGGGAAGTGGGCTTTTAAGTTTAAGGATGTGTTCATGGATGGGAATTTTTGTAGAAGTTTGGGCCAAATAGTTGTTGGTTTTGGTTTAGGGATGTTTCATGAATAATTTGAAATAGATTTAAGGTGGTTTGGGTTTGAATTGGGTCGAATTTGGGTTTATTTGGTAAATGGGCCTATGTAGGTCAAATTGGGCTAACTCTGGGCCAATGTTGGGCTAGGGTTGAAATTGATGTAAAATAAATATTAAGAAATGTTTATGGGAGTGTTTCAAAGAGGTTTTGGCTTTGGTTGGGTTTTAATTTTGAGGTTTGGGCCTATTTGGGTTAGATTTGGGTTTAGGTCAAAATTGGGCTTTTTGATTTTGGTTGAATTTGAGTGGGGTTTGGGTCAAAATCTTGGGCAAATCATGTTAGTGTTTTGTTTATGAGGATGTTAAGGAAGGTTTAGAAAAGATTTGGGGTTAATTGGAGTTGAATTGGGTTAGTTTGGGCTAAGTTTGGGTCATGGGTCCAAATTTGGGCTTTAAGGCCCAAAGTGAAATCGGATCCAAATGTCAATCAAATTGGACTTGGATTTGGTCTAAATTGGTATTGGGAATGTTGAATTGAAGTTTAGAATTGAATTGGACCAAAATCGGGGTCAATCGGGTAGGTTTGGTTTGACATCGGGTCCACTTTGGGTTAAAATGGGTCAATTTGGGGGTTTTGACAAAAGTAGGGTAAATCGACAAAATTGGCCCATGGTGTAGTTGGACAAAATGAAATTGGGAATATTTGGGATTTTCTGGAATTTTCTGGGAATTTTCTGAATTTTTGGATTTTTAGGCCAAGAAGGGTATTTTGGGTATTTGGAGGGTATTGGGAGGTTTTCTTGGAATTTTTGGTATTTTTGGGTATGGATGATCAATTTGAGTGATGTGGAGGTGTTTGGGATTGATTTTGGAAAATTTTAGGTAATTTGGAAATTTTGCAAAAATTCGGGTAATTTCGAGGGTTTTGGGTAGGTTTAGTAGGTGTAGGGTCCCGGGGTCAAAAATTGAAAATTTGGGAAATTGAAGATTGGGTGAATTTGAGTGGGGTGAAATCATTTTGGTTGAGCCATGAAGCCATTTCAAGCCCATATGAGCCATGAAAGGACTCATTCGAGGCATTCACTATGTTGTTCCTAACCTCTTAGCCAAGGGCTTAGGGGTTAAGGATCATCCATGTGAATCACCTACATGAGTCGGGAGGTCAAGTTGGTATGGGTGTGGTTTTAGGAAGTGTGTGGAAATGTAGTGTGTAAGTGTAGTGTATGTCGCCCCTTCACTGCACCGTGCCACCTGTAGTAGGCCCTAAGGCCAAAGAGTCCTATAGGAACTCATCCTTTAAACTTCCACATTTCGATTTCAACCCTCTAGGTGATTAGGGGTCTATAGTCAAGTTTGTGGAGTTTGCAGGGAGTTTAGAAGTGGTTTGAATTTCTAAAAGGCGGGTCCCAATTCTAGTCCTCTAAGATAGTCAAAGGAAAAGCCTAAGGCTAGATCCTAAGCACTAAAAAGAAGAAAAGGAAGACCTCATCAAAAATGAGGTCAACAGTATCAACTCTGCAGTGAGTTTGAAATAACTCCTGCTGCTGCTCTATAAACTGATCGTGCATTGACTCCCAGAAACTCGATTGTGGCTCAGCAGAAGTGGAGGGTCGAGAAGAAGGTCTACATGGAGTAGGTACGAGAAGAAGAAGGAGCGGTCGATTTCTTCCCTCGAAGACGATCATAAATGCTAATGCTCTCTTAGCCTGATCGACTTAGTAGTCTTCGACCTTTTCTGCGAAATATCTGCAAGGTGACTCCATTGCTTAATACATAATGAATAAATCGGAGATGGGAATCTCGGTCAACGAAGTGTTTGGATCTCGCGAGTAGAATCCACGAATCATAAATAATACTACCGACATCAATAGGCTTCCTTTCCTGAATGCAGTAGTTTAAGATCGCTCGATCTCTAGTCACTTCACTCAGGTGGTTGGAAGGTAACAATCTTGCAGAAATAAAATAGTGTCATGCTTTATAAATACCATTTAACTTCGAAGATTTGAAGTTTACCCTTTTTTCGTTCCTGATCTTCCAAGATCCAGTACCGTCAGTCAAATAAGCAATAATCATATCCAAATC